>OY726517.1:106628431-107228431 GCA_963383655.1 Bathymodiolus septemdierum | reverse complement strand
ACCATATACCAAGTAAAGTCACAAGGACGTATCACCTCCAAAAAGTCCAAGTCCTATGGATTCCAGATTTTCTTAAGGAGTAAGTATGTACCAAGTTTGGTCAAAATCCATTGAAAGATGTTGATTCTAGAGTGTTCACAAGGATGTTACAGGGTTAAAATTAGACCCTGTGACCTTGAAAATCAATAGAGTTCTAGACTCCTAAGGAATAAGTATATACCAAGCTTGGTCAAAATCCATTGAAGGATGTTGATTTTAGAGTGTTCACAAGAATGTTACGCAGTAAAAATTTGACCCAGTGACATTGACCTTTGACCTATGACCTTGAAAATCAACAGGGTTCCAGACTCTCCCGAGGACTAAGTATGTACCAAATTTGGTCAAATCCATTGAAGGATGTTGATTCTAGAGTGTTCACAGGGATGCTATGCGGTAAAAATTAGACCGTGACCTTGAAAATCAATAGGGTTCCACTCTCCTAAGGACTAAGTATGTACCAAGTTTGGTCAAAATTCATTGAAAGATGTTGATTCTAGAGTGTTCACAAGGATGTTATGGAAGGACGGACGGTAGCATTACTATATATATCCCTTCGCAACTTCGTTGGCGAAGGGATAACAACCAGGAACGTCCACCTTAACACACTTGTCTCTCCATTCCCATCCTCGATTGTCCTTTTCATTCAACCATGCCCATCACCAACAGTTTTTTTTATCCTTTATCAATTTGTTCGGTCCTGTTGTCATTTTTCGACAGGAAACGCATGCTGATCCTGTACGACTTATTTCCGGTATGTCGTAAAATAAATCGAGTTATCTCCCGTTAACTGTCGTAAATGAATGAAAATACAACGATTCTGAATTTCGTTCCATCGTCACAAAATCTACGATAAAATTTAACTAAAAATAAAACGTTTTCACATAATTTCGCTTCAAATCGTAATATAGTTCTTTCTCAAGTTTAAAAAAAATCTATGATTCACGAAATCGGCCCTGGCGTCCCTCAAAAATCCAGAAAACTTTCACCCATGTATTTTACTTGATTATCTATATTGGGATTTTTTTTTATGTTAATAAGATATAAAACAAACCTGAATGTTCCAGCCCTGTTGATAAGATCAGGATTTGATGCCTCTGTTGAGAGCCACTCTTTATAAAGCTCACTCTCTTGTTCTTCTTTCTCCTTTAGCAATGACTTCAGATGAACTGAAATTCCACTTAAGAACGATTTATCACCTGAGAACAAGAAAATAGAAAATTGTACATGTCATATTAAAGTACAAATTGAAATTGTGACAGCAGGGTTCGAAATTAACTATTGTCCGCTAGTCCGTGGCTAGCAAAGAGACGTCGGAGTAACGATTCTCGTTTTATTGTTGCCCGTCGGACTAGTAAAATCATCACTTCATCGTTTGTAGGAGCTGTCAAAAATATGCTTGAAATAGCACGTAATTACTCGTTCATTAAAGGGTCTTTGTGATCAGTCACTTCTTTAGATCGCGATTGCAATCAAATGTTATACCGATGCTTCATAAATAATAAAATAATATACGGAATCCGACAATGTGGCGATTTGTGGAAGGGGTTCAAAACCTCAATAAAAAAATGAAGGTTGACGTTGACAAACATCAACGTGACAGTGAGTACGATAGGAGGGTCAGAACCTTTCAAATTTCATGGAAAACGGGACGGCCGTGGTTGATTTTCAACAAACCCAAAAACGTTATGACATACAGTTTCTGCACTGATCTGGCAGCTGCCAGAAATGAGAACAATTCTAGTGGGTGTGATAATTTCAGGATTGAAACTTTATGTGCTCATGAAATGTCCGATTTTCTGGGGGTCAAAGACAAAGACATCCCTGTTTTATGGACAATCTCAATGAGGAGTCGGACAATGAGCATGAGATGACAGAGGAGGAGATGGCAGCATTGAAAAAATTTATTAATAAAATCTTATGTTATTTCCACTCAAAATCCCTACTCCTTTATTAGGTGTCATCAAGTTAATTTGTAGATTTTCATCCACCTCAGTCCCATCAGCTAAATAGTGAAGAGGTTGTGCAGATTTTATTTTTCAATTTCTAGTTGTACTCATTAAAATAAAATGTTATGAAAATGGTCAGTTAGTTCACACAAAATTAAATAGGTTGGAGAAAATTCTGAAAATAAAAAAAAGATTGGTCGGTGGGGATGAGAATTTACAAATAATATGGTGGGCCTTGCCCGATAAAGTTAGTCATTGAGGGTAATTCCGTGCACCGTCCAATTCTATGCAGAATTACCCCCAGCATTGTAACCCTTAATGTAAGTCTTAAATGTTCCCAATTTTTTTTCAAAATATTAATCTTTTCCTAGAAAAAACTGCCATTTTTTTTTAGGCACTGCTTACTACCCAGAAAGCACTCGGAATGCAGGATTTTACATCTAATCTTACAAAACATTTTCCCCTAGCAATGCGCACGGCTCTACGTCGTGTGCCCGGGCTAGTAAGAGGCAAAAAGGAATAGCCAATTTTTTTTAAATAGCCCAAGGATTACTGTCTCTGAAATTTAATTTCTAACCCTGGACAGCCAAAATTAGCAAAAGTTATGAATGGCTTATCAATAACCAAAGAGATGAATATTTTTGCAAAAAACACATTAAGCTAGATGAAAAATAAAAAGCTAAAATTTTGAAATCCCCCCTTTTATGTCAAAAATGGTAATAGTTGAAATAATAATGCTCTGCATTTTTCTGAAAGGGATTTTCCAATGGAATTCATTTAAAAAAAACTCATCAAAGTAGATGGAAAATAATCATATGTTCCACATACAAAAAACACCCTGTTTGGTTGCCTTTTGTTTGGATACATAAAGGACTAGAATCTCTCAAATCAATCTAAACATTCATTCTGTGCCAACGATCATGGTGTTGAAATTTCAAAAGATTGGTCAACTAGAACAAAAGTTATTTCACTGAAACCACTGTGCCTACAGATGGAATCAACTGTGATGTGATGCCAACAACCAAGAAAAGACTACATTTTTTTTTTAGGTTGCATAAAAAGTTCTACCATGAACAAAAATGTATCACAAAAAATCAATTATTTGATCTTGAGGTTAAAGGTCAGGATGACCTCATATTTATAAACTCCATAATGTCCTAATTTCCAACACCATATATCATGGTCTTTTTTCTTGTGTTCAGTGAGATAAGGTTAAAGGTAACTGTTTGTTTTGGTCAAAGTTCAAGCCCACAACGGCCTCATTCTAAAATTTGACAAATGACCATGTCCTAACACAAAATATGAAGACAAAAAGTTCTGGCATGGAAAAGGTTAAATGTATGATATACTTAAATGTGAGTCTTCTATGGAAGACATATGTTGCCTGCCTTTTTTTTACCAGAAACATAAAATTATTTGTATTACAGGCATCTAGGAAGAGTTGCTGATTATAAATGTGGACCACTCTCTATAGAAGGTTATGCATATGATTGATTGCTTTCTATCGTGTGGCTAAGAAGAGTTGTGGTTAATGGAAACTGTGATGCCCAGGATGCAAGACGGAGATAGTGATTCCTATATGTTAATTCTACTACACAACATGACGATACAAGACTGGATAAGACATCCCTAAATATCAACTTATAAATAAAAAAGTTCACCCTTGCTTTATGATTATTACCCTTTACACGACTATCTTGAATCAAGTTCAAAATAATCCTAATTCTTTCTGTAGTTCTTTGTGAATCCTCTTCTGGATCTTTAACTTTTGATAAAGCTGGTTGTACACAGTTGTTTATCAGAGATAAGATATCAATTTGCAATGTTTCATTTTCTTCATCAACATCCATCTTTTTCTCTTCTTGGAGAAAGGTACTAACAGGATTATGATACATCTCAATAAAAGATGGCATTTTATCTGGTGGTGGACGTACATCATCTATATGAGCAGAATGCCAAAGCCCACACTGAAATTTAAACATATTCAAATCAAAATTTATGTCAATTAGACATTTTCCCTTTATTCACTTACAGATGAAATGGAACAATTTTATAACATTATTTTCAGTGCGTTTCCTTTGTTCTTCAATGATCTGTTGTGCCAGCTAACCAAAGAAGTTGTATTATGAGTACCACACAGACAATATTCAATGGGGATTGCATATCAGGCACAGACTATGTAATTGCTCTCCTGACATCAGATTTACATTGAATTAAATCCCTAGTTGTTAATCACTAAATAGCAAGGGATTTGCTATCTAATGAAGCTTAATTCAAAATAAATGTTGTTAGTACACTTATACAGTTAATATACAGTATATATTGTAATTCTGACATGAAATAAACATATAGTAGTTGTCTATGGTGATTTCACATGCTTTTTGTTGACAATATCCGGATATTTGACACTTTCAAACCGATCAAGGTCGAAAGGTTAATTGTTCATGCTCGTGGATTACATAGATTGCTTTCTTAATGCATGTATCTGCTTTGTTTTTCTGTTGTTTCCAATTAACAATACCAATTTTAGTGCACTGGATGTGCATTTCGGAAAATAATTCCTCTTCAGCAGTACTCTACATCAAAAAGTTTGGAAAGCCAAATCTCTAACAAAAGGTGTCAGGAGCAAAAAAGAATAACCCAAAATTTCCAAAAGCAAAAACAACAACTGGGAACGTCTACCTTAACACACCAGTCTCTCCATTCCCATCCTCTATTGTCCTTTTCACTCAACCATGCCCATTGCCAACGGTTTTTTAATTCTTTATAAATTTTTTCGGTCCTGTTGTCATTTTCTGACAGGAAGCGCATGCTGTCCCTGTACGACTTATTTCCGTATGTCGTAAAATAAATTGAGCTATCTCCCGTTGACTATCGTAAATGTATGAAAATACAACGATTCTGTTTTTCTTTGCATCGTCACAAAATCTCCGATAAAATTTAACTAAAAATAAAACGCTTTCATATAATTTCTCTTCAAATCATAATATTGCTCTTTCTCAAGTTGTATGAAGATAATATTTTGACCAAAAAAATGGACCTCACCCCCGCCCTCTTATTTACACGATTCATGAAATCGGCCCTGGTACCCCTCAAAAATCTGGAAAACTTTCATCCATGCTTTTGTGTTTTATTTTGACAGAACTTACTTGAAACCCAGTGTAACTATCGCCAGCTACCCTAGGGAGTTGGACAATTAGTACAACATGGACATTCCCTTGATGTTCTTCCGTGATTTGTTGCAATTCTCGTTGAATGCTATATCTAGCACAAGCAATTAAATCAGAATTCTGGTCTCCACAGTCACACTGAACTATCAGTAAGCTGTCACAGTCTGGATTCTTTTCAAGTGAAAATCTAAAATATTAATAACCGTTGATAATTCAAATTTTATATACCCATAAAAAAATTTCTATTACAATTTCGCACTATTAAAACTGATACATTTTTTTTGTCCAATGAAAAAATTGAGATATAATTTGGTTTACATCAAGAAAGCAGTATTTTAGCTGCATCCACAATGAAAAAAAAGGTATACAAACATCATTACAAGCAATTAGATAAAAATATAGATGGCATCAGATATGCACATGCTGAGTTGCTATTGCTGATCTCATGACAAGCAGCAGAAATATAGTCTAATTAACAAAAAATGGTTGTGAATTATAAATACTAATAGAAAAGAAAACAAAAAACAAACTTATTTGTTTATTTCCCATATAATCTTATGCTAAAACTATGTCCTCTGATAGTGGCTATCTGGCATTCTGATCGACACAAACAACACATTTTATAAAGGACCATCCAATGCATATTCCAACCAAGTTGCTTTCAAATGGTTTTGTGGTTTCAGATAAGAATAATTTGGAAATGTTTCCCCCATATGGTCCTATGTATCTGTAGCAGAGTGATATTTTCATCACTTATTAAATTCATATTTAATATACATTTAATTGTCTGATATTCAATAAAATTGGCATTAAAATTAGTATTTGCAAACGATTTACAGTAGAGTTCGTTTATAACGAAGTCCAGGGGACTCTCGATCTTAGTTCGTTATAGGCATCGTTCGTTATAAGAGAAACAATATAGAATTACCTCCCCTTTTGAAAATCGTACAGTAGAACTTTGCTGGCTCGAACTCGAAGGGACTATCAAAATCTGTTCTAGCTATTGGTAGTTCAAGCCACCGAGGTCGCGTAATTTTAGAGAGAAAAAAATCTGGTTCTGACCCGGGCAGTTTCATTACGCTATGATAACTGATGCACAGTAAAGTGGGCCTTTATCGTAAAAAAAAATATTTAATCCTTTAGACAGTTCTCAAAGACTACTGCTTCTGAATACCTCTTTGGTATCTTCAAATGTTTCTTTGAAACATTTTTTTTCAACTTTGTTCACGATCTATTTTTTAAACAGGAAATATGAGGTCGGGTATTAACATTTGGATCGATATCGGTATAATGCTGATAATTCGGATATATATTTTTAATGGCCAATTTTAAGATTGTAGCCATTTTCCTTTTTTTTTTATTTGAATTTGAAGAATAATTGTTTCTTTTAGGTATTATATACACATAAAAACTCAGGTTAATCGAAATTTCAGAACGAGTATATTACTTTTGTTTTTGGTATTTAGATGAACCTTGAGACCACGCAGTTTGTTGTTTAATTAAAGAGTCTATCATCAAAGAAAAAATAAACAATAGCGAATGAATTAATCTCACACATGACTTTGTTTTTAATTTCTTTAGCTTGTGCATCCATTCATTAAAATTTAGATTACGTTTTATTCATTTTTAATGCAATAAATTAGTGCGTGTGTTATTAATTGACAACTTGTTAATCACAACCCATTTTATTGTTTGAATATTTTAAAGAAAAGTCTTGATTGACATCATTAACAACATCAAAGGTGGGATTATTGATTTTTCAATTATCAATAACGGAAGTGTCAAGTGCACTTGACCATTCTAATATGTGATCGTCCGTGCGTAACGGAAGACAGGTAAACGATTTGTTTGTTCAGCAATTTTCTTTGTTATATCATGTCAATTTTGAGCAATAAAAACGTTGTTTGGGTTTAAAATTCTCTTTGTTATAAGCCTGATTACGTAATAAAAAATTTGTAATAGGCCTTCACAAATACATTGCTTAAATAGCGATGGGACCGGAGATTTATCTTTACTTCGCTATAAGCCTGATTTCGTCATAAGCCTGTTCGTTATAAACGAACTCTACTGTATTTAACTTTTGCAGAGTATTTTTATTAAGGGTTTTACCCTTAGACACTTATTACTTTACAATGAGTAGCTTTTACTCGAAAGTTCATATAAATAATTATGGGGGGTTATATTTGAAACGGATTTCATTGGTTGTTTTTTTCTGGTGGGAAGTGTTAATTTGCTCGGTCAAGACTAGACAGACGAACACTGCACATTGAACGGTTTGGTCATATAGAAAATAAGACAGAAAACTATTGACAAGAATGTCCACATAAACTGACCAACCGAGACAGAGAATTAACACTTAATAACTGTAAGTTGCACTTCTTTTTAACTGTTTTTAATTATTTTTTCACATTAACAAATTTCACAATAATATCACATTTTCCGATTAAACCTCCCCCCTTTTGGTCGCACGTCCGTAATATCTGAGTGAGTGAAAGACATGACTACATTGTATTTAATTCAGTTATATCTAGGTCGGTATTTTTAAATGTTATTAGCTGTGTAATTACACACTATTATTTTAATGATAGAAAGCAGAGGCGTAGCTGCATATACGCTGTCACGTGCACATCGGCAGGTTAAAAAAACTGAAAAAAAAAAAATAAAAAAAAAATGAATTGCTACTTTTAACAGTCTAATTAATATATCGCTAATAAGACGTACTAGTAACCTTTGTATGGTAATTATGTGATGGACAAGTCGAGCGTACACATTGTATACCTTTAAGACGTCAATATCCAGTTGTGGTCCATAGTTAAAACACTTACAAAATCAAGGCGATGACAAAGCCGGGCAGTTTTTTAATTGATGTGTTATTTAATGTGTTTATACTGTTATTTCAGTGTTATATATCAATATATTATTGATTTGGTGAAAAATAAAGAACCTCGACCCTAAGATGGTGTTACTTATTTATGCCTCTAAAAAGGCACATTATTACATATCTTAAATTTGTCCTGAGATTGTGGCCATCTTGGATTTCTGATTGCCACAAAAAAATATAAATTTTGTGAGGGAGCATACAAAGGTAATGATTACTCAATCAAATTTCTTGAGAAAAAATATTTTCATTACAGTCTTATATTAAAACTCTGCTCTGTGCTAGTGGCCATCTTGGATTACCAATCTACAAAAAACACAAACTTTTTAAAGGGTTGTATGAAAAGTGTGGTTTCTTAGAAGATTTTTGAATTTCAGCCAATTAGAAAGCATAATTAGTCCTATTAGCCACGTTGGATTTCCAAATGAAATAGAAATCACATAAAGTGTTGAGGACCATTCAAGTAACATTCCTTCCAAGATTAGTTCATAATTGCTCAATTGTTTCAAAGAAGGAATTTATAATGTAAAAGTTTATGGTGAACAACGACAAAAACAACCAGAACCAACATGATGGACTCCAATTGATGTCAAATGCACACATGACCCTTTGGGTCAGGTGAGTTAAAAAGAAGACTGAAATGTGAAAAAGTTTATGGACAAAGGGTCATAGGAGCTTAAATATGTGACAAACGGAAGAATACATACACATATGGACATGTAGAAGTTAGTATACCTCCAGCTCCCTCTGACAGAGGTATTAGTAACATATCTTTACCTAATCTTTCTACAAAACTGTTGTTCTGTGTCAAAAGACTGCAGTGTCAGAAGTGTCACGTTCTGTTTCTGTATTGGTAAGAACTGACATAGAACTTCTAGGTCTGGTGTTGACAGTAACTTGGAATGTGTAGTTATCTATAGTAAAACAATTAAAAATAAATATTAGTTAGTGTACTTACTTCATTTTCATTTCACTTTTGAATGGAATTATCTACAGAGATGTAATTTCTTCAACAATACACTAATCTCTATATAACTACAGGCTCACCTGGTCATTGATACAATTTATGTTCAATCAATTCTAGATTTTCAGAAAAAAATATTTTATTCATTTCACATACGGTGGTTCTCCCATATTTCTGAACAGATAAAAGCTACCACAAATCTGTTGCCATACTTTAGACAGGAATTTTTCAAAAGAATTCAAAAGAAAAAAACTGCATACAAATCAGACTTAAACAAATAAAACAATTGCCTAGCATAAATGCACGACATATCCCCCCTCACTGGCATAATATTTAGTTTTATATATTTATAGAAAGCAGCCTTGCAGTCTTAATGTATAACATACTTTATTGAAGGATGGAGTATATTGCAGCATGATCTGAATAATATACAGGAAGTACTCCACTTTGAACACTGTGTAAACCTCTGATGTAAATATAGATTTTCCCCCAAAACCTTGCTTCAAATATTTCCATGTAATAACCCATCCAAGGTAATGATAATTACAAGCCACATGCCAAAAATTATTCAAATCTATCCATGTTTACTGAAGTTATTGCACAAACAAGACACAATTCTCAAAAAGGGTGATTTTTCAACCAAAAACTAAGATTTTCCCCCAAAACCTTTGCTTCAAATATTTCCATGTTAGAACCCATCCAAGATAATGATAATTACAAATCACATGCAAACAATTATTTAAATCTATCCATGTCTACTGAAGTTATCGCATAAACAAAGACACAATTCTCAAAATTGGTGATTTTTCACCCAAAAACAAAGATTTCCCCCCAAAACCCTTGCTTCAAATATTTCCATGTAAGAACCCATCCAAGACAATGATAATTGCAAGCCACATGCACACTTGTGACGGACGGACGGCCGCTATTACTATATCCCCTCCCTGCTATCACGGGGGGATAATAAAAATTAGAGGCTCAGCACTGAGCTGAGCCTGTGTCGCTCACCTTTCATTCTGCTTTGAGGAAACTTAATACAGAACCTTCCATAGGTGCTTCCCACCACATTTCGGCTCATTTTGGCAAAGCAGTTTCAGAGAAGAAGTTTTTTAGAAATCGACAAATCGAAAACAAGAATTGCCTGTGGCAGCCATGTTTCTTAATGGATCAAAACGAAATGAGCAAATTCTATAGAGGACCTTCCATAGATGCTTCTTACCAAGTTTCATATCATTTAGCCAAGCGGTTTCAGGGGAAAAGCTGTTTTAGAAATCGACCAATAAGAAACAAGAATTGCCTATGGTGGCCATGTTTGTTAACGGATCAAAACAGAACGAGCAATGCCCATAGAGAACCTTCCATAGATGCTTCCTACCACGTTTCGGTTCCTTTGGCCAAGCTGTTTCCGAGTAGAAGATTTTTAGAAATCGACCAATCAGAAACAAGAATTGCCTGTGGTGGCCATGTTTGTTAATGGATCGGAACAAAATGAGCAATCCTTATAGAGAACCTTCTATAGATGCTTCCTACCAAGTTTCGGTTCTTTTGGCAAAGCGGTTTCAAAGGAGATTATTTTTTAGAAATCAACCAATCAGAAACAAGAATTGTCTGTGGTGGCCATGTTTGTTAATGGATCGGGACGAAATGAGCAATCGTAACAGAGGACTTTCCATAGATGCTTCCTACCAAGTTTCAGTTCATTTGGCCAAATGGTTTCAGAGGAGAAGAATCTAAAAAATCAGCCAATCAGAAACAAGAATCGCCTATGGTGGCCATGTTTGTTAACGGATGGGGACGGAATGAGGAATCTTTATAGAGGACCTTCCATAGATGCTTCCTACCAAGTTTCATATCATTTGGCCATGTTTGTTAACGGATCAAAACGGAATGAGCAATTCCCATAGATGCTTCCTACCACGTTTCGGTCCATTTGGCTGAGCTGTTTCAGAGTAGAAGATTTTTTAGAAATTGACCAATCAGAAACAAGAATTGCCTGTGGTGGTCATGTCTGAAAATGGATCGGGACGAAATGAGCACTCTTTATAGAGAAGAATTTAAAAAATCAGCCAATCAGAAATAAGAGTCGCCTGTGGCAGCCATGTTTGTTAACAGATCAGGACGAAATTAGCAATCTTTATAGGGGACCTTCGATAGATGCTTCCTACCAAGTTTTGGTTCATTTGGCCAGGCAGTTTCAGAGGAGAAGATTTTAAAAAAATCGGCTAATCAGAAACAAGAGTTGCCTGTGGTGGCCATGTTTGTTAATGGATGGGGACAAAATGAGCAATCTTTATAAAGGACCTTCCATAGATGCTTCCTATCAAGTTTCAGTTCATTTGGCTGAGGTGTTTCAGAGGAGAAGATTAAAATGTGAAAAGTTAACGAATGGCGGACGCCAAGTGATGGCAAAAGCTCACATTGTTTTTGGCAAGGTGAGCTAAAAAGTGATCACTTTGGGTGTTGGTTCCTTTTATCTCAAAAATCATAAGAGCTAGATCAACTCTTGTTGAAAAATGCTGACAGGAAATTTGATATGGAATCTAAAGATAAAAACTATCAAAATAAAAATTCAAAAATTTGGATGTTGGCTCATTTTGACCCCCTAATATCTTGGAAACAATAACAGCCATCAAAAAATCTGTTAGTATATTAAATAAAGAGAATTTTATTTGGAACAAAAAGAAAAAACTTCATAAAAATTGGTTGAAAAAAGTAAAGTTCCACATACAAAAACAGACAACAACCTTTTGGATACCTTTGGGAATGTTGCTTCTTTTGTGTACTTTCTAACGACAACAAAAAACCAAATAAACTTTTAGAGGATCGTCAAAAGAACATTCCTACCTAAATTTGGTTCCAATTGGCAAAATCTTTTTAGAGAAGAAAATTACAATGTAAAAGCTTACGGATGCAGACAGTGGTCAAACTTACATGGGTCAGGTGAGCTGAAAAACACTTAATAACTCCTCTGTAAACTATCAAGACAATAAAACAGAAAACCAGAGGCTCCCAGGAGCCTGTAATCGCTCACCTGGATCAAAGCTGCTTTCAATAACAACGCAACTGCACTGTGGCGGCCATCTTGGTGGGAGAGCGTGACTGCCGGACACAATTTTGGAAGAGGACCATCCAATGACTATTCCATCAAACTTTGGTTCTAATTGAGCTACTGGTTCCAGACAAGATGGTTTTTATGTGAATTTCCCATAGGGTCCTATGTTAAACTAAGTTCAGCTGTGCAGCCATCTTGGTCAGAGGGCGCGACCACCAGACACAATTTTGGAAGAGGACCATCCAATGACTATTTTATCAAAGTTTGGTTCCAATTGAGCAAATGGTTCCAGAAAAGAAGATTTTTATGTGAATTTCCCATAGGGTCCTATGTTAAGCTAAGTTTGGCTGTGGGGGCCATCTTGGTCGAAGGGCCGAACCGCCGGACACATTTTTGGAAGAGAACCATCCAATGACTATTAGATTGGCTCAGTAGTTCAGTGTATTCATTTGAAGCCGGGAACCGGCACATTTCACCGGCTATTGCTATAAAATCTCCGGCTATGAATTTTCCAAGCATGGGTTTAATGTTAAAAAATTAATCGAGTTGTCTTTTCTGTAATTCTGTCATTTGCCGGCATGTACTCTCGGAGCGAACATGGGATTATATAATTCGGGGATTGAAAAAAAATCTTAGAGCTTGGTTACGATTTGACCTTAATTTCGTGTTTGAAAAAGCGCTGCTGTGACAAAGAAATTAGTCGATGGCCAACTTTTTCTTTCGGCCTCAAATTCTCGTCCCATTTATAATATTTCAATTACTTCCAGTTTTCATCTAACGGTTTCGTTTACTTCAGAGGATAAATATGCAATGACCGAAGGCTGAAGAAGAGAAGAATTAATTATTTCTTTATGTTAAAACATTATGATTCACAGTAGGAATAATAAATAAAAGTTTAATCATTCCAGCGGAAGATTTGAGGCTGATTAGTTTTGGTCCGAATGACACTGATAACATCGACGAAGCGGCAGAAATCAATTTTGGACTTTTGTCCAAAAAAGCAAAAAGATGATTAAAATAATTTGAATTAATTGATTGAAAGAGTGAAGGGAATATAACTCACTTTTATGTTTTCTATTAAAGTAAGCAGGGTCTGATCTTGTACAGTTGTATCTGTATGGAAAAAGGGGGATACTACCGAATACGATGAGCACCAGCCCAAGAGTAGACCAGTAAAACTTAGTTTAATTGTTCAGACTACTAAATATTTTCAGTTTTTATTTAGAACTATATAAAATAAATTGCAGGAATTTGATTCAGACCAGTAAATTCAAATGTTCATTGATTTTCTGTTTGAGGACATGGGATATACATGTATATGCATTAACATGAAAAAGTATCTAGTCTGTCAAACTATAGACTACATGCAGATGTCTATGACTATGAATATAAGAAACTGTCTATCCCCTTCTGAAGCACATGCTTGAGTTCTCCCTTAAAATATTTTATGGGGGTTTGGTCATTTGTGATTGTACATTTTCAACAAAATAAAAGTTTATTGAAATGTACGAGTCTTTGACAACATTCATTCTTCATTTTGTATTGATACTGGTTTGTGGTTACATTAACAATCAGATTCTTGAATATTACTTACCTTTGAAAGTTCTTTTCTGTTATTAAAAAAAGTTAAATGCATACTTTATTTCAAAATCTTAAAGAGAAAATACAGTAAGAATATAGAAAAGGCTAGTAAATTAACAGGTATATTCTTTAAATGTGCATTTAATATGATAACATAGGCTTTAAGATAAGAAATTCATAATGGTGCTATTTTAATTATTCAAAAACTGCAAAGAATCTGAATGTTGATATAATTTCATATTATGTCAAGGAAATGAAGCAAACACCAATATTATCAAATCTTTATTTTCAATAGTACATAATCATAGGGGAAGTCCATATTTCTTTTCTGAATGATCAAGTTTATTTCTACTGCCTACCAAACTTGTACATTTATCTTTGACCTGAAAAATTACAGAACCATGTGACATCTTTCTCAGAAATAACAATGGAAAATGACTATTGTTAATCTTGAGAAATCATTCTCAATGAAAAAGTGTTCAATGGTCAAGAAGATCCTGAAAATCCTGTATACCTGTCTGAAAAAAAAAAGGTTTATTACATTTTTCTTTTTCTCAAAGTTAGTCAGTGTAAATTTAAGCAAAAAGAAACAATTTTAATGTTAGGAAACACCCTCAAAAGCAAGTCAAAATTCACCAAATCAAAAATCGGTTGGGGTGCTTCCATCTGCACCCTTACCAGGGCTTTACACTGAACCCACTGGGGGCCTTCTGACTCTCGGCTGAATTTTCTCTCCGTCTATAATTCTAAAATCTCCCCCTATCAAAATTTGTAGTGAAAACACTCTAGTTTCAGAGGAGAAGATATTTAAAAAATTTCATCCCCCTTTTTTTATTTTTAGCTTGGTGGCAATCTTGGTTGGAAGTCGGGATCACCGGACACAATTTTGGAAGGGGTCATCCAAGGACCATTCCACCAAAGTTTGGTTGCAATTGGCCCAGTGGTTTCTGAGGAGAAGATTTGTATGTGAATTTCCCATAGGGTCCTATGTTAAGCTAAGTTCGGCTGTGGGGGTCATCTTGGTCGAAGGGCCAAACCACCGGACACATTTTTGGAAGAGAATCATCCAATGACTATTTCATCAACATTTAGTTCTTATTGGGCAAATGGCTTCAGACAAGAAGATTTTTATGGGAATTTCCCATAGGGTCCTATGTTAAATTAAATTCGGCTGTGGCGGCCATCTTGGTCGGAAGTCTGAAATGCCGGACACAAGTTTGGAAGGGGACCACCCAAGGATCATTTCAGCAAAGTTTGGTTGAGATTGGCTCAGTAGTTTCAGAGGAGAAGATTTCTAAAAAAAATCATCCCCCCTTTTTTTCTATTTTTAGCTTGGCGGCCATCTTGGTTGGAAGTCAGGATCACCGAACACAATTTTGGAAGGGGGCCATCCAAAGACCATTCCACCAAGGTTTGGTTGCAATTGGCCCAGTGGTTTCTGAGAAGATTTTTATGTGAATTTCCCATAGGTTCCTATGTTAAGCTAAGTTCGGCTGTGGGGACCATCTTGGTCGAAGGGCCAAACAGCCGGACACATTTTTGGAAGAGAACCATCCAATGACTATTTCATCAAAATTTAGTTCTTATTGAGCAAATGGTTTCAGACAAGAAGATTTTTATGGGAATTTCCCATAGGGTCTTATGTTAAATTAAGTTCGGCTGTGGTGGCCATCTTGGTCGGAGGTCTGAAATGCCAGACACAATATTGGCAGACCTGTTTACCCCAATTGACACTAAAGAGTAGTATTTGCTCCAGCTCAGTGTAGTTTGGCAATGTTGAGAGTAGTTTTCGGAAATTGAAAACAATGGTTTCCGATTCATGAGCTGGTGCCATAATGGCATATACACACAGTATATACATACCAAATATCTACCTTAGTTGCATGTATCTACTGAAGATGGGAGCCAGGGTGGCTCAATGAGTTAGGTCATACAGTACAGAAAGGGACATACCGTGATAGTGGTCATGTCTAGGAGAGTGATGGGGATTAAAATTTTAAATTCATGTCGGTGATCAGGGGGCAATAAAACACCAGGTGTTAATCTTGTAATCAAGTGTGTCGTTTTACAGGTAAACTAGTCGGATAAGATGTACAGGTGAAATTACGTTTTTATATCGCCTATTTTTTTTTTTCAGGTACTGTCTCCGATTCCCTTCAGAATTAAAAAAAAAACATTTTTATTTCTTTCCTCAAAACGTAATCCTGGGAATGAAATCATGAGAACAGAGAGTTCATTTGAATTGATGAATAAAATGTAAATAATAAATGATTATTCAACTTCAATTCAGTGAAATCATGGGTTGTGCAAATTTGTTTCAAAGATTTTTAACCTTGGCTGTGTATTGCGTATCTACACCTAGTATTTTATTGACACGCGTACACGTGACCTGTGCACAGATGAAGTTTCATAAACACATGCGCGATATGCGTGATTTGTTACGTTTTAAAGCGTATTTCCAGTTCAATGTTACATTTTAGTTCAATAATATTTTTTATACGTTCAGTATTTTTTTTTATTTTAATCTTCATAGAAAACCCAGTTAAAACCCTTTTCGTTGTAGAAATACGTACTAAATAATTTGTATACGGTCATTGAAGAATTTGATTAAAAATTAACGAAACAAATATTTATAAACAGATCGTTCAAAGAAGTAACACATGTCCAAAAGTCACTAAATTTACGGATATATTTTGGAAATTAGCGGCTAATCTGCAGAAAGTTTCAAAACGTAAAAGGAAATAAGGAATTAACCTTATCATGATTTTACCCATACAAATGTTTGGCATTACACAGTATCTGACCAAAATCAAATGTCACCAGTTTATTTATTTATTTATTTATTCAAATTCAAATCTTAATTGGCTTTCAACCCAATAGATTTGTGACAAAATACAGCAAAAAAAAGTTTATGGAACAAATTAAAAGCATGCTCTTCGTTTTCCGCTTTTTGTTAATTTTTTAGCCATTAACCTACATAAATTTGGATTGTTATAGGTTTTTGCTTGCAATTTTAAAGAAAATTATTTTCATCTATAGCGGAATTATGTAACAAGCCAAGTGTGTAAAACAGTTTACTTGAATTGTTAATTTTTGTCAATACGAGAGGTAAAAGTCCAAAACACAAAATAAACCAATAATCAATTTTAAGTCTGCTCTTTACCAACTATTAAACACTACAAAACCTGCGCTTGCAAAGTCCGTGCTTCAAAAACCCGCACCTGCGGCTTAACTTATAAACAAAAAATACATTTATGAAGTAGCCCGTATTTACGAATAATTCAATACATACTGAATTCAACCCAACAGAAAAAAAAAAAAAAGAGAAATTAAAATTAAACAAGATAAGGTTCAGTTGCAGTTTCAACAAAATTCTTGATATAGAACTCGAGGTCATCAAGTAGAACTTTCTAAAACAAACGAAAACAATAACAAGACACACATTCTTTGGCAATGAAAACCAACAAACAGTCAAATATTAACAGCAAGAGGATACAAAATTCATCCTTCAGTATCAATAATTACGGCTTACGATTATTAAAAGTCAACAGGTAAAACAGGTAGCGCTAATCTCTTAATTGGCGGTAAAATATCAATCGGCACACAGGTGACCGAGAGCCATACAATTTAATCCCCACCACCTTGCTTTATGGTCCTTTTTAGGTTTATCACAGTGGGTTTATGTCCGTGATGATATGTCTAAAGGATTAAAAAATATGTCTCTCGGAGTGATCAATCACGGTATTAGTCCGAGATTCCTCTGCCGTCTAACGGCTACATAAAATCCATAAAAGCCGTTTGACGGCAGAGGAATCTCGGACTATCACGGTATGTCCCTTTCTGTACAAACGAATTTTGAAAAAACGATGTTTGTTCAAGCGTAGAATAGTCAGGTTCAAATGTAGGGCGTAATTTACTGTAAAAAAGCGTAGTAAATACAGCGAAAAAAAGCAATTTGGTTGAGATTGGCTCAGTAGTTTCAGAGGAGAAGATTTTTTTTAAAATTTCATCCCCCCTTTTTTCTAATTTGCATAATCAGTCAAAATCGGCAAAAGTTCAAAGTTCATAAAAAATCCCGTAATATATGTTAAAAAGCTCATCATTATGCTTATACAGTTCATATTTGGGCACATTCTGGCTTAAAATAGAGCAGTTTTGGCCATTTGAAGAAATTTATATTTTTAGTAACGGTGGCCATCTTGGATACAGGACGGCGCTGACAGACACAATTTTGAAAGGGGACCACCTAAGGATCATTCAGACAAAGTTTGGTTGAAATTGGCCAAGTGGTTTCTAACAAGAAGATTTTTAAATGATTTTTTGCTTATTTATGCCTAATTTGCATAATCGGTCAAAATCGGCAAAAGTTCAAAGTTCATAAAAAATCACGTAACATATGTTAAAAAGCTCATCATTATGCTTATACAGTTCAAATTTGGGCACATTCTGGCTTAAAATAAAGCAGTTTTGGCTATTTGAAGAAATTTCTATTTTTAGTAACAGTGGCCATCTTGGATGGAGTGCATGGCTATCGAACATAATTTTTAAAGGGAACCACCTAAGGATGATTCAGGCCAAGTTTGGTTTAAATTAGCCTAGTGGTTTCAGAGGAGAAGATTTTGAAAAAGTTTACAGACGGATGATGGACGCCAAGTGATGGCAATAGCTCACACAGGTGAGCTAAAAAAGAGTTAAATTGAAAAAACAATTAGATTTTACTATAAAATAATTGAGAAAAAATATTACTTGTATCAAACAGACAATATTTTACCTGAGCATAAAAATGTGTTTTGTTTTCCTCCTTTATACTGTGACATAAATACTGCAGTAGACTGTCATGTTGCTGCTGTTTGAAGTAAATAGTCATCATTTCCTCTTTATTGTCTCTTAATTTTGTTAATCTCAGTCTCAATACTGCATCTGGAGCTGCACACCATAACAATGTAGACTTGGCATCATGTAAAATCTAATGAAATTAAATAACAAGTGTTGGTTTATGGTGTTTAATGCCACTTTCAACAATATTTCAGCTATATTGTTGCAGTCAGTTTTATTGGTGGAGGAAACCGGAGTACCTTGAGAAAACCACCGACCTGCCGTAAGTCACTGACAAACTTTATCACATAATGTTGTATCGAGTACACCTCATCTGAGCGGGGTTCGAACTCACAATGTTAGTGGTGATAGGCACTGATTGCACAGGTAGTTGTCAATCCAACTACCATATGATCACGACCACGACTGTCCCTAATATCAAGTGTAGACAGATCTATGTCTTAACTGCCCCCTGCAAATTGCTTGTGTAAATTTTTTTTTCCTTTCAGAAAATTAATTAAATCAATGTACCATGAAACTGTACCTGCTCCATTATCATAGTGTAGAGATCAAATATGGTGATCTTAGGTTGCAGAACGACAAATATTAGACAAAAACTTGACATAAATTTAACAGTCAGTAGATCATGAAAATGAGGTCAAGGTCAAGTGACACATGTCTGACCGATATGTACCCTCCATGATCAATGTGTGGAGCAAATATAATGAGCTTAGGTTGTATGGTAATGGAGAAACTGGCTTAATTACAAAAACCTGGGGTCCGTTGTTGAACTTGTGATTAAGCTAATCATAAGCAGGCCTCAAAGTAGGATTTTTGACCCAGGATCCAATTGGCTCCTAGGAGAAAAGAATTAGGAGCCAATAAAAAAATTTAGGAGCCAAGAAGCCATTCAACAGGCGGCGTTTTGATCCACTGGGTCAACGCAGTGGTTACTACAGCTAGGGGTATGGGGTAAATGGTTCAAAATGCTGCATTCTGGCAATATCCAGAGACCTAATTTGACATCTTGAATGCATTTTCAAGATAAAAAACAATTGTAAGAAAAATTTTCAACAGAGCTAAACAGTTCCATAGCCAGGTGAAAAAATGTAGACAATCACTAATTATGTTGCCTGGCAGCCAGATATTACTCTGGTTTTATTGAGTTTGTATTGTTCAGCTCGAGTTTTAAATGTGGTTTGTGTTGGTGTAATTTTCTGTCTTTATTTTGTCTTGTAAGTTGTAGTATACAATCTTGTGCTGTATAGGATACTTTGATACTCTTCCTAGTATTTCACCCTAAACCAATGTACATCTTTAGGAAAATAAAATAATTTATTCAAACATGTTTTTATATAGACAATAACAGTGCATTGACTTGACATAAAATCGATATACGAATGAGGCTTAGAATCGGGGAAAATGCGAGGGTTTCCCCGAGCACATCCCCCCGATTCATGCCGAATATGTATATCAAATTTTATGTCAAGTCAATGCACTGTTATTGTCTTTATACTGCAATCATTAGTGACATTATAGGATTAAACATTGTTTTTTTGGAAATTATCTATGTATAAACTCTGGCAGCTCACTCACAAACTGGATATGTAAAGTTTGTGAGTGAGCTGCCAGAGTTTATACATACATAATTTCCTAAAAACACAGTGTTTAATCCTTATAATTCTTATTCTTGGACATCGTGTTTGTTTTCGATGCTAAATACTATTAAAAAAATATCCAAGGACATACAATACACATACGATTGTAAACTGAAAAAAATCCACGAAATGTTATTGACAACTTTGGAACATAACCAACATGACGTCATATGAAGACTTCCAGTTTGAAACGTAAAGATTAGACGTTATTTGGCTTCGTGTACGCTTCAAGTTTGATACAATTTAACTAAAATAAGTTTTCAAGGTAAGCTTCTTATTTATTTTACTACCAATATTCAAATTATTTAAAAAGTTAGTTACCGCCAAGAGGCCCCAACTGATTATGGTCAAGTAGGCGTGGCCTAAATGCTATAAACGGTCAATGACCGTTTATCAATTGTAAATATACTGTGAACGCATTTTGACTGCTCAAATAGAACGATTGCAATATAAAATTATTTAATTAACTATCATCATCATTATCACTGCAATCTGATGGCCAGTGTGTGTAGTTCCCCATTTTCTTATCAGTGCTAAACCAATGATCTATTGAGTCACTTGGATCAAATTTCTCAACACTGGAGCTTTCACCACTTAATAAGCCTGATCAGGGTCTCAACTGTGCTGGTGTTCAAAGCTGATCAGACATCACATTTTATCGTATTTTGTGCTGAAAATTGTTCGCTCACGTTGTGCACTGGATATTGCAAAACTGGCGGAAATGCGGTTCCGTTCCATCCAATTTTAATATTACAGACTTCCCGAAACTTGCTGAGAAGTTGTCAGTCATTCGGACTGACAGACATGAAAATCTTGTCAGACCGAAAAATATTTTGCCAGTCCGAAAAAAAAGTCCCAAAAAATTCAGTCACATGCAGTTTGGCCTTTTTAGAGTGATTTCCCTAGTATTAGCAATTGGGCACCTGATTTCACCTCTGGTTTTTATAGAGGTTAAAGTAATTCAATTTTCAGTTTTCAGTGTTGTTCAAAATTGTATATGTTATGTCTTTTATAGTGTGTGTCTCGAGTTTTGTTGTTTTTATGACCTTGTACTATAGGTCAATGGTTGTATGAAAGACGTCATGTCATTAGCTAATATATATACAAATAACCAATCGTGTCGTGATCGTCTTCACAAATGGGTTTGGTTGAAACCGGAAATGTATAAAAGGGGTGAAAACAATGAAAATTATGTAATTTAAAAATAAAATTAAACACTGATCAATGCCTTTCAGACAAAATCTGAGGTAACTATTATACCAAACATTCGGTATTACAGAGTTGGCGAAAACTTTTTTTTTCTGTCTGACATTGGGTCAGACAGGAACTGGGGTTCTGTCTTACCCATGGGCTTTGTGTCTGTCCCACCATTTTTTTGTAATATTGTATATAACCTGTCAAATTTTTTTTTTTTTTATACAGAACTGAATGCAAGATTACCTATAGTCATGATCATTAAACAACTCAATTAAATGTTTTTCTGTATACATATTTTTATTTAAAAAGATAAGGCAGATATAGCCAACAATCCGTATCTAATGGTCCGATCACGTTCCGAATATTACACATCAATGTCAGTTTCCGGTTTACCTACATTTTTAATTTCAGTTAAGAATATGAATCTGCTGTCATCTTCAATATATAAGCATCTCAAAACATATTTAATTAAACACAAACAATCTTTGATACTTGGGGAGTGTGGAAGTCAACTTATTTCTGTGCTCAGTAATATATTTCAGTTTTAATGTTCCACGTTTTGCAGGTGCTGGTTCCTTCTAAAAGGATGTTTACATTTACGTACATTTGTATAGGAGTTTCGATTACAAAGAGGAACGTGTCGGTCTGACAGAATAAATAAACAAATTTCAAGTCTCTGTCTGACATTTTAATAAAACTGAAAATGGAATTTAATGCCATTGGCAGTGAAAACTGGGAGGGAATAAATTTCAATCGCCGGTCCTTTCAAATATCTATGTTTTACCCGACATTCGGTCCGATATATATTTTGAAATCGTCGGTCCTACTGCATTTCTGTCGGTCAGGACCGACGGTTTTCGGGAAGTCTGATATTACGACAATCATTTGCGTATTTGAATCGATGTATCATTCAATTGTTATGAAAATGATCATGATTTAAGACAAAATCGGATTTACGTTTGAAAAAATGTACTAAATTGACAGTGAATAATGAAATATTTCGTCTTGACTTTAATAATGGTCACGACTTAGTTCAAATTGAGAAGCCAAACGGCAGAGGAACCGCATTTCCGGAAGTTACGCTTTTAAACTTGGTCGCCAATTTGGCGCCCTATGACAAAAGTTTGGTCGCAAAATGACATCTTTAGGCACCATGGCGATCAAAGTAGTCGCAAAATTGAGTCCTAATATGATTAGCCATAATTATATGATTCATTCCTAATCCCATACTTAGCTAATGCAATGATTAAATTTTGTTGCTGCACTCTTTTTAATCAACGTATTAACTAATCATATTTAATCATTGAATTAGCTAATTATGTGATTAGGAATTAAAAATGTAATTATGGCTAATCATATGATGAGCTTAATCACAAGTTCAACAACGGACCCCTGAGGTCAATTTAAGTCAGTAGCCCGTGAAAATGAAGTCAAGGTCATGTTACACATGTCTGGCTGACACATACACATCATGATCAATGTGTGGAATAAGTATGGTGAAGTAGGTTTTATGGTAATGAAGAAATTGAACTAGCAAAAAATCAGTAACGCACCAAAGGTGCGAAAGCAGAGTTTCGAACATGTGGATGGACAATGTGACCTTGACTTTTGACCTACAAACCTCTCACCATCAGGCATGTGTGTACCAAGTTTCATTTAGATCCGATTTTTTGTTCTTAAGATATCGTGCGGAAACTAAAAAAGTATCAAATTTTTGTTCTAATTTTAGAAGTTGTGACCTTGACCTTTGTCCTACAAACCTCATTATCAATAGGCTTCCTCCTCTTACCATCAGGCACATGTGTACCAAGTTTCATTTAGATCCTACATTTTGTTCTTGAGATATCGTGCGGAAACAAAAAAAGTATCTAATTTTTGTTCTATTTATAGAAGTTGTGACCTTGACCTTTGTCCTACAAACCTCAATATCAATAGGCTTCCTCCTCTCACCAACAGGCATGTGTGTACCAAGTTTCATTTAGATCCAACATTTCGTTCTTAAGATATCGTGCGGAAACAAAACAAGTATCTAATTTTTGTTCTATTTATAGAAGTTGTGACCTTGACCTTTGTCCTACAAACCTCAATATCTATAGGCTTCCTCCTCTCACCATCAGGCATGTGTGTACCAAGTTTCATTTAGATCCAACATTTCGTTCTTAAGATATTATGCGGAAACGAAAAAAGTATCAAATTGTTGTTCTAATTTTAGAAGTTGTGACCTTGACCTTTGTCCTACAAACCTCTATATCGATAGGCTTCCTCCTTTCACCATCAGGCATTTGTGTACCAAGTTTCATTTAGATCTGACATTCCGTTCTTAAGATATCGTGCGGACATGAAAAAAGTATCAATTTTTTGTTCTATTTTTAGAAGTTGTGACCTTGACCTTTGTCCTACAAACCTCATTATCAATAAGCTTCCTCCTCTCACCATCAGGCATATGTGTACCAAGCTTTATTTAGATCCTACATTTTGATCTAAACCCTTACCATCCTGAATTGTATACACAAGATATTACCTGTATGCTGAATTGTTTTGAAGAAATATCACAAAATTTAGCATTTTTTTGGTTTTTGCTCTGTAGTTAAAATTCTTGTAGATATTTCTTCAATATTTACAGGAAATGATGTTAGTTGAGCATACTTTAAATTTCAAAACTTTGGAGATACTTTTTATCGTGGTTGCCATGGCAACATATTTCCCCCCCTAGATTTTGTGAAAAATGAAAATTTTTCAAATAAATCCTTTTTTCTTCTTAAATTATTTTTAAAGCAAGAATTAAAAAAAATATCTGGAATGTTCATAAAATATTTTACACATATCATGGTTGCCATGGCAACATATTTCCCCCAAAATTTTTCAAATCAATTGCCCATTTTTTTTATTATTATTTTTAAAGTAAGAATTTTTTTTTTTTATCAGGAATGTTCACAAAATGTTTTACACATATTATCATGGTTGCCATGGCAACATATTTTTTTCCAAAATTTTTGTGAAAAATGGAAAATTTTCAAATCAAGCCCATTTTTTTTTTTATATATTATTTTTAAAGCAAGAATGTAAAAAAAATATCAGGAATGTTAAAAAAATGTTATACACATATTATCATGGCAACATATTTTTTCCAAAATGTTTGTGAAAAATGAAGTCCTTTTTTTTTTTATATTATTTTTAAAGCAAGAATGTAAAAAATATCAAGAATTTTTCAAAAAATGTTATACACATATTATCATGGTTGCTATGGTAACATATTTTTTTCCAAATTTTTGTGAAATATGAACATTTTTAAAATCAAGCCCATTTTTTTTATTATTATTTTTAAAGCAAGAATTAAAAAAAATATATCAGGATTACTACTCTTCATTGCTACAACTGAAACCTTATAAAATAGTGGAAGCAGGAGGTTTGGCACAGAAAAAAACAATTCAACCCACCTTTTCCATTGTAAAAACCTGTACCAAGTCAGGGCCATTAGTTTTCCAGTTGTGGATTTTAGATTTGGTCTGTTTATGGACAATGCCTTTATGCCTTTCCCTTCAGACCAGAGCCTTTGTGTTCAGGAATTTTGTTATTACCCATATTTGTTGACAACATTATAATTTCCATTAATTGGAATTGTGTGGTTATATTTGTTATTGTTTCATTTATTATTGATTTGTTGAATTTGCATTTCCACATAACTAGGCAAAGAAAAATGTCTTTGATTATCCACTATCAACTCCATAATGACTGGTGAAGTTAGAACTGAAAGTTAGAGACTGGTATGTCCCCCACCCTTTGTTCATGTCACTTCAAATAGGTTATTCAAAACTTGAAAAAAAATTTAAGAGTCAAAGAAAAATGTCTTTGATTATCCACTATCAACCCCATAATGACTTTGGTGAAGTTAGAACTGAGAGTTAGAGACTGGTATTTCTCACCCCTTGGATAAAGTAGCCCGTTAATTTAGGTGAAAAAGATTGTTTTCCATTGTTGAATTAAATTGTCGATTTATAGTGTCTTGGCAGTATTTTAAATGTATTTCACAATAAAATACAATGCATTTTATAAATGCTACTACAACAGCGATTTAAATGCCTGTAAAAAAGTTATTTGACGTTGGTCAAAGGGAGGTATTTTTTTTTTTATTTACGTTAGTTACCTAACAAGGGAGAGCACTCTATTTTCTCAACGTAAACAAATATTGACACGATAGAAAGAGATGAGAAAAAGAGGCAAACATCGTAAAAAGGTGAAGATTTTGTTATTGTAGAATCTATCACAAGTTTGTTAACTTTATTATTTTGAACCTCTTTAAAGTTGTAAAATGAAAATCTTGTTTTATTTTATTATGTGGCATTTTGGTCCTGTGGCTGTGATACGGTTCGCAAATTAATGCACCAAACTACACAACAAGTAAACAAACATTGACACGGTAGAAAGGGATGAGAAAAAGAGTCAAACACCGTAAAAGGTGCAAGATAGTAAAATCTGTGACACCCTCGGGTGTCACAGATTTTACTATCTTGCACCTCTCCCGTTGTTAGACCCTATATGTCCCTCACCCTTTGTTCATGTCACTTCAAATAGGTTATTCAAAACTTGAGAAATTTTTAAGAGTCAAAGAAAAATGTCTTTGATTATCCACAATCAACCCCATAATGACTTTGGTGAAGTTAGAACTGAGAGTTGAGACTGGTATGTCCCCCACCCTTTGTTCATGTCACTTCAAATAGGCTATTCAAAACTTGAAGAAATTTTTAAGAGTCAAAGAAAAATGTCTTTGATTATCCACTATCAACTCCATAATGACTGGTGAAGTTAGAACTGAGAGTTAGAGACTGATATATATGTCCCCCACCCTTTGTTCATGTTTCTTAAAATAAGTTACGATTTAATACTGGAAGAAATTTTATAATAAGTATGTCCCCCGCCCTTTGTTCATGTTGCTTAAAATAAGTTATGATTTAATACTGGAAATTTTTTTATATTAAGTCAAAGAAATATATATGTCTTAAATTGTCCACTATCAACCTCATAATGACTTCGGTGAAGTTGTTAGAACTGAGATCAGGTCAACTGGAAAATTCATTCTTCCTCAGTTGGTTGGTTTGCAGTCTTCCAACGTTTATATGCTAGGGCATATTCTTGATAGGAATGGAACAATCTAAAGCAAGGTTCAAAACAAAGAGAAACATTGCAGACCTGATATTCATATGCAGTTTTGTGACTTGGTCGCTTTCTTTTCTGAGCACTTAGTTCTGCATTGTTTCTCTTTCCTTCATTGCAAACTTTACAGAGACGTGCAAGGTTTCTCTTTTTGCCATTTGTTTTTATTCTGGAAATAAAGTGTCTTCCAGTGAGACGTTCCAGTTGTTGTGGTGCCTTAACAGGTCTTCCGGCCCTAACCACTACTGCCATAGCATTGTTTTGCACTAGTTCAGTAACAAGTTTCTTTCTAAAGACTCTGTGTGTGATAACAGAGTTTGGATTCTGAGATTTGAACAGGATGTATGCGTTAAGCACCGCAATAGCCAGAACATGGAAGATCACCTTTTTCAACCATTTAAAAGACTTTACGATGCTATTTGTGTAAGATATCATTTGATCTGATCTGTCAACCCCACCCATATACTTATTGTAGTTGACTACCATGCTTGGTTTCATTATAATCACATTTGTATCCTTATCCCTATGGCGCGTGGCTGACATATCAGATCCATGCACAGTTGAAAGCATGTAAACTGGCTTCCAATCGAGAAATTTGATGCACTCAATTGGACCGTTGTTCATGATAGCTAAATCACCCCGGTTTGTTAGAGACTTTGTTTTGATTTCTTGTGGTATACCATGGCGGTTTGAGCGGACAGTTCCTGTAGCATTTACACCAAGTTGAAACAAATCCCAAAAGAGTTGTGGAGAAGTGTAATAATTATCACAATAAAGGTTATAGCTCTTTTTAAATAAGCTTCTCATAAGATTCATCACCAAGTCATAAGTTGCTCCATTCATACTAGGACCAGTGGCAGACTTTCCAGTATATGGTTTGAATTTAGAGACATAACCATTTGTTGAGTCTGATAGCATGTAAGCTCTTATACCATATTTGACGGGTTTGTCCGGACCTTAAACACGGAAAGAGAGGTGACCACGCCAAGGAATCATGCCTTCATCCAACGATATATATCTTGATGTGGAGTGTAAGAGGAGAAGAATCTGTCGACGATGCGTTTATAAACAGAACCAAGTTTAAACAGAGGATCATGTCCTGGTTGTCCACGGGGTGTATATGAATTGTTATTTACCAGATGAAAGAAAGATGTTATCAGGAGGAAGCGATCTCTAGACATGGTGGCTGGAAAGAAGGGTGTAGAGGTGACTGGGTCAGTGCTCCAATACTCGTTAATGTCAGATTGAGATACAAGTCCCATTGCAAATATAAGGGCAAGATATCGTTTCATTTCAGCAGCTGTTGTGCTAACCCACTTCCTAAATCTAGAACATCTACTAAGGTTGGGATTTTTCTGAAAATATTGCTCTGCATATCGGTTGGTTTCCGTGGCCATATCCTCAAAATCTTCACTATCAACAAAAATATTGAAGTAGTCACTTGTTGAAGTGTTATTTGCAACCTGAACTTTTATGCCAGTATTTTCACAAAATTGGATATGTTCAATCAAGCCATTCAAGGGGTCTTTTCTACCCTCAGACCTGTTTTCAGGGTCAAAAAAGTCATCCCTATTTTCAAAAACTTCCATGTTTCATCATCATCAAAACCCTTGAACTCTTCATCATTTTCACTGTCTTGTGTCTGCAAATATTTCATACAAATTTTGATCGTGACCAGCGGCCATAATTGACTTTGAACAGAGGAAACCCCCCTTTTTTTCAAAACCATGCCAGATCAGTGAATATGACGAAAATCGAGAAAAAAGAGACAGAGAATAGAAATAATAAAATTTATGTTTTATTTAATTAAATGTGATAAGAAAAAAGTCCATTAAAACTGCTGGAAAGCAGACGACAACAAAAGAAAATCAGCTGTGAAAGTCACATTTTACTTCCATTTAGAATCTGAAATGTTTGTGGTTTGTAGAGAAAAAGGAACGGATGACAACTATTTCTGAACAATGAGAAAGGATTTCAGAAAGGATATGAACATAAAACTCCAGAGAGGTCGCCCTACAATAAGCAGCGATAGCGAAATATAAGATTTTATTTCCACACCTTTCACACTATCTGTGTGTCCTTGTTGGTTTTTTTTCCGGAACTCCTCGCCTATTGGGAAACTTTCCGGTATGTCAGAGATGTAGAAATTCATCTTTGATATAATAATTCGTCTTTCAATGTTAATTTATGATAAAAAAAAATATATATATTCCTGTGTATATCTATCCCATAATTTTCGAACTGTGATAAATATCTGTGCAAAATTTATATAAATAGATTTTGGGGTAAGGGAAATAACTCAACGGGTTAAAAAGTACCTATCCTAATCCACTTATTTCTAGATATTTATTGCTTCGTTATGTAACATGATTTCTTCCTTTCCTTTAAAAACTACTAACTTGTTATTTTAAGACAAAAAAGGTTGTGTAGATAAAACATGGGGAAAATAGACCGTATCAATGGTGAAGGTTTCCACGTGTATTTTGGGTTTGAAAATTATCTATCTGTTATTGGTAATTTTGAGCATAGGAGATGTTTAACTAAACTAAGAATCTCAGCACATCGTCTACATATTGAGACTGGTAGATACCAGGGTATCCCTCCACACCATAGGTTATGTGGGCAGTGCGACTCGGGAGAGGTAGAAGATGAAGTTCATTTTCTACTTTGCTGCAGCAAATTTAGAGAGGGGCGACAACAGCTGTTCAGAACAATATCTCAATCATGTAACAATTTTCTACAATTAAATCCTCAAGAAATTTTTTACTGGTTAATGACCTGTGAGGATGTATCAGTTTTAAAAGAGTTGTGTCACTTTATTTATAAATACTGCAGATAATCTAAATAACTGAATAACACTGCTTCAATTTTATTAACAAAATCTACATATTAATGTCTAAAATATATTATTGTTTGTCTGCACTAGACACGAGGGGGAATGCACATTGCTAATCTTAGTAGATGCAATGCATTTCCTGAAGCACTGTCCCTTGGTGTCTGTTGCAGATAAACGATACATCTATTTATTCCCATTTCAGTTTATTACTTGAACTGCTTGCTTTCCTGGATCAGACACGGGGAGAATCGAAATGCGATTCTTAAGCACCGTCCCCTGGTGTCTCCTCCAGCTAAGTAATCACAGTCCTTTCATCAAACACATGATGTTTTACTACTTGAGCCTCTTGCTTTGCTGGATCAGACACGGGGAGAATAAAAATACAATTCTTAAGCATCGTCCCCTGGTGTCTCCTCCAGCTAAGTAATCGCATACATGTAGTCCATTTTTCAACCATATGACACACTCTGCAACTATACATTACTCCTTGCCTCTCCTCGGGTCGTGCTGCCGAGCACAGCCTATTTATTTATTTTTTGTAACATGTTATCATTTAAATAGTTAGAATTGTCTTGTTTATGACCATATGTCTCCATTCTGTATTGTTGTAACTGTTGATATAATTATGAATGTATATTTGTTATTGCCCCTTGAGGGGCCTTAATTGGAATAAAATATATTGTATTGTATTGTATAGCAGGATTACGTCATTCAAAGTTGTTTTCCAAGACAAAAACCTAAATATTTACGATTCAATGAACTAAATTACAGAGTAGAATCATATTTAACCATCTTTAACAATACCAGATGAATTCTTATTGAAATAATTGCTGTAGGCTTGTTCTAAACGTGAAGGAAGTGAAATTTGACCCAACCCGTATATATACGGGATCCGCAGTGAGAGCGACGTTATTCATCCCGTATATATACAGGATCCGCATGAATAGGGTTAAGATATCATGCGGAAACGAAAAAAGTTTCTTTTTTTTTCTATTTTTAGAAGTTGTGACCTTGACCTTTGTCCTACGATCCTCAATATCAATAGGCTTCCTCCTCTCACCACCTGGCATGTGTGTACCAAGTTTGATATAGATCAGACATTTCATTCTTAAGATATTGTGCGGAAACGATTGCGCCGCCCGGACACCATTCATCATATTATAAGCCGAGTTCGACTTCGTCGCAACTCGGCTAAAAAACTTGACATTGTTAACCCCTTCGCTGCCACCGGAAAAGCAATACATATGTCTTGCCTTCACTGACTCTCGTTGCAGGCGAGACGAAAATCCAATAAATGTTTTTATTATCTATGTTAAGGTAATGCATAATATGAAACCTCAAGAATGTTTTCTTTCTTTTAACATTTTGCAATTCAAACAAAACAAAAGTATTTTTATGCACAATTTTTTGTTCATTTTAATCATTTACTGTGAGTGATTGATATAAACCTCTTAATTTGTCTGTCTTTTGGAGACAACTTCTGGTGTGATGAGAAGATTATAAAACTCTAATGATATTCCAGAAGTTGTGGGCTATGGGTCCAACATAACTATTTACAATAAACCCGTCAACAATGGCATGTCTTAAGAACTGTGACATCGGTGGTCAACATATTGATTGTAAATGAATAATTATTAGTGATTTTTTTAAAATCTACATGTATAATATGGAATACAATATATATATATATACAGTCAAACCTGCCCAAACGACCACCTTCATTAAACGACCACCTGCTATAAACGACCACTTTTATTCCCCCCCCCCCCCCCCCCCCCCGACGATTTATACTATATATTTTAACTGGATTCAACGACCACTTGCATAACGCGACCAACGACCGCCAAAATGCATTCTCAAACGACCACTTCAACTTTTTTCAACGACCACTAACTCTTTTGCATGATGAGCTTACAACAAAAATGGGGAAACTGACAGGGGATGTTCCCCAAAGGTCACATTCATTTTCCGTACACGCAAACCGGAAGTGATTTTTTTTGTACCCACAATAATGTTTTCTCTATTACTGTCATTTTTAATTAAAAATATGTTTATTTTTTTTTAATATTTCTGCCTTTTTGGCATTTTCGTGTGGGTTTAAAATTTATTAAATGATTTGTTGTTCCAAAATCAAATTTTCATGGTGTACATCATGACCATGTGGTTTAAACATTAGAACGTAAACAATAAATCGAAGGCTGTTTACACCTGAGGGTTTGTCTTAGTTAAAGGTGAGTAGAAATCGATTTTGCAACCTTTTGAGTTGCTTTATAATTAAAAGAAAGTTTTAAAACATGGCTTCTAAAAGGAAAGTTTTAACTTTGGAAGAACGGATAAAAGTTATTGAGTTATTGAGTTACTGATGTGCCAAATTATATTCATAGACAATTTTAATTCTTTTATGGAATTTTATTAACTCTGACCTTTAAAATGTTCTATATTTCTACAACCTTTTAACATATATACCATGTGCATGTTTAATAAAAATAAATTTATATTTATTATTAATGATTCAATCATTTAACTCGTAGTAGAATAACAACGATCTATGACCACATTATTTTTCAGCTGTATCGTTGAACCTGTATTAAAGGACCACCTGCTGTAAGAGACCACTTTTGCATTCTCCCCTGAGTGGTCTCTTAATACAGGTTTGACTGTATATTGCTGTCAACAGGATATTATCTCAGTATACATGTATACATATATCTGCAGAGAAATTGACAGAAGCAAACAAATGAAAATGTAAATTGAGATAATATCCTGTTGACAGCAATATAAATACTACATCAACTAATGTATTAGCTATGGTTTATATCCATCACCCATTTGCAAAATGACACTTTTCTGACAAAAAACTAGAGGCTCAGTGGGCTGAGCCTGTGTCGCTCACCTTTCATTCTGCTTTGAGGAAACTTAATACAGAACCTTCCATAGGTGCTTCCCACCAAATTTCTGTTCATTTTGGCAAAGCAGTTTCAGAGAAGAAGATTTTTAGATATTGACCAATCTAAAACAAGAATTGCCTGTGGCAGCCATGTTTGTTAATGGATCAAAACGAAATGAGCAATCTCTATAGAGGACCTTCCATAGATGCTTCTTATCAAGTTTCATATCATTTGGCCAAGTGGCTTCAGAGGAAAAGCTGTTTTAGAAATCAACCAATAAGAAACAAGAATTGCCTATGATGGCCATGTTTGTTAATGGATCCAAACGGAATGAGCAATCCTTATAGAGAACCTTCCATAGATGCTTCCTACCAAGTTTCTGTTCATTTGGCAAAGTGGTTTCAGATAAGAAGATTTTTAGAAATCAACCAATTAGAAACAAGAATTGCCTGTGGCAGCCATATTTGTTATTGGATTGGGACGAAATGAGCAATCTTTATAGAAGACCTCCCATAGATGCATCCTACCAAGTTTCGGTTCATTTGGCAAAGCAGTTTCAGAGGAGAAGATTTTTTAGAAATCATCCAATCAGAAACAAGAATTGTCTATGGTAGCCACATTTGTTAACGGATAGGGACGAAATGAGCAATCACAACAGAGGACTTTCCATAGATGCTTCCTACCACGTTTCGGTTCATTTGGCCAAACGGTTTCAGAGAAGAATCAAATTTTTTCAATAGTTTTCTATTTTTTACTGATTTAGAGAAGAAGATTTTTAGAAATCAACCAATTAGAAACAAGAATTGCCTGTGGCAGCCATATTTGTTATTGGATTGGGACAAAATGAGTAATCTTTATAGAAGACCTCCCATAGATGCATCCTACCAAGTTTTGGTTCATTTGGCAAAGCAGTTTCAGAGGAGAAGATTTTTTAGAAATCATCCAATCAGAAACAAGAATTGTCTATGGTAGCCACATTCGTTAACGGATAGGGACGAAATGAGCAATCACAACAGAGGACTTTCCATAGATGCTTCCTACCAAGTTTCGGTTCATTTGGCCAAACGGTTTCAGAGAAGAATCTAATTTTTTCAATAGTTTTCTATTTTTTACTGATTTTTTGAGAAGCGGCAACGGCCATGTTTGATGGCAGTCGGGGTCATCATTCATGGTCAGAAAGAGAATTATATATGCATTGTTCCTTTATAGTTTGGTAGCAAGATTGCTCTTTACAATATTTAAAGAATTTTGTAACGATAGCAGCCATTTTTCGTAAGCGACCAGGGTTAGCAACCATAAGTCTGAAAGTGGATCATATATGTATCATTTTCATAAAGTTTGGTGGCAACTGGCTTTTTACCGGATTTTAAAATATGTTTTTTGACAATAATTTTCTATTTTTTGTGACAGTGACGATGGCCGTCACTGTTACAAAAAATAGAAAATTATTGGATGACAGCCGGAGGTCTTCAATAAAAATTTTGAAAGAAGACCACATATGCATTCTTTCCATATGGTTTGATTGCATTTGATTCTTTACAGGATTTTAAAATAATTTTTTAATGAATTTTTTCACTAATTTTCTATTTATAGTAAAGATGGTTACCATGTTTGATGGGGGATGGGGTCAACCATAATTCTGAAAGAATATTACATATATGTATCAATTTTAATTGCAATATACTCTAAAGGATTTTTCTGGATTTTTTTGCTGATTTTACCACTATGTTCTATTTATAGACATGGCGGCCAAGATGGTTGGTCGGAAGGGTCATCGGACATAAATTTTAAAGGGAACCCCCTTATGATGATTCAGGCCAAGTTTGGTTTAAATTGACCCAGTGGTTTCAGAGGAGAAGATTTTTGAAAAATTTGCAGACAGACGACGGATGCCAATTGATGGCAATAGCTCATACAGGTGAGCTAAAAATTGCAGTGTATGTAGATCTTGACAGGCTGAACATGTTTGCAGTTTAAACTTAACATCTATCTCTTGAAATAAAGGACGAAAAGTATTAAAATTTTGAAATTTTGATGAAAAAAGGACAATAACTCCAAAATGGGTGATGGGATTTACTTAAAATTGCAGGGTAGGTAGATCTCGACATGCTGCATATTTTTGCAATTTAAATTTAACATCTATCTCTTATAGTTTTTGAAATAAAGGACGAAAAGTATCAATTTTTTTTTAAATGTAATGAAAGGGCAATAACTCAAATATCAGTAATCCGATTTACTTCAAAATTGCAGGGTTGGTAGATCTTGACATGCTGAAAATGTATGCAGTTTAAACTTAACATCTATCTCTTATAGTTTATGAAATAAAGGACGAAAAGTACTAAAATGTTGAAAATGTGATGAAAAAAGGGAAACAACTCCAAAATGGGTGATGGGATTTACTTCAAAATTGCAGGGTAGGTAGATCTTGACATGCTGCACATTCTTGTAATTTAAACTTAACATTTATCTCTTATAGTTTTTGAAATATAAGACGAAAAGTATCAAAATTTAAAAAATTTGATGAAAAAAGGGCAATAACTCCAATACGGGTAATCAGATTTACTTCAAAATTGCAGGGTAGGTAGATCTTGCTGTGCTGATCATTTTTACCCCATGTCAGAATTCTGTTTTTATTAACGGTTTTTGAGTTATTACCCAAAAACTGCAATTTTACCCCTATGTTTCTATTTATAGACATGGCGGCCATGATGGTTGGTCGGCAGGATCATCGGACATAACTTTTAAAGGGAACCCCCTAAGGATGATTCAGGCCAAGTTTGGTTTAAATTGGCCCAGTGGTTTCAGAGGAGAAGATTTTTGAAAAAGTTTACAGACGGACGACGGACGCCAAGTGATGGCAATAGCTCACATGACCCTTTGGGTCAGGTAAGCTAAAAATGACTTCTGTAAAAGATTTGTGCCTAAAACATTATAAAAAAAAAAATATATAACCCTTTCAAGATAAACACATTTGTTAATTAATGCCCTCAATACCTTAAAAAAAAGAGAACCTTAATATGCAAAAATGAATCTTAAATTATCCAAAAGACCTTAAAATATTATTTCAGCATGATTAACATTGATGTTTATGTCTTTGATGAGATGTTTGTATATGAGAGAGATTACTGAGTCCGAAAAAATCTGAAGGTATACCTCACGAGTTACATTCTTCTCCAAGTCATCATGCGGACATTTTTTATCTTCAAACAACTGCATTATAATGGCTGCACAAGTGTCAGAATGGTAACCCATAAATACATCACCTATTTTTCTTTCTCTATTTCTATTTCTAAAATGAAAGATATTATTTCTTTAAAGCATCTAAATAACTCCACCTTGCAACAAAAGGCAGTCTCTCAAATTGTCCTTCATGTCAAGCTCGATTCAAATTGACTTGGATAAAGAAAGGAAGAAAGCACAACCAACTGAAGAGTGTGTACAATACGAAAATGTTAATAACTTACATATCTGCACATTCCCATGTTAATTCTATATTGAAATATTTCTCCTCTATTTAAGCAAAACATTGCAAATGATACATTATTATTTTTATTTTACAATTTCCTAAATCATTCTGGTATCTTCCCAGTACAATTACAATTCTAATCTAAACACAAATTATATTAAATAAGTTTATTCATATCTTACCTATGTAGATGGGTAGGTGTTTCAATATGACAAAAATCCTTGACCCATTCTTCCAATTTTTCTGCTAGATTTAACTGTGTCGCTGACAACATTGTACTAAGAGACAACACATGTTTCTCTAGACGATTGATCAGAGGAATTGGAAACTTTTTATACACAATCTCTTTTTCTGCTACAACTATCAATCTGTACAAACATAAAATCATCTTTTTTATTCTTATATTCTTTTATTTCTCTATTTAAAGATGAAAAAAGCTCTTTTAAGTCAATGTTCCTGAAATGTTTATTTTAAGTATTAGATGTGATTTTCTATCATGCTCACTTACATAAGTAAGCTCCCTATACATACATCAATGCCACATTACTGGTTAAATACCATGACTATATTATTGATCCATTTAGAAGGCTTGACTTGCAACCAAACTCTCTTTTGTTAAACATGTTGCAACACTGCAAAATCAATGGAAAATATAACTCCTAGTTTTTCAAATATATATTCAAACAGTGCCTTTTCTTCAACATTGAAAACATTGGTAGAAAAGCTGAAGTATGGTTGTTTAATCTTGACGATAATACTAATTTTTGTTAACTTTGCCAATTCAATCTTTCCACAATTACCTGAAATCTTTGTGAACTTTACATTTGACTCTGTGACTTCCCAATCCAAGATCTACATATCTCTGACCGCCATAATGTACATAATACTAAAAATTAATAAAAGACAATGTATTGATTGTATTATATAACTGACATAAAACCCTGTCTCTGAAAAGCTCTATTAATTCATTCTCATACCAAATTATGCTGATCTTTTGCTCATGTGATGTTCACATGCAACTACTGTTATGCTCACCTGAATTGCAAATGCTTAATATGCATTTCAAACAAAAATTACTCAACACTGACGATAATTCCCAAAATCTAAACATCATGGCCTCTCTAAATTCCACCCAAAATGCACAGTTCAACATCAATAAGAAGATGGATTCAAGTCTATTTTCTGCAGTAAACAAAAGCATTTCAATGATCCTGATATTTTACTAATCTAACACTCGAGTGAGCTTTTAGGACTTGTCATTTTCATGTATCAGAAGACTATAAAATTCTATCTTATATGTACTAAATGCTCACGAGAGCAACTTAATAGCTAATCTGAGCATTTTTTTTTAAATAATAGCTGTATATATGAACTACACAACTGCTAACCTCCAGTACATAATTTGCATACATTTCTAATGTACAACAAACAAAGATTCACCTGTGCTGCAAATGAGCATTTGTTGTACAACTTTTTGACAGTTTTTTTTATGCTTCAATGGCACCAGTATCCATCTTATATACAAAATTTATTTGTACGTGCTTTAGAAACAGATAGAAAAGTGAGCACAAATAAATGTTCTATTTTCCAACAATGTACATATATTCTGTTTATCCTGCAATATAAAAAACCAAAAATTGTCTAAAAAGAGCCATTCTAATCAGTTTTTTATGGTGTCCTCTGTAGAGTCTAGGATTATACTGTTACAGCTTCTATTTTAGTACTAAGAGCTGTAATGCATTGTATGAATATATTAGTGTAGATTTGATTTGGTGGCTGTTACTGTGTTACAAGAGCAGATATGTTTAATCTATGAATACCTAATTTACACTGTACACAGTTAGGACAATTTTCTATACATGAGTCATTGGGTCAACTGTTTGATGCAAGTTTTTTTGTGCAACCTAACATGTGATTATTTGAACAATTAGGATGATTTTCTGTACGTGAAATGATATTATATTGTAACGCTGAATGTACATGAACACATTTATCCGTATGAGTTTATGCTATTTTTTAAACGTTATTTCATTATGGTAAATTATGGTATTTATTTTCGACAGGTTCCGGTCTTGCTTCCTGACTGAGTTACACAAACATCAATTAATTAAATCTCGACCTAAGTGTAAATTAACTTCATGTAAATTACAAGTAATTTTGAGTGTCAATTAAGTTTTAGTTCTGATGTATGTTCTGAGATGTTCTAAACTCACAACTTTATAAGGGTGCACTCAACTCGCAGCAGCAAGTGATAGTTTACCAGTTGCTTGCCAAGGGTCGGTGGTTCTCTCCAGGTACTCCGGCTTCCTCCACCACTATAACTGGTCGCCATGATATAGCTGAAATATTGCTGAAAGTGGCGCTAAACATCAAAATTCAAATTCACAACTTTATACCATCGTCGCCATTGTACGATGCCCATTATTTGGGTCCAGTAAACTGAGATATTCAACACCATGAACAAGGCCCCAGGTGGCTAAATGAGTTAGGTAGTTGGATTACCTAACAACTCATACAAGCTTATCACCAATATGGTGTGGGTTCGTGCCCGGCTTTGTAAATTACAAAAAAGGGTACACTCGACTCGCAGCCACAAGTGATGAATTTTACCAGTTGCTTACTCATGGTCGGTGGTTCTCTCCGGGTACTCCGGTTTCTTCCACCACTAAAACTGGTTGCCATGATATAGCTGAAATATTGCTGAAAGTGGCATTAAACACAATAAATCAAATCAAATCAAATCCAATGAAACAGTGGCATGCACCCAATTTTTTTATTTGAACATTGTTTCTAGCAGAGCAATACATTTTTAATATTGAAGAGGCCTAAAACTAAGAAATTTTATGATCTTGAATCTCCACAGGCGTTTGTAATTGACACAAATGTAAAAAAAAACATTATCTACGACAATGCTATGTAAATTTTAAGGTTATGCACCTACAAATTTTCAATATAAAATCTAAATAGCCATCAAGAAAAAATTGTATTTTCTCAATTTCAAAAAAAAATTATTATTGTACAGCATTTAAGGTATATACCTGGTTAAGAGCATCATATAGACTTTCATACAAGTTTTCTAAGTTCAGTAGAATCACTGTTCTACCAGTCTCCATACAAACTTTGATTCGATTGATGTTTCTACACACCTGTAATATGATAAACCAGAGGCTCTCAGATGTCTGTATCGCTTGCCTAGTTTTAAAATATGCTTTTTTGTTGCTATTTTGGTTTTCACAACTTTGGTCAACTTAGGAAATGAAATGAGGAATATTTTTTTAGTCTAGTTGTTTCTGAGAATATTTTATATAAAAGCCTATCAGAAACTGCTATGTCCTGTGATGGCCATATAGGATGGTGGATCAAAATAAAATGAGGAATTTTTGAAGACTTTTCATATATCATTCCTGTAAAGTTTCTGTTTAAATTGGCCATTGACAAAAATAACTTATTTGACTTATTTGAACTCGACATGTAAGATTCATACACCTGTTAATTTCATGAGGCTATTACAAATAACCATATAACCTATCACGATGAAGCTTTTTTTTTTGAAGGATAAATTATTTGACATTGTGGTGAAGGTCAGAGAAGCAGGAGAAGTGGATCCCCCCCCCTTTGAGGTCCCCTTTCGAAAACAAATGTTTAATTTTTAATATTTAACCTTTTGAGATATGGCTGAAAAAAGCATTTCATTCTTTTCAGTATCAATACCCTTTTTGAACCCCAAAATATAAGATGGACCCCATTTATAAAAATAAATTTGAACATATTTTAGCTTTTACATACAACTGAAAACAAAAAGCATTTCGTTAATTTTTAGCATTTTTATCCTTCTTGAACCCCAAAATATTATATGGGCACCCTTTGAGACCCCTTTAAAAAATATAATCAAAACCTCCTTTCAAAATAAAATTTAGATAGGGGTTCTCCTTATATAAATTTTTTCAGAATGGCTGAAAACAAAGAGCATTTCATTGATTTTAAGCATTTTTACCCTTCTTGATCCCCAAAATATTATCTGGCCCTCCCTTTTCAAAAGAAAATTTGGTGGGTTCCCCTTATATTTCACTTTTTCAGAAAGGCTGAAAACAAAAAATATTGCATTCATTTTGAGAATTTTTACCCTTTTTGTACCCAAATAATCATATGGACCCCACTTGGAGACACACACACACACACACACATATTTATACTGTAATCGTTCTATTTGAGCAGTCAAAATGCGTTGACAGTATATTTACAAGTGATAAACGGTCATTGACCGTTTATAACATTTAGGCCACGTCTACTTGACCTGATTGATGGGACTACTTTTTTTTTACCTTTGAAGGCTATTTCCGTTGTGAATGTAAACAAACCGTACATATAGTATATTGTCGTAAATTACAACACCATGAAAAGACATTTATGAATTAAAATTTCTCATACTTTGTGTTTATATACAATGGTAGTGATATTCATTTTTATACTGCAATCGTTCTATTTGAGCAGTCAAAATGCGTTGACAGTATGTTTATAACATTTAGGCCACGCCTACTTGACCAAAATCAGTTGGGGCCTCTTGGGAGTAACTAACTTTTTAAATAATTTGAATATTGGTAGTAATATCCATTAATGTCACTAATGATTGCAGTATAAAGACAATAACAGTGCATTGACTTGACATAATATTCAATATACGTATTCGGCACAAATTCTAAGCCTCATCCGTATATCGATTTTATGTCCAAGTCAATGCACTGTTATTGTCTATATAGATAGATAAATATTGGGCAGGGATTCCCCATATATTTTACCTTTCACATATGGCTGAAAAAAATTTGCATGTCATTAGTTTTGAGCATTTAAACTCCCTTTCAATAAAAATTTGGGCAGTTCTGCATTCTGCTCCACTGAATGAAACCAGAGGCTCCCAGGAGCCTGTAATCGCTCACCTGGATCAAAGCTGCTTTCAATAACAACGTAACTGCACTGTGGTGGCCATCTTGGCGGGAGAGCGCAACTGCCGGACACCATTTTGGAAGAGGATCATTCAATGACTATTCCATCAAAGTTTGGTTTTAATTGAGCTACTGGTTCCAGACAAGATGGTTTTTATGTGAATTTCCCATAGGGTCCTATGTTAAACTAAGTACAGCTGTGCAGCCATCTTGGTCAGAGGGCGGGACCACCAGACACAAATTTGGTTCAACGGTTTCAGAGGAGAAGATTTAAATGTGATCTTTTATCAAAATATGCCTAATTTGCATAATCGGTATAAATCGGCTGAAAGAAAAATAAAAAAAAAAAAACCACGAACATATGCTAAACTACTCCTTGCCATGTAGCTGCAGTTTAAATTTGAGCTCATTTTGACTTATACTAAAGCAGCAATGGACAATTGAAGAAATTTCTATTTTTAGTAACAGCAGCCATCTTGAATGGAGGGCGGGGCTGTCGGACACAATTTTGAAAGGGAACCACCCAGGGACCATCCCTGCCAGGTTTGGTTTAATTTGGTTCAGCGGTTTCAGAGGAGAAGATTTAAATGCGATCTTTTATCAAAATATGCCTAATTTGTATAATCGGTATATATCGGCTGAAAGAAAAATTTCACCAAAAAACCCGGAATATAGGCTAAACTACTTCTTGCCATGTAGCTGCAGTTAAAATTTCAGTTCATTTTGACTTACACTAAAGCAGCAATGGACAATTAAAATTTCATCCCCCCTTTTTTCTATTTTGAGCTTGGCGGCCATCTTGGTTGGAAATCGGGATCACCGGACACATTTTTGGAAGGGGAACACCCAAGAATCATTTCAGCAAAGTTTGGTTGAGATTGGCTCAGTAGTTTCAGAGGAGAAGATTTTTTTTAAATTTCATCCCCCCTTTTTTCTAATTTGCATAATCGGTCAAAATCGGCAAAAGTTCAAAGTTCATAAAAAAATCCTGTAATGCATGTTAAAAAGCTCATCATTATGCTTATACAGTTCAAATTTGGGCACATTCTGGCTTAAAATAGAGCAGTTTTGGCCATTTGAAGAAATTTCTATTTTTTGTAACAGTGGCCATCTTGAATGGAGGGCGGGGCTGTCGGACACAATTTTGAAAGGGACCCACCCAGGGACCATCCCTGCCAGGTTTGGTTTAATTTGGTTCAGCGGTTTCAGAGGAGAAGATTTAAATGCGATCTTTTATCAAAATGTGCCTAATTTGCATAATTGGTATATATCGGCTGAAAGAAAAATTTCACAGAAAAACCCGGAATATAGGCTAAACTACTTCTTGCCATGTAGCTGCAGTTAAAATTTCAGTTCATTTTGACTTACACTAAAGCAGCAATGGACAATTAAAATTTCATCCCCCCTTTTTTCTATTTTGAGCTTGGCGGCCATCTTGGTTGGAAATCGGGATCACCGGACACATTTTTGGAAGGGGACCACCCAAGAATCATTTCAGCAAAGTTTGGTTGAGATTGGCTCAGTAGTTTCAGAGGAGAAGATTTTTTTTAAATTTCATCCCCCCTTTTTTCTAATTTGCATAATCGGTCAAAATCGGCAAAAGTTCAAAGTTTATAAAAAAATCCTGTAATGCATGTTAAAAAGCTCATCATTATGCTTATACAGTTCAAATTTGGGCACATTCTGGCTTAAAATAGAGCAGTTTTGGCCATTTGAAGAAATTTCTATTTTTTGTAACAGTGGCCATCTTGAATGGAGGGCGGGGCTGTCGGACACAATTTTGAAAGGGACCCACCCAGGGACCATCCCTGCCAGGTTTGGTTTAATTTGGTTCAGCGGTTTCAGAGGAGAAGATTTAAATGCGATCTTTTATCAAAATGTGCCTAATTTGCATAATTGGTATATATCGGCTGAAAGAAAAATTTCACAGAAAAACCCGGAATATAGGCTAAACTACTTCTTGCCATGTAGCTGCAGTTAAAATTTCAGTTCATTTTGACTTACACTAAAGCAGCAATGGACAATTAAAATTTCATCCCCCCTTTTTTCTATTTTGAGCTTGGCGGCCATCTTGGTTGGAAATCGGGATCACCGGACACATTTTTGGAAGGGGACCACCCAAGAATCATTTCAGCAAAGTTTGGTTGAGATTGGCTCAGTAGTTTCAGAGGAGAAGATTTTTTTTAAATTTCATCCCCCCTTTTTTCTAATTTGCATAATCGGTCAAAATCGGCAAAAGTTCAAAGTTTATAAAAAAATCCTGTAATGCATGTTAAAAAGCTCATCATTATGCTTATACAGTTCAAATTTGGGCACATTCTGGCTTAAAATAGAGCAGTTTTGGCCATTTGAAGAAATTTCTATTTTTTGTAACAGTGGCCATCTTGAATGGAGGGCGGGGCTGTCGGACACAATTTTGAAAGGGACCCACCCAGGGACCATCCCTGCCAGGTTTGGTTTAATTTGGTTCAGCGGTTTCAGAGGAGAAGATTTAAATGCGATCTTTTATCAAAATGTGCCTAATTTGCATAATTGGTATATATCGGCTGAAAGAAAAATTTCACAGAAAAACCCGGAATATAGGCTAAACTACTTCTTGCCATGTAGCTACAGTTAAAATTTCAGTTCATTTTGACTTACACTAAAGCAGCAATGGACAATTAAAATTTCATCCCCCCTTTTTTCTATTTTGAGCTTGGCGGCCATCTTGGTTGAAAGTCAGGATCACCGGACACAATTTTGGAAGGGGGCCATCCAAGAATCATTTCAGCAAAGTTTGGTTGAGATTGGCTCAGTAGTTTCAGAGGAGAAGATTTTTTAAAAATTTCATCCCCCCTTTTTTTTAAATTTGCATAATCGGTCAAAATCGGCAAAAGTTCAAAGTTCATAAAAAATCCTGTCACACATGCTGAAAAGCTCATCATTATGCTTATACACTTCAAATTTGGGCACATTCTGGCTTAAAATAGAGCAGTTTTGGCCATTTGAAGAAATTTCTATTTTTAATAACAGCGGCCATCTTCAATGGAGGGCGGGGCTGTCGGACACAATTTTGAAAGGGACCCACCCAGGGACCATCCCTGTCAGGTTTGGTTTAATTTGGTTCAGCAGTTTCAGAGGAGAAGATTTAAATGTGATCTTTTATCAAAATATGCCTATTTGCATAATCGGTATATATCGGCTGAAAGAAAAATTTCACAGAAAAACCCGGAATATAGGCTAAACTACTTCTTGCCATGTAGCTACAGTTAAAATTTCAGTTCATTTTGACTTACACTAAAGCAGCAATGGACAATTAAAATTTCATCCCCCCTTTTTTCTATTTTGAGCTTGGTGGCCATCTTGGTTGGAAGTCAGGATCACCGGACACAATTTTGGAAGGGGGCCATCCAAGAATCATTTCAGCAAAGTTTGGTTGAGATTGGCTCAGTAGTTTCAGAGGAGAAGATTTTTTTTAAATTCCATCCCCCCCTTTTTTCTAATTTGCATAATCGGCAAAAGTTCAAAGTTCATAAAAAATCCTGTAATATATGCTAAAAAGCTCATCATTATGCTTACACAGTTCAAATTTGGGCACATTCTGGCTTAAAATAGAGCAGTTTTGGCCATTTGAAGAAATTTCTATTTTTTGTAACAGTGGCCATCTTGAATGGAGGGCGGAGCTGTCGGACACAATTTTGAAAGGGACCCACCCAGGGACCATCCCTGCCAGGTTTGGTTTAATTTGGTTCAGCGGTTTCAGAGGAGAAGATTTAAATGCGATCTTTTATCAAAATGTGCCTAATTTGCATAATTGGTATATATCGGCTGAAAGAAAAATTTCACAGAAAAACCCGGAATATAGGCTAAACTACTTCTTGCCATGTAGCTGCAGTTAAAATTTCAGTTCATTTTGACTTACACTAAAGCAGCAATGGACAATTAAAATTTCATCCCCCCTTTTTTCTATTTTGAGCTTGGCGGCCATCTTGGTTGGAAATCGGGATCACCGGACACATTTTTGGAAGGGGACCACCCAAGAATCATTTCAGCAAAGTTTGGTTGAGATTGGCTCAGTAGTTTCAGAGGAGAAGATTTTTTTTAAATTTCATCCCCCCTTTTTTCTAATTTGCATAATCGGTCAAAATCGGCAAAAGTTCAAAGTTTATAAAAAAATCCTGTAATGCATGTTAAAAAGCTCATCATTATGCTTATACAGTTCAAATTTGGGCACATTCTGGCTTAAAATAGAGCAGTTTTGGCCATTTGAAGAAATTTCTATTTTTTGTAACAGTGGCCATCTTGAATGGAGGGCGGGGCTGTCGGACACAATTTTGAAAGGGACCCACCCAGGGACCATCCCTGCCAGGTTTGGTTTAATTTGGTTCAGCGGTTTCAGAGGAGAAGATTTAAATGCGATCTTTTATCAAAATGTGCCTAATTTGCATAATTGGTATATATCGGCTGAAAGAAAAATTTCACAGAAAAACCCGGAATATAGGCTAAACTACTTCTTGCCATGTAGCTACAGTTAAAATTTCAGTTCATTTTGACTTACACTAAAGCAGCAATGGACAATTAAAATTTCATCCCCCCTTTTTTCTATTTTGAGCTTGGCGGCCATCTTGGTTGAAAGTCAGGATCACCGGACACAATTTTGGAAGGGGGCCATCCAAGAATCATTTCAGCAAAGTTTGGTTGAGATTGGCTCAGTAGTTTCAGAGGAGAAGATTTTTTAAAAATTTCATCCCCCCTTTTTTTTTAATTTGCATAATCGGTCAAAATCGGCAAAAGTTCAAAGTTCATAAAAAATCCTGTCACACATGCTGAAAAGCTCATCATTATGCTTATACACTTCAAATTTGGGCACATTCTGGCTTAAAATAGAGCAGTTTTGGCCATTTGAAGAAATTTCTATTTTTAATAACAGCGGCCATCTTCAATGGAGGGCGGGGCTGTCGGACACAATTTTGAAAGGAACCCACCCAGGGACCATCCCTGTCAGGTTTGGTTTAATTTGGTTCAGCAGTTTCAGAGGAGAAGATTTAAATGTGATCTTTTATCAAAATATGCCTATTTGCATAATCGGTATATATCGGCTGAAAGAAAAATTTCACAGAAAAACCCGGAATATAGGCTAAACTACTTCTTGCCATGTAGCTACAGTTAAAATTTCAGTTCATTTTGACTTACACTAAAGCAGCAATGGACAATTAAAATTTCATCCCCCCTTTTTTCTATTTTGAGCTTGGTGGCCATCTTGGTTGGAAGTCAGGATCACCGGACACAATTTTGGAAGGGGGCCATCCAAGAATCATTTCAGCAAAGTTTGGTTGAGATTGGCTCAGTAGTTTCAGAGGAGAAGATTTTTTTTAAATTCCATCCCCCCCTTTTTTCTAATTTGCATAATCGGCAAAAGTTCAAAGTTCATAAAAAATCCTGTAATATATGCTAAAAAGCTCATCATTATGCTTACACAGTTCAAATTTGGGCACATTCTGGCTTAAAATAGAGCAGTTTTGGCCATTTGAAGAAATTTCTATTTTTTGTAACAGTGGCCATCTTGAATGGAGGGCGGAGCTGTCGGACACAATTTTGAAAGGGACCCACCCAGGGACCATCCCTGCCAGGTTTGGTTTAATTTGGTTCAGCGGTTTCAGAGGAGAAGATTTAAATGCGATCTTTTATCAAAATGTGCCTAATTTGCATAATTGGTATATATCGGCTGAAAGAAAAATTTCACAGAAAAACCCGGAATATAGGCTAAACTACTTCTTGCCATGTAGCTACAGTTAAAATTTCAGTTCATTTTGACTTACACTAAAGCAGCAATGGACAATTAAAATTTCATCCACCCTTTTTTCTATTTTGAGCTTGGCGGCCATCTTGGTTGAAAGTCAGGATCACCGGACACAATTTTGGAAGGGGGCCATCCAAGAATCATTTCAGCAAAGTTTGGTTGAGATTGGCTCAGTAGTTTCAGAGGAGAAGATTTTTTAAAAATTTCATCCCCCCTTTTTTTTTAATATGCATAATCGGTCAAAATCGGCAAAAGTTCAAAGTTCATAAAAAATCCTGTCACACATGCTGAAAAGCTCATCATTATGCTTATACACTTCAAATTTGGGCACATTCTGGCTTAAAATAGAGCAGTTTTGGCCATTTGAAGAAATTTCTATTTTTAATAACAGCGGCCATCTTCAATGGAGGGCGGGGCTGTCGGACACAATTTTGAAAGGGACCCACCCAGGGACCATCCCTGTCAGGTTTGGTTTAATTTGGTTCAGCAGTTTCAGAGGAGAAGATTTAAATGTGATCTTTTATCAAAATATGCCTATTTGCATAATCGGTATATATCGGCTGAAAGAAAAATTTCACAGAAAAACCCGGAATATAGGCTAAACTACTTCTTGCCATGTAGCTACAGTTAAAATTTCAGTTCATTTTGACTTACACTAAAGCAGCAATGGACAATTAAAATTTCATCCCCCCTTTTTTCTATTTTGAGCTTGGTGGCCATCTTGGTTGGAAGTCAGGATCACCGGACACAATTTTGGAAGGGGGCCATCCAAGAATCATTTCAGCAAAGTTTGGTTGAGATTGGCTCAGTAGTTTCAGAGGAGAAGATTTTTTTTAAATTCCATCCCCCCCTTTTTTCTAATTTGCATAATTGGCAAAAGTTCAAAGTTCATAAAAAATCCTGTAATATATGCTAAAAAGCTCATCATTATGCTTACACAGTTCAAATTTGGGCACATTCTGGCTTAAAATAGAGCAGTTTTGGCCATTTGAAGAAATTTCTATTTTTTGTAACAGTGGCCATCTTGAATGGAGGGCGGAGCTGTCGGACACAATTTTGAAAGGGACCCACCCAGGGACCATCCCTGCCAGGTTTGGTTTAATTTGGTTCAGCGGTTTCAGAGGAGAAGATTTAAATGCGATCTTTTATCAAAATGTGCCTAATTTGCATAATTGGTATATATCGGCTGAAAGAAAAATTTCACAGAAAAACCCGGAATATAGGCTAAACTACTTCTTGCCATGTAGCTACAGTTAAAATTTCAGTTCATTTTGACTTACACTAAAGCAGCAATGGACAATTAAAATTTCATCCCCCCTTTTTTCTATTTTGAGCTTGGCGGCCATCTTGGTTGAAAGTCAGGATCACCGGACACAATTTTGGAAGGGGGCCATCCAAGAATCATTTCAGCAAAGTTTGGTTGAGATTGGCTCAGTAGTTTCAGAGGAGAAGATTTTTTAAAAATTTCATCCCCCCTTTTTTTTTAATTTGCATAATCGGTCAAAATCGGCAAAAGTTCAAAGTTCATAAAAAATCCTGTCACACATGCTGAAAAGCTCATCATTATGCTTATACACTTCAAATTTGGGCACATTCTGGCTTAAAATAGAGCAGTTTTGGCCATTTGAAGAAATTTCTATTTTTAATAACAGCGGCCATCTTCAATGGAGGGCGGGGCTGTCGGACACAATTTTGAAAGGGACCCACCCAGGGACCATCCCTGTCAGGTTTGGTTTAATTTGGTTCAGCAGTTTCAGAGGAGAAGATTTAAATGTGATCTTTTATCAAAATATGCCTATTTGCATAATCGGTATATATCGGCTGAAAGAAAAATTTCACAGAAAAACCCGGAATATAGGCTAAACTACTTCTTGCCATGTAGCTACAGTTAAAATTTCAGTTCATTTTGACTTACACTAAAGCAGCAATGGACAATTAAAATTTCATCCCCCCTTTTTTCTATTTTGAGCTTGGTGGCCATCTTGGTTGGAAGTCAGGATCACCGGACACAATTTTGGAAGGGGGCCATCCAAGAATCATTTCAGCAAAGTTTGGTTGAGATTGGCTCAGTAGTTTCAGAGGAGAAGATTTTTTTTAAATTCCATCCCCCCCTTTTTTCTAATTTGCATAATCGGCAAAAGTTCAAAGTTCATAAAAAATCCTGTAATATATGCTAAAAAGCTCATCATTATGCTTACACAGTTCAAATTTGGGCACATTCTGGCTTAAAATAGAGCAGTTTTGGCCATTTGAAGAAATTTCTATTTTTTGTAACAGTGGCCATCTTGAATGGAGGGCGGAGCTGTCGGACACAATTTTGAAAGGGACCCACCCAGGGACCATCCCTGCCAGGTTTGGTTTAATTTGGTTCAGCAGTTTCAGAGGAGAAGATTTAAATGCGATCTTTTATCAAAATGTGCCTAATTTGCATAATTGGTATATATCGGCTGAAAGAAAAATTTCACAGAAAAACCCGGAATATAGGCTAAACTACTTCTTGCCATGTAGCTACAGTTAAAATTTCAGTTCATTTTGACTTACACTAAAGCAGCAATGGACAATTAAAATTTCATCCCCCCTTTTTTCTATTTTGAGCTTGGCGGCCATCTTGGTTGAAAGTCAGGATCACCGGACACAATTTTGGAAGGGGGCCATCCAAGAATCATTTCAGCAAAGTTTGGTTGAGATTGGCTCAGTAGTTTCAGAGGAGAAGATTTTTTAAAAATTTCATCCCCCCTTTTTTTTAATTTGCATAATCGGTCAAAATCGGCAAAAGTTCAAAGTTCATAAAAAATCCTGTCACACATGCTGAAAAGCTCATCATTATGCTTATACACTTCAAATTTGGGCACATTCTGGCTTAAAATAGAGCAGTTTTGGCCATTTGAAGAAATTTCTATTTTTAATAACAGCGGCCATCTTCAATGGAGGGCGGGGCTGTCGGACACAATTTTGAAAGGGACCCACCCAGGGACCATCCCTGTCAGGTTTGGTTTAATTTGGTTCAGCAGTTTCAGAGGAGAAGATTTAAATGTGATCTTTTATCAAAATATGCCTATTTGCATAATCGGTATATATCGGCTGAAAGAAAAATTTCACAGAAAAACCCGGAATATAGGCTAAACTACTTCTTGCCATGTAGCTACAGTTAAAATTTCAGTTCATTTTGACTTACACTAAAGCAGCAATGGACAATTAAAATTTCATCCCCCCTTTTTTCTATTTTGAGCTTGGCGGCCATCTTGGTTGAAAGTCAGGATTGGCTCAGTAGTTTCAGAGGAGAAGATTTTTTTAAAATTCCATCCCCCCCTTTTTTCTAATTTGCATAATCGGCAAAAGTTCAAAGTTCATAAAAAATCCTGTAATATATGCTAAAAAGCTCATCATTATGCTTACACAGTTCAAATTTGGGCACATTCTGGCTTAAAATAGAGCAGTTTTGGCCATTTGAAGAAATTTCTATTTTTTGTAACAGTGGCCATCTTGAATGGAGGGCGGAGCTGTCGGACACAATTTTGAAAGGGACCCACCCAGGGACCATCCCTGCCAGGTTTGGTTTAATTTGGTTCAGCGGTTTCAGAGGAGAAGATTTAAATGCGATCTTTTATCAAAATGTGCCTAATTTGCATAATTGGTATATATCGGCTGAAAGAAAAATTTCACAGAAAAACCCGGAATATAGGCTAAACTACTTCTTGCCATGTAGCTGCAGTTAAAATTTCAGTTCATTTTGACTTACACTAAAGCAGCAATGGACAATTAAAATTTCATCCCCCCTTTTTTCTATTTTGAGCTTGGCGGCCATCTTGGTTGGAAATCGGGATCACCGGACACATTTTTGGAAGGGGACCACCCAAGAATCATTTCAGCAAAGTTTGGTTGAGATTGGCTCAGTAGTTTCAGAGGAGAAGATTTTTTTTAAATTTCATCCCCCCTTTTTTCTAATTTGCATAATCGGTCAAAATCGGCAAAAGTTCAAAGTTTATAAAAAAATCCTGTAATGCATGTTAAAAAGCTCATCATTATGCTTATACAGTTCAAATTTGGGCACATTCTGGCTTAAAATAGAGCAGTTTTGGCCATTTGAAGAAATTTCTATTTTTTGTAACAGTGGCCATCTTGAATGGAGGGCGGGGCTGTCGGACACAATTTTGAAAGGGACCCACCCAGGGACCATCCCTGCCAGGTTTGGTTTAATTTGGTTCAGCGGTTTCAGAGGAGAAGATTTAAATGCGATCTTTTATCAAAATGTGCCTAATTTGCATAATTGGTATATATCGGCTGAAAGAAAAATTTCACAGAAAAACCCGGAATATAGGCTAAACTACTTCTTGCCATGTAGCTGCAGTTAAAATTTCAGTTCATTTTGACTTACACTAAAGCAGCAATGGACAATTAAAATTTCATCCCCCCTTTTTTCTATTTTGAGCTTGGCGGCCATCTTGGTTGGAAATCGGGATCACCGGACACATTTTTGGAAGGGGACCACCCAAGAATCATTTCAGCAAAGTTTGGTTGAGATTGGCTCAGTAGTTTCAGAGGAGAAGATTTTTTTTAAATTTCATCCCCCCTTTTTTCTAATTTGCATAATCGGTCAAAATCGGCAAAAGTTCAAAGTTTATAAAAAAATCCTGTAATGCATGTTAAAAAGCTCATCATTATGCTTATACAGTTCAAATTTGGGCACATTCTGGCTTAAAATAGAGCAGTTTTGGCCATTTGAAGAAATTTCTATTTTTTGTAACAGTGGCCATCTTGAATGGAGGGCGGGGCTGTCGGACACAATTTTGAAAGGGACCCACCCAGGGACCATCCCTGCCAGGTTTGGTTTAATTTGGTTCAGCGGTTTCAGAGGAGAAGATTTAAATGCGATCTTTTATCAAAATGTGCCTAATTTGCATAATTGGTATATATCGGCTGAAAGAAAAATTTCACAGAAAAACCCGGAATATAGGCTAAACTACTTCTTGCCATGTAGCTACAGTTAAAATTTCAGTTCATTTTGACTTACACTAAAGCAGCAATGGACAATTAAAATTTCATCCCCCCTTTTTTCTATTTTGAGCTTGGCGGCCATCTTGGTTGAAAGTCAGGATCACCGGACACAATTTTGGAAGGGGGCCATCCAAGAATCATTTCAGCAAAGTTTGGTTGAGATTGGCTCAGTAGTTTCAGAGGAGAAGATTTTTTAAAAATTTCATCCCCCTTTTTTTTAATTTGCATAATCGGTCAAAATCGGCAAAAGTTCAAAGTTCATAAAAAATCCTGTCACACATGCTGAAAAGCTCATCATTATGCTTATACACTTCAAATTTGGGCACATTCTGGCTTAAAATAGAGCAGTTTTGGCCATTTGAAGAAATTTCTATTTTTAATAACAGCGGCCATCTTCAATGGAGGGCGGGGCTGTCGGACACAATTTTGAAAGGGACCCACCCAGGGACCATCCCTGTCAGGTTTGGTTTAATTTGGTTCAGCAGTTTCAGAGGAGAAGATTTAAATGTGATCTTTTATCAAAATATGCCTATTTGCATAATCGGTATATATCGGCTGAAAGAAAAATTTCACAGAAAAACCCGGAATATAGGCTAAACTACTTCTTGCCATGTAGCTACAGTTAAAATTTCAGTTCATTTTGACTTACACTAAAGCAGCAATGGACAATTAAAATTTCATCCCCCCTTTTTTCTATTTTGAGCTTGGCGGCCATCTTGGTTGAAAGTCAGGATTGGCTCAGTAGTTTCAGAGGAGAAGATTTTTTTAAAATTCCATCCCCCCCTTTTTTCTAATTTGCATAATCGGCAAAAGTTCAAAGTTCATAAAAAATCCTGTAATATATGCTAAAAAGCTCATCATTATGCTTACACAGTTCAAATTTGGGCACATTCTGGCTTAAAATAGAGCAGTTTTGGCCATTTGAAGAAATTTCTATTTTTTGTAACAGTGGCCATCTTGAATGGAGGGCGGAGCTGTCGGACACAATTTTGAAAGGGACCCACCCAGGGACCATCCCTGCCAGGTTTGGTTTAATTTGGTTCAGCGGTTTCAGAGGAGAAGATTTAAATGCGATCTTTTATCAAAATATGCCTATTTGCATAATCGGTATATATCAGCTGAAAGAAAAATTTCACAGAAAAACCCGGAATATAGGCTAAACTACTTCTTGCCATGTAGCTACAGTTAAAATTTCAGTTCATTTTGACTTACACTAAAGCAGCAATGGACAATTAAAATTTCATCCCCCCTTTTTTCTATTTTGAGCTTTCGGCCATCTTGGTTGAAAGTCAGGATCACCGGACACAATTTTGGAAGGGGGCCATCCAAGAATCATTTCAGCAAAGTTTGGTTGAGATTGGCTCAGTAGTTTCAGAGGAGAAGATTTTTTTAAAATTTCATCCCCCCTTTTTTTTAATTTGCATAATCGGTCAAAATCGGCAAAAGTTCAAAGTTCATAAAAAATCCTGTCACACATGCTGAAAAGCTCATCATTATGCTTATACACTTCAAATTTGGGCACATTCTGGCTTAAAATAGAGTAGTTTTGGCCATTTGAAGAAATTTCTATTTTTAATAACAGCGGCCATCTTCAATGGAGGGCGGGGCTGTCGGACACAATTTTGAAAGGGACCCACCCAGGGACCATCCCTGTCAGGTTTGGTTTAATTTGGTTCAGCGGTTTCAGAGGAGAAGATTTAAATGCGATCTTTTATCAAAATGTGCCTAATTTGCATAATTGGTATATATCGGCTGAAAGAAAAATTTCACAGAAAAACCCGGAATATAGGCTAAACTACTTCTTGCCATGTAGCTACAGTTAAAATTTCAGTTCATTTTGACTTACACTAAAGCAGCAATGGACAATTAAAATTTCATCCCCCCTTTTTTCTATTTTGAGCTTGGCGGCCATCTTGGTTGAAAGTCAGGATCACCGGACACAATTTTGGAAGGGGGCCATCCAAGAATCATTTCAGCAAAGTTTGGTTGAGATTGGCTCAGTAGTTTCAGAGGAGAAGATTTTTAAAAAATTTCATCCCCCCTTTTTTTTTAATTTGCATAATCGGTCAAAATCGGCAAAAGTTCAAAGTTCATAAAAAATCCTGTCACACATGCTGAAAAGCTCATCATTATGCTTATACACTTCAAATTTGGGCACATTCTGGCTTAAAATAGAGCAGTTTTGGCCATTTGAAGAAATTTCTATTTTTAATAACAGCGGCCATCTTCAATGGAGGGCGGGGCTGTCGGACACAATTTTGAAAGGGACCCACCCAGGGACCATCCCTGTCAGGTTTGGTTTAATTTGGTTCAGCAGTTTCAGAGGAGAAGATTTAAATGTGATCTTTTATCAAAATATGCCTATTTGCATAATCGGTATATATCGGCTGAAAGAAAAATTTCACAGAAAAACCCGGAATATAGGCTAAACTACTTCTTGCCATGTAGCTACAGTTAAAATTTCAGTTCATTTTGACTTACACTAAAGCAGCAATGGACAATTAAAATTTCATCCCCCCTTTTTTCTATTTTGAGCTTGGTGGCCATCTTGGTTGGAAGTCAGGATCACCGGACACAATTTTGGAAGGGGGCCATCCAAGAATCATTTCAGCAAAGTTTGGTTGAGATTGGCTCAGTAGTTTCAGAGGAGAAGATTTTTTTTAAATTCCATCCCCCCCTTTTTTCTAATTTGCATAATCGGCAAAAGTTCAAAGTTCATAAAAAATCCTGTAATATATGCTAAAAAGCTCATCATTATGCTTACACAGTTCAAATTTGGGCACATTCTGGCTTAAAATAGAGCAGTTTTGGCCATTTGAAGAAATTTCTATTTTTTGTAACAGTGGCCATCTTGAATGGAGGGCGGAGCTGTCGGACACAATTTTGAAAGGGACCCACCCAGGGACCATCCCTGCCAGGTTTGGTTTAATTTGGTTCAGCGGTTTCAGAGGAGAAGATTTAAATGCGATCTTTTATCAAAATGTGCCTAATTTGCATAATTGGTATATATCGGCTGAAAGAAAAATTTCACAGAAAAACCCGGAATATAGGCTAAACTACTTCTTGCCATGTAGCTGCAGTTAAAATTTCAGTTCATTTTGACTTACACTAAAGCAGCAATGGACAATTAAAATTTCATCCCCCCTTTTTTCTATTTTGAGCTTGGCGGCCATCTTGGTTGGAAATCGGGATCACCGGACACATTTTTGGAAGGGGACCACCCAAGAATCATTTCAGCAAAGTTTGGTTGAGATTGGCTCAGTAGTTTCAGAGGAGAAGATTTTTTTTAAATTTCATCCCCCCTTTTTTCTAATTTGCATAATCGGTCAAAATCGGCAAAAGTTCAAAGTTTATAAAAAAATCCTGTAATGCATGTTAAAAAGCTCATCATTATGCTTATACAGTTCAAATTTGGGCACATTCTGGCTTAAAATAGAGCAGTTTTGGCCATTTGAAGAAATTTCTATTTTTTGTAACAGTGGCCATCTTGAATGGAGGGCGGGGCTGTCGGACACAATTTTGAAAGGGACCCACCCAGGGACCATCCCTGCCAGGTTTGGTTTAATTTGGTTCAGCGGTTTCAGAGGAGAAGATTTAAATGCGATCTTTTATCAAAATGTGCCTAATTTGCATAATTGGTATATATCGGCTGAAAGAAAAATTTCACAGAAAAACCCGGAATATAGGCTAAACTACTTCTTGCCATGTAGCTACAGTTAAAATTTCAGTTCATTTTGACTTACACTAAAGCAGCAATGGACAATTAAAATTTCATCCCCCCTTTTTTCTATTTTGAGCTTGGCGGCCATCTTGGTTGAAAGTCAGGATCACCGGACACAATTTTGGAAGGGGGCCATCCAAGAATCATTTCAGCAAAGTTTGGTTGAGATTGGCTCAGTAGTTTCAGAGGAGAAGATTTTTTAAAAATTTCATCCCCCCTTTTTTTTTAATTTGCATAATCGGTCAAAATCGGCAAAAGTTCAAAGTTCATAAAAAATCCTGTCACACATGCTGAAAAGCTCATCATTATGCTTATACACTTCAAATTTGGGCACATTCTGGCTTAAAATAGAGCAGTTTTGGCCATTTGAAGAAATTTCTATTTTTAATAACAGCGGCCATCTTCAATGGAGGGCGGGGCTGTCGGACACAATTTTGAAAGGGACCCACCCAGGGACCATCCCTGTCAGGTTTGGTTTAATTTGGTTCAGCAGTTTCAGAGGAGAAGATTTAAATGTGATCTTTTATCAAAATATGCCTATTTGCATAATCGGTATATATCGGCTGAAAGAAAAATTTCACAGAAAAACCCGGAATATAGGCTAAACTACTTCTTGCCATGTAGCTACAGTTAAAATTTCAGTTCATTTTGACTTACACTAAAGCAGCAATGGACAATTAAAATTTCATCCCCCCTTTTTTCTATTTTGAGCTTGGTGGCCATCTTGGTTGGAAGTCAGGATCACCGGACACAATTTTGGAAGGGGGCCATCCAAGAATCATTTCAGCAAAGTTTGGTTGAGATTGGCTCAGTAGTTTCAGAGGAGAAGATTTTTTTTAAATTCCATCCCCCCCTTTTTTCTAATTTGCATAATCGGCAAAAGTTCAAAGTTCATAAAAAATCCTGTAATATATGCTAAAAAGCTCATCATTATGCTTACACAGTTCAAATTTGGGCACATTCTGGCTTAAAATAGAGCAGTTTTGGCCATTTGAAGAAATTTCTATTTTTTGTAACAGTGGCCATCTTGAATGGAGGGCGGAGCTGTCGGACACAATTTTGAAAGGGACCCACCCAGGGACCATCCCTGCCAGGTTTGGTTTAATTTGGTTCAGCGGTTTCAGAGGAGAAGATTTAAATGCGATCTTTTATCAAAATGTGCCTAATTTGCATAATTGGTATATATCGGCTGAAAGAAAAATTTCACAGAAAAACCCGGAATATAGGCTAAACTACTTCTTGCCATGTAGCTACAGTTAAAATTTCAGTTCATTTTGACTTACACTAAAGCAGCAATGGACAATTAAAATTTCATCCCCCCTTTTTTCTATTTTGAGCTTGGCGGCCATCTTGGTTGAAAGTCAGGATCACCGGACACAATTTTGGAAGGGGGCCATCCAAGAATCATTTCAGCAAAGTTTGGTTGAGATTGGCTCAGTAGTTTCAGAGGAGAAGATTTTTTAAAAATTTCATCCCCCCTTTTTTTTTAATTTGCATAATCGGTCAAAATCGGCAAAAGTTCAAAGTTCATAAAAAATCCTGTCACACATGCTGAAAAGCTCATCATTATGCTTATACACTTCAAATTTGGGCACATTCTGGCTTAAAATAGAGCAGTTTTGGCCATTTGAAGAAATTTCTATTTTTAATAACAGCGGCCATCTTCAATGGAGGGCGGGGCTGTCGGACACAATTTTGAAAGGGACCCACCCAGGGACCATCCCTGTCAGGTTTGGTTTAATTTGGTTCAGCAGTTTCAGAGGAGAAGATTTAAATGTGATCTTTTATCAAAATATGCCTATTTGCATAATCGGTATATATCGGCTGAAAGAAAAATTTCACAGAAAAACCCGGAATATAGGCTAAACTACTTCTTGCCATGTAGCTACAGTTAAAATTTCAGTTCATTTTGACTTACACTAAAGCAGCAATGGACAATTAAAATTTCATCCCCCCTTTTTTCTATTTTGAGCTTGGCGGCCATCTTGGTTGGAAGTCAGGATCACCGGACACAATTTTGGAAGGGGGCCATCCAAGAATCATTTCAGCAAAGTTTGGTTGAGATTGGCTCAGTAGTTTCAGAGGAGAAGATTTTTTTTAAATTCCATCCCCCCCTTTTTTCTAATTTGCATAATCGGCAAAAGTTCAAAGTTCATAAAAAATCCTGTAATATATGCTAAAAAGCTCATCATTATGCTTACACAGTTCAAATTTGGGCACATTCTGGCTTAAAATAGAGCAGTTTTGGCCATTTGAAGAAATTTCTATTTTTTGTAACAGTGGCCATCTTGAATGGAGGGCGGAGCTGTCGGACACAATTTTGAAAGGGACCCACCCAGGGACCATCCCTGCCAGGTTTGGTTTAATTTGGTTCAGCGGTTTCAGAGGAGAAGATTTAAATGCGATCTTTTATCAAAATGTGCCTAATTTGCATAATTGGTATATATCGGCTGAAAGAAAAATTTCACAGAAAAACCCGGAATATAGGCTAAACTACTTCTTGCCATGTAGCTGCAGTTAAAATTTCAGTTCATTTTGACTTACACTAAAGCAGCAATGGACAATTAAAATTTCATCCCCCCTTTTTTCTATTTTGAGCTTGGCGGCCATCTTGGTTGGAAATCGGGATCACCGGACACATTTTTGGAAGGGGACCACCCAAGAATCATTTCAGCAAAGTTTGGTTGAGATTGGCTCAGTAGTTTCAGAGGAGAAGATTTTTTTTAAATTTCATCCCCCCTTTTTTCTAATTTGCATAATCGGTCAAAATCGGCAAAAGTTCAAAGTTTATAAAAAAATCCTGTAATGCATGTTAAAAAGCTCATCATTATGCTTATACAGTTCAAATTTGTGCACATTCTGGCTTAAAATAGAGCAGTTTTGGCCATTTGAAGAAATTTCTATTTTTTGTAACAGTGGCCATCTTGAATGGAGGGCGGGGCTGTCGGACACAATTTTGAAAGGGACCCACCCAGGGACCATCCCTGCCAGGTTTGGTTTAATTTGGTTCAGCGGTTTCAGAGGAGAAGATTTAAATGCGATCTTTTATCAAAATGTGCCTAATTTGCATAATTGGTATATATCGGCTGAAAGAAAAATTTCACAGAAAAACCCGGAATATAGGCTAAACTACTTCTTGCCATGTAGCTACAGTTAAAATTTCAGTTCATTTTGACTTACACTAAAGCAGCAATGGACAATTAAAATTTCATCCCCCCTTTTTTCTATTTTGAGCTTGGCGGCCATCTTGGTTGAAAGTCAGGATCACCGGACACAATTTTGGAAGGGGGCCATCCAAGAATCATTTCAGCAAAGTTTGGTTGAGATTGGCTCAGTAGTTTCAGAGGAGAAGATTTTTTAAAAATTTCATCCCCCCTTTTTTTTTAATTTGCATAATCGGTCAAAATCGGCAAAAGTTCAAAGTTCATAAAAAATCCTGTCACACATGCTGAAAAGCTCATCATTATGCTTATACACTTCAAATTTGGGCACATTCTGGCTTAAAATAGAGCAGTTTTGGCCATTTGAAGAAATTTCTATTTTTAATAACAGCGGCCATCTTCAATGGAGGGCGGGGCTGTCGGACACAATTTTGAAAGGGACCCACCCAGGGACCATCCCTGTCAGGTTTGGTTTAATTTGGTTCAGCAGTTTCAGAGGAGAAGATTTAAATGTGATCTTTTATCAAAATATGCCTATTTGCATAATCGGTATATATCGGCTGAAAGAAAAATTTCACAGAAAAACCCGGAATATAGGCTAAACTACTTCTTGCCATGTAGCTACAGTTAAAATTTCAGTTCATTTTGACTTACACTAAAGCAGCAATGGACAATTAAAATTTCATCCCCCCTTTTTTCTATTTTGAGCTTGGTGGCCATCTTGGTTGGAAGTCAGGATCACCGGACACAATTTTGGAAGGGGGCCATCCAAGAATCATTTCAGCAAAGTTTGGTTGAGATTGGCTCAGTAGTTTCAGAGGAGAAGATTTTTTTTAAATTCCATCCCCCCCTTTTTTCTAATTTGCATAATCGGCAAAAGTTCAAAGTTCATAAAAAATCCTGTAATATATGCTAAAAAGCTCATCATTATGCTTACACAGTTCAAATTTGGGCACATTCTGGCTTAAAATAGAGCAGTTTTGGCCATTTGAAGAAATTTCTATTTTTTGTAACAGTGGCCATCTTGAATGGAGGGCGGAGCTGTCGGACACAATTTTGAAAGGGACCCACCCAGGGACCATCCCTGCCAGGTTTGGTTTAATTTGGTTCAGCGGTTTCAGAGGAGAAGATTTAAATGCGATCTTTTATCAAAATGTGCCTAATTTGCATAATTGGTATATATCGGCTGAAAGAAAAATTTCACAGAAAAACCCGGAATATAGGCTAAACTACTTCTTGCCATGTAGCTACAGTTAAAATTTCAGTTCATTTTGACTTACACTAAAGCAGCAATGGACAATTAAAATTTCATCCACCCTTTTTTCTATTTTGAGCTTGGCGGCCATCTTGGTTGAAAGTCAGGATCACCGGACACAATTTTGGAAGGGGGCCATCCAAGAATCATTTCAGCAAAGTTTGGTTGAGATTGGCTCAGTAGTTTCAGAGGAGAAGATTTTTTAAAAATTTCATCCCCCCTTTTTTTTTAATATGCATAATCGGTCAAAATCGGCAAAAGTTCAAAGTTCATAAAAAATCCTGTCACACATGCTGAAAAGCTCATCATTATGCTTATACACTTCAAATTTGGGCACATTCTGGCTTAAAATAGAGCAGTTTTGGCCATTTGAAGAAATTTCTATTTTTAATAACAGCGGCCATCTTCAATGGAGGGCGGGGCTGTCGGACACAATTTTGAAAGGGACCCACCCAGGGACCATCCCTGTCAGGTTTGGTTTAATTTGGTTCAGCAGTTTCAGAGGAGAAGATTTAAATGTGATCTTTTATCAAAATATGCCTATTTGCATAATCGGTATATATCGGCTGAAAGAAAAATTTCACAGAAAAACCCGGAATATAGGCTAAACTACTTCTTGCCATGTAGCTACAGTTAAAATTTCAGTTCATTTTGACTTACACTAAAGCAGCAATGGACAATTAAAATTTCATCCCCCCTTTTTTCTATTTTGAGCTTGGTGGCCATCTTGGTTGGAAGTCAGGATCACCGGACACAATTTTGGAAGGGGGCCATCCAAGAATCATTTCAGCAAAGTTTGGTTGAGATTGGCTCAGTAGTTTCAGAGGAGAAGATTTTTTTTAAATTCCATCCCCCCCTTTTTTCTAATTTGCATAATTGGCAAAAGTTCAAAGTTCATAAAAAATCCTGTAATATATGCTAAAAAGCTCATCATTATGCTTACACAGTTCAAATTTGGGCACATTCTGGCTTAAAATAGAGCAGTTTTGGCCATTTGAAGAAATTTCTATTTTTTGTAACAGTGGCCATCTTGAATGGAGGGCGGAGCTGTCGGACACAATTTTGAAAGGGACCCACCCAGGGACCATCCCTGCCAGGTTTGGTTTAATTTGGTTCAGCGGTTTCAGAGGAGAAGATTTAAATGCGATCTTTTATCAAAATGTGCCTAATTTGCATAATTGGTATATATCGGCTGAAAGAAAAATTTCACAGAAAAACCCGGAATATAGGCTAAACTACTTCTTGCCATGTAGCTACAGTTAAAATTTCAGTTCATTTTGACTTACACTAAAGCAGCAATGGACAATTAAAATTTCATCCCCCCTTTTTTCTATTTTGAGCTTGGCGGCCATCTTGGTTGAAAGTCAGGATCACCGGACACAATTTTGGAAGGGGGCCATCCAAGAATCATTTCAGCAAAGTTTGGTTGAGATTGGCTCAGTAGTTTCAGAGGAGAAGATTTTTTAAAAATTTCATCCCCCCTTTTTTTTTAATTTGCATAATCGGTCAAAATCGGCAAAAGTTCAAAGTTCATAAAAAATCCTGTCACACATGCTGAAAAGCTCATCATTATGCTTATACACTTCAAATTTGGGCACATTCTGGCTTAAAATAGAGCAGTTTTGGCCATTTGAAGAAATTTCTATTTTTAATAACAGCGGCCATCTTCAATGGAGGGCGGGGCTGTCGGACACAATTTTGAAAGGGACCCACCCAGGGACCATCCCTGTCAGGTTTGGTTTAATTTGGTTCAGCAGTTTCAGAGGAGAAGATTTAAATGTGATCTTTTATCAAAATATGCCTATTTGCATAATCGGTATATATCGGCTGAAAGAAAAATTTCACAGAAAAACCCGGAATATAGGCTAAACTACTTCTTGCCATGTAGCTACAGTTAAAATTTCAGTTCATTTTGACTTACACTAAAGCAGCAATGGACAATTAAAATTTCATCCCCCCTTTTTTCTATTTTGAGCTTGGTGGCCATCTTGGTTGGAAGTCAGGATCACCGGACACAATTTTGGAAGGGGGCCATCCAAGAATCATTTCAGCAAAGTTTGGTTGAGATTGGCTCAGTAGTTTCAGAGGAGAAGATTTTTTTTAAATTCCATCCCCCCCTTTTTTCTAATTTGCATAATCGGCAAAAGTTCAAAGTTCATAAAAAATCCTGTAATATATGCTAAAAAGCTCATCATTATGCTTACACAGTTCAAATTTGGGCACATTCTGGCTTAAAATAGAGCAGTTTTGGCCATTTGAAGAAATTTCTATTTTTTGTAACAGTGGCCATCTTGAATGGAGGGCGGAGCTGTCGGACACAATTTTGAAAGGGACCCACCCAGGGACCATCCCTGCCAGGTTTGGTTTAATTTGGTTCAGCAGTTTCAGAGGAGAAGATTTAAATGCGATCTTTTATCAAAATGTGCCTAATTTGCATAATTGGTATATATCGGCTGAAAGAAAAATTTCACAGAAAAACCCGGAATATAGGCTAAACTACTTCTTGCCATGTAGCTACAGTTAAAATTTCAGTTCATTTTGACTTACACTAAAGCAGCAATGGACAATTAAAATTTCATCCCCCCTTTTTTCTATTTTGAGCTTGGCGGCCATCTTGGTTGAAAGTCAGGATCACCGGACACAATTTTGGAAGGGGGCCATCCAAGAATCATTTCAGCAAAGTTTGGTTGAGATTGGCTCAGTAGTTTCAGAGGAGAAGATTTTTTAAAAATTTCATCCCCCCTTTTTTTTAATTTGCATAATCGGTCAAAATCGGCAAAAGTTCAAAGTTCATAAAAAATCCTGTCACACATGCTGAAAAGCTCATCATTATGCTTATACACTTCAAATTTGGGCACATTCTGGCTTAAAATAGAGCAGTTTTGGCCATTTGAAGAAATTTCTATTTTTAATAACAGCGGCCATCTTCAATGGAGGGCGGGGCTGTCGGACACAATTTTGAAAGGGACCCACCCAGGGACCATCCCTGTCAGGTTTGGTTTAATTTGGTTCAGCAGTTTCAGAGGAGAAGATTTAAATGTGATCTTTTATCAAAATATGCCTATTTGCATAATCGGTATATATCGGCTGAAAGAAAAATTTCACAGAAAAACCCGGAATATAGGCTAAACTACTTCTTGCCATGTAGCTACAGTTAAAATTTCAGTTCATTTTGACTTACACTAAAGCAGCAATGGACAATTAAAATTTCATCCCCCCTTTTTTCTATTTTGAGCTTGGCGGCCATCTTGGTTGAAAGTCAGGATTGGCTCAGTAGTTTCAGAGGAGAAGATTTTTTTTAAATTCCATCCCCCCCTTTTTTCTAATTTGCATAATCGGCAAAAGTTCAAAGTTCATAAAAAATCCTGTAATATATGCTAAAAAGCTCATCATTATGCTTACACAGTTCAAATTTGGGCACATTCTGGCTTAAAATAGAGCAGTTTTGGCCATTTGAAGAAATTTCTATTTTTTGTAACAGTGGCCATCTTGAATGGAGGGCGGAGCTGTCGGACACAATTTTGAAAGGGACCCACCCAGGGACCATCCCTGCCAGGTTTGGTTTAATTTGGTTCAGCGGTTTCAGAGGAGAAGATTTAAATGCGATCTTTTATCAAAATATGCCTATTTGCATAATCGGTATATATCGGCTGAAAGAAAAATTTCACAGAAAAACCCGGAATATAGGCTAAACTACTTCTTGCCATGTAGCTACAGTTAAAATTTCAGTTCATTTTGACTTACACTAAAGCAGCAATGGACAATTAAAATTTCATCCCCCCTTTTTTCTATTTTGAGCTTTCGGCCATCTTGGTTGAAAGTCAGGATCACCGGACACAATTTTGGAAGGGGGCCATCCAAGAATCATTTCAGCAAAGTTGGTTGAGATTGGCTCAGTAGTTTCAGAGGAGAAGATTTTTTTTAAATTCCATCCCCCCCTTTTTTCTAATTTGCATAATCGGCAAAAGTTCAAAGTTCATAAAAAATCCTGTAATATATGCTAAAAAGCTCATCATTATGCTTACACAGTTCAAATTTGGGCACATTCTGGCTTAAAATAGAGCAGTTTTGGCCATTTGAAGAAATTTCTATTTTTTGTAACAGTGGCCATCTTGAATGGAGGGCGGAGCTGTCGGACACAATTTTGAAAGGGACCCACCCAGGGACCATCCCTGCCAGGTTTGGTTTAATTTGGTTCAGCGGTTTCAGAGGAGAAGATTTAAATGCGATCTTTTATCAAAATGTGCCTAATTTGCATAATTGGTATATATCGGCTGAAAGAAAAATTTCACAGAAAAACCCGGAATATAGGCTAAACTACTTCTTGCCATGTAGCTACAGTTAAAATTTCAGTTCATTTTGACTTACACTAAAGCAGCAATGGACAATTAAAATTTCATCCACCCTTTTTTCTATTTTGAGCTTGGCGGCCATCTTGGTTGAAAGTCAGGATCACCGGACACAATTTTGGAAGGGGGCCATCCAAGAATCATTTCAGCAAAGTTTGGTTGAGATTGGCTCAGTAGTTTCAGAGGAGAAGATTTTTTAAAAATTTCATCCCCCCTTTTTTTTTAATATGCATAATCGGTCAAAATCGGCAAAAGTTCAAAGTTCATAAAAAATCCTGTCACACATGCTGAAAAGCTCATCATTATGCTTATACACTTCAAATTTGGGCACATTCTGGCTTAAAATAGAGCAGTTTTGGCCATTTGAAGAAATTTCTATTTTTAATAACAGCGGCCATCTTCAATGGAGGGCGGGGCTGTCGGACACAATTTTGAAAGGGACCCACCCAGGGACCATCCCTGTCAGGTTTGGTTTAATTTGGTTCAGCAGTTTCAGAGGAGAAGATTTAAATGTGATCTTTTATCAAAATATGCCTATTTGCATAATCGGTATATATCGGCTGAAAGAAAAATTTCACAGAAAAACCCGGAATATAGGCTAAACTACTTCTTGCCATGTAGCTACAGTTAAAATTTCAGTTCATTTTGACTTACACTAAAGCAGCAATGGACAATTAAAATTTCATCCCCCCTTTTTTCTATTTTGAGCTTGGTGGCCATCTTGGTTGGAAGTCAGGATCACCGGACACAATTTTGGAAGGGGGCCATCCAAGAATCATTTCAGCAAAGTTTGGTTGAGATTGGCTCAGTAGTTTCAGAGGAGAAGATTTTTTTTAAATTCCATCCCCCCCTTTTTTCTAATTTGCATAATTGGCAAAAGTTCAAAGTTCATAAAAAATCCTGTAATATATGCTAAAAAGCTCATCATTATGCTTACACAGTTCAAATTTGGGCACATTCTGGCTTAAAATAGAGCAGTTTTGGCCATTTGAAGAAATTTCTATTTTTTGTAACAGTGGCCATCTTGAATGGAGGGCGGAGCTGTCGGACACAATTTTGAAAGGGACCCACCCAGGGACCATCCCTGCCAGGTTTGGTTTAATTTGGTTCAGCGGTTTCAGAGGAGAAGATTTAAATGCGATCTTTTATCAAAATGTGCCTAATTTGCATAATTGGTATATATCGGCTGAAAGAAAAATTTCACAGAAAAACCCGGAATATAGGCTAAACTACTTCTTGCCATGTAGCTACAGTTAAAATTTCAGTTCATTTTGACTTACACTAAAGCAGCAATGGACAATTAAAATTTCATCCCCCCTTTTTTCTATTTTGAGCTTGGCGGCCATCTTGGTTGAAAGTCAGGATCACCGGACACAATTTTGGAAGGGGGCCATCCAAGAATCATTTCAGCAAAGTTTGGTTGAGATTGGCTCAGTAGTTTCAGAGGAGAAGATTTTTTAAAAATTTCATCCCCCCTTTTTTTTTAATTTGCATAATCGGTCAAAATCGGCAAAAGTTCAAAGTTCATAAAAAATCCTGTCACACATGCTGAAAAGCTCATCATTATGCTTATACACTTCAAATTTGGGCACATTCTGGCTTAAAATAGAGCAGTTTTGGCCATTTGAAGAAATTTCTATTTTTAATAACAGCGGCCATCTTCAATGGAGGGCAGGGCTGTCGGACACAATTTTGAAAGGGACCCACCCAGGGACCATCCCTGTCAGGTTTGGTTTAATTTGGTTCAGCAGTTTCAGAGGAGAAGATTTAAATGTGATCTTTTATCAAAATATGCCTATTTGCATAATCGGTATATATCGGCTGAAAGAAAAATTTCACAGAAAAACCCGGAATATAGGCTAAACTACTTCTTGCCATGTAGCTACAGTTAAAATTTCAGTTCATTTTGACTTACACTAAAGCAGCAATGGACAATTAAAATTTCATCCCCCCTTTTTTCTATTTTGAGCTTGGTGGCCATCTTGGTTGGAAGTCAGGATCACCGGACACAATTTTGGAAGGGGGCCATCCAAGAATCATTTCAGCAAAGTTTGGTTGAGATTGGCTCAGTAGTTTCAGAGGAGAAGATTTTTTTTAAATTCCATCCCCCCCTTTTTTCTAATTTGCATAATCGGCAAAAGTTCAAAGTTCATAAAAAATCCTGTAATATATGCTAAAAAGCTCATCATTATGCTTACACAGTTCAAATTTGGGCACATTCTGGCTTAAAATAGAGCAGTTTTGGCCATTTGAAGAAATTTCTATTTTTTGTAACAGTGGCCATCTTGAATGGAGGGCGGAGCTGTCGGACACAATTTTGAAAGGGACCCACCCAGGGACCATCCCTGCCAGGTTTGGTTTAATTTGGTTCAGCAGTTTCAGAGGAGAAGATTTAAATGCGATCTTTTATCAAAATGTGCCTAATTTGCATAATTGGTATATATCGGCTGAAAGAAAAATTTCACAGAAAAACCCGGAATATAGGCTAAACTACTTCTTGCCATGTAGCTACAGTTAAAATTTCAGTTCATTTTGACTTACACTAAAGCAGCAATGGACAATTAAAATTTCATCCCCCCTTTTTTCTATTTTGAGCTTGGCGGCCATCTTGGTTGAAAGTCAGGATCACCGGACACAATTTTGGAAGGGGGCCATCCAAGAATCATTTCAGCAAAGTTTGGTTGAGATTGGCTCAGTAGTTTCAGAGGAGAAGATTTTTTAAAAATTTCATCCCCCCTTTTTTTTAATTTGCATAATCGGTCAAAATCGGCAAAAGTTCAAAGTTCATAAAAAATCCTGTCACACATGCTGAAAAGCTCATCATTATGCTTATACACTTCAAATTTGGGCACATTCTGGCTTAAAATAGAGCAGTTTTGGCCATTTGAAGAAATTTCTATTTTTAATAACAGCGGCCATCTTCAATGGAGGGCGGGGCTGTCGGACACAATTTTGAAAGGGACCCACCCAGGGACCATCCCTGTCAGGTTTGGTTTAATTTGGTTCAGCAGTTTCAGAGGAGAAGATTTAAATGTGATCTTTTATCAAAATATGCCTATTTGCATAATCGGTATATATCGGCTGAAAGAAAAATTTCACAGAAAAACCCGGAATATAGGCTAAACTACTTCTTGCCATGTAGCTACAGTTAAAATTTCAGTTCATTTTGACTTACACTAAAGCAGCAATGGACAATTAAAATTTCATCCCCCCTTTTTTCTATTTTGAGCTTGGCGGCCATCTTGGTTGAAAGTCAGGATTGGCTCAGTAGTTTCAGAGGAGAAGATTTTTTTTAAATTCCATCCCCCCCTTTTTTCTAATTTGCATAATCGGCAAAAGTTCAAAGTTCATAAAAAATCCTGTAATATATGCTAAAAAGCTCATCATTATGCTTACACAGTTCAAATTTGGGCACATTCTGGCTTAAAATAGAGCAGTTTTGGCCATTTGAAGAAATTTCTATTTTTTGTAACAGTGGCCATCTTGAATGGAGGGCGGAGCTGTCGGACACAATTTTGAAAGGGACCCACCCAGGGACCATCCCTGCCAGGTTTGGTTTAATTTGGTTCAGCGGTTTCAGAGGAGAAGATTTAAATGCGATCTTTTATCAAAATATGCCTATTTGCATAATCGGTATATATCGGCTGAAAGAAAAATTTCACAGAAAAACCCGGAATATAGGCTAAACTACTTCTTGCCATGTAGCTACAGTTAAAATTTCAGTTCATTTTGACTTACACTAAAGCAGCAATGGACAATTAAAATTTCATCCCCCCTTTTTTCTATTTTGAGCTTTCGGCCATCTTGGTTGAAAGTCAGGATCACCGGACACAATTTTGGAAGGGGGCCATCCAAGAATCATTTCAGCAAAGTTTGGTTGAGATTGGCTCAGTAGTTTCAGAGGAGAAGATTTTTTTAAAATTTCATCCCCCCTTTTTTTTAATTTGCATAATCGGTCAAAATCGGCAAAAGTTCAAAGTTCATAAAAAATCCTGTCACACATGCTGAAAAGCTCATCATTATGCTTATACACTTCAAATTTGGGCACATTCTGGCTTAAAATAGAGTAGTTTTGGCCATTTGAAGAAATTTCTATTTTTAATAACAGCGGCCATCTTCAATGGAGGGCGGGGCTGTCGGACACAATTTTGAAAGGGACCCACCCAGGGACCATCCCTGTCAGGTTTGGTTTAATTTGGTTCAGCGGTTTCAGAGGAGAAGATTTAAATGCGATCTTTTATCAAAATGTGCCTAATTTGCATAATTGGTATATATCGGCTGAAAGAAAAATTTCACAGAAAAACCCGGAATATAGGCTAAACTACTTCTTGCCATGTAGCTACAGTTAAAATTTCAGTTCATTTTGACTTACACTAAAGCAGCAATGGACAATTAAAATTTCATCCCCCCTTTTTTCTATTTTGAGCTTGGCGGCCATCTTGGTTGAAAGTCAGGATCACCGGACACAATTTTGGAAGGGGGCCATCCAAGAATCATTTCAGCAAAGTTTGGTTGAGATTGGCTCAGTAGTTTCAGAGGAGAAGATTTTTTAAAAATTTCATCCCCCCTTTTTTTTTAATTTGCATAATCGGTCAAAATCGGCAAAAGTTCAAAGTTCATAAAAAATCCTGTCACACATGCTGAAAAGCTCATCATTATGCTTATACACTTCAAATTTGGGCACATTCTGGCTTAAAATAGAGCAGTTTTGGCCATTTGAAGAAATTTCTATTTTTAATAACAGCGGCCATCTTGAATGGAGGGCGGGGCTGTCGGACACAATTTTGAAAGGGACCCACCCAGGGACCATCCCTGTCAGGTTTGGTTTAATTTGGTTCAGCAGTTTCAGAGGAGAAGATTTAAATGTGATCTTTTATCAAAATATGCCTATTTGCATAATCGGTATATATCGGCTGAAAGAAAAATTTCACAGAAAAACCCGGAATATAGGCTAAACTACTTCTTGCCATGTAGCTACAGTTAAAATTTCAGTTCATTTTGACTTACACTAAAGCAGCAATGGACAATTAAAATTTCATCCCCCCTTTTTTCTATTTTGAGCTTGGTGGCCATCTTGGTTGGAAGTCAGGATCACCGGACACAATTTTGGAAGGGGGCCATCCAAGAATCATTTCAGCAAAGTTTGGTTGAGATTGGCTCAGTAGTTTCAGAGGAGAAGATTTTTTTTAAATTCCATCCCCCCCTTTTTTCTAATTTGCATAATCGGCAAAAGTTCAAAGTTCATAAAAAATCCTGTAATATATGCTAAAAAGCTCATCATTATGCTTACACAGTTCAAATTTGGGCACATTCTGGCTTAAAATAGAGCAGTTTTGGCCATTTGAAGAAATTTCTATTTTTTGTAACAGTGGCCATCTTGAATGGAGGGCGGAGCTGTCGGACACAATTTTGAAAGGGACCCACCCAGGGACCATCCCTGCCAGGTTTGGTTTAATTTGGTTCAGCGGTTTCAGAGGAGAAGATTTAAATGCGATCTTTTATCAAAATGTGCCTAATTTGCATAATTGGTATATATCGGCTGAAAGAAAAATTTCACAGAAAAACCCGGAATATAGGCTAAACTACTTCTTGCCATGTAGCTACAGTTAAAATTTCAGTTCATTTTGACTTACACTAAAGCAGCAATGGACAATTAAAATTTCATCCCCCCTTTTTTCTATTTTGAGCTTGGCGGCCATCTTGGTTGAAAGTCAGGATCACCGGACACAATTTTGGAAGGGGGCCATCCAAGAATCATTTCAGCAAAGTTTGGTTGAGATTGGCTCAGTAGTTTCAGAGGAGAAGATTTTTTAAAAATTTCATCCCCCCTTTTTTTTAATTTGCATAATCGGTCAAAATCGGCAAAAGTTCAAAGTTCATAAAAAATCCTGTCACACATGCTGAAAAGCTCATCATTATGCTTATACACTTCAAATTTGGGCACATTCTGGCTTAAAATAGAGCAGTTTTGGCCATTTGAAGAAATTTCTATTTTTAATAACAGCGGCCATCTTCAATGGAGGGCGGGGCTGTCGGACACAATTTTGAAAGGGACCCACCCAGGGACCATCCCTGTCAGGTTTGGTTTAATTTGGTTCAGCAGTTTCAGAGGAGAAGATTTAAATGTGATCTTTTATCAAAATATGCCTATTTGCATAATCGGTATATATCGGCTGAAAGAAAAATTTCACAGAAAAACCCGGAATATAGGCTAAACTACTTCTTGCCATGTAGCTACAGTTAAAATTTCAGTTCATTTTGACTTACACTAAAGCAGCAATGGACAATTAAAATTTCATCCCCCCTTTTTTCTATTTTGAGCTTGGTGGCCATCTTGGTTGGAAGTCAGGATCACCGGACACAATTTTGGAAGGGGGCCATCCAAGAATCATTTCAGCAAAGTTTGGTTGAGATTGGCTCAGTAGTTTCAGAGGAGAAGATTTTTTTTAAATTCCATCCCCCCCTTTTTTCTAATTTGCATAATCGGCAAAAGTTCAAAGTTCATAAAAAATCCTGTAATATATGCTAAAAAGCTCATCATTATGCTTACACAGTTCAAATTTGGGCACATTCTGGCTTAAAATAGAGCAGTTTTGGCCATTTGAAGAAATTTCTATTTTTTGTAACAGTGGCCATCTTGAATGGAGGGCGGAGCTGTCGGACACAATTTTGAAAGGGACCCACCCAGGGACCATCCCTGCCAGGTTTGGTTTAATTTGGTTCAGCGGTTTCAGAGGAGAAGATTTAAATGCGATCTTTTATCAAAATATGCCTATTTGCATAATCGGTATATATCGGCTGAAAGAAAAATTTCACAGAAAAACCCGGAATATAGGCTAAACTACTTCTTGCCATGTAGCTACAGTTAAAATTTCAGTTCATTTTGACTTACACTAAAGCAGCAATGGACAATTAAAATTTCATCCCCCCTTTTTTCTATTTTGAGCTTGGTGGCCATCTTGGTTGGAAGTCAGGATCACCGGACACAATTTTGGAAGGGGGCCATCCAAGAATCATTTCAGCAAAGTTTGGTTGAGATTGGCTCAGTAGTTTCAGAGGAGAAGATTTTTTTTAAATTCCATCCCCCCCTTTTTTCTAATTTGCATAATCGGCAAAAGTTCAAAGTTCATAAAAAATCCTGTAATATATGCTAAAAAGCTCATCATTATGCTTACACAGTTCAAATTTGGGCACATTCTGGCTTAAAATAGAGCAGTTTTGGCCATTTGAAGAAATTTCTATTTTTTGTAACAGTGGCCATCTTGAATGGAGGGCGGAGCTGTCGGACACAATTTTGAAAGGGACCCACCCAGGGACCATCCCTGCCAGGTTTGGTTTAATTTGGTTCAGCGGTTTCAGAGGAGAAGATTTAAATGCGATCTTTTATCAAAATGTGCCTAATTTGCATAATTGGTATATATCGGCTGAAAGAAAAATTTCACAGAAAAACCCGGAATATAGGCTAAACTACTTCTTGCCATGTAGCTACAGTTAAAATTTCAGTTCATTTTGACTTACACTAAAGCAGCAATGGACAATTAAAATTTCATCCCCCCTTTTTTCTATTTTGAGCTTGGCGGCCATCTTGGTTGAAAGTCAGGATCACCGGACACAATTTTGGAAGGGGGCCATCCAAGAATCATTTCAGCAAAGTTTGGTTGAGATTGGCTCAGTAGTTTCAGAGGAGAAGATTTTTTTTAAATTTCATCCCCCCTTTTTTTTAATTTGCATAATCGGTCAAAATCGGCAAAAGTTCAAAGTTCATAAAAAATCCTGTCACACATGCTGAAAAGCTCATCATTATGCTTATACACTTCAAATTTGGGCACATTCTGGCTTAAAATAGAGCAGTTTTGGCCATTTGAAGAAATTTCTATTTTTAATAACAGCGGCCATCTTCAATGGAGGGCGGGGCTGTCGGACACAATTTTGAAAGGGACCCACCAAGGGACCATCCCTGTCAGGTTTGGTTTAATTTGGTTCAGCAGTTTCAGAGGAGAAGATTTAAATGTGATCTTTTATCAAAATATGCCTATTTGCATAATCGGTATATATCGGCTGAAAGAAAAATTTCACAGAAAAACCCGGAATATAGGCTAAACTACTTCTTGCCATGTAGCTACAGTTAAAATTTCAGTTCATTTTGACTTACACTAAAGCAGCAATGGACAATTAAAATTTCATCCCCCCTTTTTTCTATTTTGAGCTTGGTGGCCATCTTGGTTGGAAGTCAGGATCACCGGACACAATTTTGGAAGGGGGCCATCCAAGAATCATTTCAGCAAAGTTTGGTTGAGATTGGCTCAGTAGTTTCAGAGGAGAAGATTTTTTTTAAATTCCATCCCCCCCTTTTTTCTAATTTGCATAATCGGCAAAAGTTCAAAGTTCATAAAAAATCCTGTAATATATGCTAAAAAGCTCATCATTATGCTTACACAGTTCAAATTTGGGCACATTCTGGCTTAAAATAGAGCAGTTTTGGCCATTTGAAGAAATTTCTATTTTTTGTAACAGTGGCCATCTTGAATGGAGGGCGGAGCTGTCGGACACAATTTTGAAAGGGACCCACCCAGGGACCATCCCTGCCAGGTTTGGTTTAATTTGGTTCAGCGGTTTCAGAGGAGAAGATTTAAATGCGATCTTTTATCAAAATGTGCCTAATTTGCATAATTGGTATATATCGGCTGAAAGAAAAATTTCACAGAAAAACCCGGAATATAGGCTAAACTACTTCTTGCCATGTAGCTACAGTTAAAATTTCAGTTCATTTTGACTTACACTAAAGCAGCAATGGACAATTAAAATTTCATCCCCCCTTTTTTCTATTTTGAGCTTGGCGGCCATCTTGGTTGAAAGTCAGGATTGGCTCAGTAGTTTCAGAGGAGAAGATTTTTTTTAAATTCCATCCCCCCCTTTTTTCTAATTTGCATAATCGGCAAAAGTTCAAAGTTCATAAAAAATCCTGTAATATATGCTAAAAAGCTCATCATTATGCTTACACAGTTCAAATTTGGGCACATTCTGGCTTAAAATAGAGCAGTTTTGGCCATTTGAAGAAATTTCTATTTTTTGTAACAGTGGCCATCTTGAATGGAGGGCGGAGCTGTCGGACACAATTTTGAAAGGGACCCACCCAGGGACCATCCCTGCCAGGTTTGGTTTAATTTGGTTCAGCGGTTTCAGAGGAGAAGATTTAAATGCGATCTTTTATCAAAATATGCCTATTTGCATAATCGGTATATATCGGCTGAAAGAAAAATTTCACAGAAAAACCCGGAATATAGGCTAAACTACTTCTTGCCATGTAGCTACAGTTAAAATTTCAGTTCATTTTGACTTACACTAAAGCAGCAATGGACAATTAAAATTTCATCCCCCCTTTTTTCTATTTTGAGCTTTCGGCCATCTTGGTTGAAAGTCAGGATCACCGGACACAATTTTGGAAGGGGGCCATCCAAGAATCATTTCAGCAAAGTTTGGTTGAGATTGGCTCAGTAGTTTCAGAGGAGAAGATTTTTTTAAAATTTCATCCCCCCTTTTTTTTAATTTGCATAATCGGTCAAAATCGGCAAAAGTTCAAAGTTCATAAAAAATCCTGTCACACATGCTGAAAAGCTCATCATTATGCTTATACACTTCAAATTTGGGCACATTCTGGCTTAAAATAGAGTAGTTTTGGCCATTTGAAGAAATTTCTATTTTTAATAACAGCGGCCATCTTCAATGGAGGGCGGGGCTGTCGGACACAATTTTGAAAGGGACCCACCCAGGGACCATCCCTGTCAGGTTTGGTTTAATTTGGTTCAGCGGTTTCAGAGGAGAAGATTTAAATGCGATCTTTTATCAAAATGTGCCTAATTTGCATAATTGGTATATATCGGCTGAAAGAAAAATTTCACAGAAAAACCCGGAATATAGGCTAAACTACTTCTTGCCATGTAGCTACAGTTAAAATTTCAGTTCATTTTGACTTACACTAAAGCAGCAATGGACAATTAAAATTTCATCCCCCCTTTTTTCTATTTTGAGCTTGGCGGCCATCTTGGTTGAAAGTCAGGATCACCGGACACAATTTTGGAAGGGGGCCATCCAAGAATCATTTCAGCAAAGTTTGGTTGAGATTGGCTCAGTAGTTTCAGAGGAGAAGATTTTTTAAAAATTTCATCCCCCCTTTTTTTTTAATTTGCATAATCGGTCAAAATCGGCAAAAGTTCAAAGTTCATAAAAAATCCTGTCACACATGCTGAAAAGCTCATCATTATGCTTATACACTTCAAATTTGGGCACATTCTGGCTTAAAATAGAGCAGTTTTGGCCATTTGAAGAAATTTCTATTTTTAATAACAGCGGCCATCTTGAATGGAGGGCGGGGCTGTCGGACACAATTTTGAAAGGGACCCACCCAGGGACCATCCCTGTCAGGTTTGGTTTAATTTGGTTCAGCAGTTTCAGAGGAGAAGATTTAAATGTGATCTTTTATCAAAATATGCCTATTTGCATAATCGGTATATATCGGCTGAAAGAAAAATTTCACAGAAAAACCCGGAATATAGGCTAAACTACTTCTTGCCATGTAGCTACAGTTAAAATTTCAGTTCATTTTGACTTACACTAAAGCAGCAATGGACAATTAAAATTTCATCCCCCCTTTTTTCTATTTTGAGCTTGGTGGCCATCTTGGTTGGAAGTCAGGATCACCGGACACAATTTTGGAAGGGGGCCATCCAAGAATCATTTCAGCAAAGTTTGGTTGAGATTGGCTCAGTAGTTTCAGAGGAGAAGATTTTTTTTAAATTCCATCCCCCCCTTTTTTCTAATTTGCATAATCGGCAAAAGTTCAAAGTTCATAAAAAATCCTGTAATATATGCTAAAAAGCTCATCATTATGCTTACACAGTTCAAATTTGGGCACATTCTGGCTTAAAATAGAGCAGTTTTGGCCATTTGAAGAAATTTCTATTTTTTGTAACAGTGGCCATCTTGAATGGAGGGCGGAGCTGTCGGACACAATTTTGAAAGGGACCCACCCAGGGACCATCCCTGCCAGGTTTGGTTTAATTTGGTTCAGCGGTTTCAGAGGAGAAGATTTAAATGCGATCTTTTATCAAAATGTGCCTAATTTGCATAATTGGTATATATCGGCTGAAAGAAAAATTTCACAGAAAAACCCGGAATATAGGCTAAACTACTTCTTGCCATGTAGCTACAGTTAAAATTTCAGTTCATTTTGACTTACACTAAAGCAGCAATGGACAATTAAAATTTCATCCCCCCTTTTTTCTATTTTGAGCTTGGCGGCCATCTTGGTTGAAAGTCAGGATCACCGGACACAATTTTGGAAGGGGGCCATCCAAGAATCATTTCAGCAAAGTTTGGTTGAGATTGGCTCAGTAGTTTCAGAGGAGAAGATTTTTTAAAAATTTCATCCCCCCTTTTTTTTAATTTGCATAATCGGTCAAAATCGGCAAAAGTTCAAAGTTCATAAAAAATCCTGTCACACATGCTGAAAAGCTCATCATTATGCTTATACACTTCAAATTTGGGCACATTCTGGCTTAAAATAGAGCAGTTTTGGCCATTTGAAGAAATTTCTATTTTTAATAACAGCGGCCATCTTCAATGGAGGGCGGGGCTGTCGGACACAATTTTGAAAGGGACCCACCCAGGGACCATCCCTGTCAGGTTTGGTTTAATTTGGTTCAGCAGTTTCAGAGGAGAAGATTTAAATGTGATCTTTTATCAAAATATGCCTATTTGCATAATCGGTATATATCGGCTGAAAGAAAAATTTCACAGAAAAACCCGGAATATAGGCTAAACTACTTCTTGCCATGTAGCTACAGTTAAAATTTCAGTTCATTTTGACTTACACTAAAGCAGCAATGGACAATTAAAATTTCATCCCCCCTTTTTTCTATTTTGAGCTTGGTGGCCATCTTGGTTGGAAGTCAGGATCACCGGACACAATTTTGGAAGGGGGCCATCCAAGAATCATTTCAGCAAAGTTTGGTTGAGATTGGCTCAGTAGTTTCAGAGGAGAAGATTTTTTTTAAATTCCATCCCCCCCTTTTTTCTAATTTGCATAATCGGCAAAAGTTCAAAGTTCATAAAAAATCCTGTAATATATGCTAAAAAGCTCATCATTATGCTTACACAGTTCAAATTTGGGCACATTCTGGCTTAAAATAGAGCAGTTTTGGCCATTTGAAGAAATTTCTATTTTTTGTAACAGTGGCCATCTTGAATGGAGGGCGGAGCTGTCGGACACAATTTTGAAAGGGACCCACCCAGGGACCATCCCTGCCAGGTTTGGTTTAATTTGGTTCAGCGGTTTCAGAGGAGAAGATTTAAATGCGATCTTTTATCAAAATATGCCTATTTGCATAATCGGTATATATCGGCTGAAAGAAAAATTTCACAGAAAAACCCGGAATATAGGCTAAACTACTTCTTGCCATGTAGCTACAGTTAAAATTTCAGTTCATTTTGACTTACACTAAAGCAGCAATGGACAATTAAAATTTCATCCCCCCTTTTTTCTATTTTGAGCTTGGTGGCCATCTTGGTTGGAAGTCAGGATCACCGGACACAATTTTGGAAGGGGGCCATCCAAGAATCATTTCAGCAAAGTTTGGTTGAGATTGGCTCAGTAGTTTCAGAGGAGAAGATTTTTTTTAAATTCCATCCCCCCCTTTTTTCTAATTTGCATAATCGGCAAAAGTTCAAAGTTCATAAAAAATCCTGTAATATATGCTAAAAAGCTCATCATTATGCTTACACAGTTCAAATTTGGGCACATTCTGGCTTAAAATAGAGCAGTTTTGGCCATTTGAAGAAATTTCTATTTTTTGTAACAGTGGCCATCTTGAATGGAGGGCGGAGCTGTCGGACACAATTTTGAAAGGGACCCACCCAGGGACCATCCCTGCCAGGTTTGGTTTAATTTGGTTCAGCGGTTTCAGAGGAGAAGATTTAAATGCGATCTTTTATCAAAATGTGCCTAATTTGCATAATTGGTATATATCGGCTGAAAGAAAAATTTCACAGAAAAACCCGGAATATAGGCTAAACTACTTCTTGCCATGTAGCTACAGTTAAAATTTCAGTTCATTTTGACTTACACTAAAGCAGCAATGGACAATTAAAATTTCATCCCCCCTTTTTTCTATTTTGAGCTTGGCGGCCATCTTGGTTGAAAGTCAGGATCACCGGACACAATTTTGGAAGGGGGCCATCCAAGAATCATTTCAGCAAAGTTTGGTTGAGATTGGCTCAGTAGTTTCAGAGGAGAAGATTTTTTTTAAATTTCATCCCCCCTTTTTTTTAATTTGCATAATCGGTCAAAATCGGCAAAAGTTCAAAGTTCATAAAAAATCCTGTCACACATGCTGAAAAGCTCATCATTATGCTTATACACTTCAAATTTGGGCACATTCTGGCTTAAAATAGAGCAGTTTTGGCCATTTGAAGAAATTTCTATTTTTAATAACAGCGGCCATCTTCAATGGAGGGCGGGGCTGTCGGACACAATTTTGAAAGGGACCCACCAAGGGACCATCCCTGTCAGGTTTGGTTTAATTTGGTTCAGCAGTTTCAGAGGAGAAGATTTAAATGTGATCTTTTATCAAAATATGCCTATTTGCATAATCGGTATATATCGGCTGAAAGAAAAATTTCACAGAAAAACCCGGAATATAGGCTAAACTACTTCTTGCCATGTAGCTACAGTTAAAATTTCAGTTCATTTTGACTTACACTAAAGCAGCAATGGACAATTAAAATTTCATCCCCCCTTTTTTCTATTTTGAGCTTGGTGGCCATCTTGGTTGGAAGTCAGGATCACCGGACACAATTTTGGAAGGGGGCCATCCAAGAATCATTTCAGCAAAGTTTGGTTGAGATTGGCTCAGTAGTTTCAGAGGAGAAGATTTTTTTTAAATTCCATCCCCCCCTTTTTTCTAATTTGCATAATCGGCAAAAGTTCAAAGTTCATAAAAAATCCTGTAATATATGCTAAAAAGCTCATCATTATGCTTACACAGTTCAAATTTGGGCACATTCTGGCTTAAAATAGAGCAGTTTTGGCCATTTGAAGAAATTTCTATTTTTTGTAACAGTGGCCATCTTGAATGGAGGGCGGAGCTGTCGGACACAATTTTGAAAGGGACCCACCCAGGGACCATCCCTGCCAGGTTTGGTTTAATTTGGTTCAGCGGTTTCAGAGGAGAAGATTTAAATGCGATCTTTTATCAAAATGTGCCTAATTTGCATAATTGGTATATATCGGCTGAAAGAAAAATTTCACAGAAAAACCCGGAATATAGGCTAAACTACTTCTTGCCATGTAGCTACAGTTAAAATTTCAGTTCATTTTGACTTACACTAAAGCAGCAATGGACAATTAAAATTTCATCCCCCCTTTTTTCTATTTTGAGCTTGGCGGCCATCTTGGTTGGAAGTCAGGATCACCGGACACAATTTTGGAAGGGGGCCATCCAAGAATCATTTCAGCAAAGTTTGGTTGAGATTGGCTCAGTAGTTTCAGAGGAGAAGATTTTTTTTAAATTCCATCCCCCCCTTTTTTCTAATTTGCATAATCGGCAAAAGTTCAAAGTTCATAAAAAATCCTGTAATATATGCTAAAAAGCTCATCATTATGCTTACACAGTTCAAATTTGGGCACATTCTGGCTTAAAATAGAGCAGTTTTGGCCATTTGAAGAAATTTCTATTTTTTGTAACAGTGGCCATCTTGAATGGAGGGCGGAGCTGTCGGACACAATTTTGAAAGGGACCCACCCAGGGACCATCCCTGCCAGGTTTGGTTTAATTTGGTTCAGCGGTTTCAGAGGAGAAGATTTAAATGCGATCTTTTATCAAAATGTGCCTAATTTGCATAATTGGTATATATCGGCTGAAAGAAAAATTTCACAGAAAAACCCGGAATATAGGCTAAACTACTTCTTGCCATGTAGCTACAGTTAAAATTTCAGTTCATTTTGACTTACACTAAAGCAGCAATGGACAATTAAAATTTCATCCCCCCTTTTTTCTATTTTGAGCTTGGCGGCCATCTTGGTTGAAAGTCAGGATCACCGGACACAATTTTGGAAGGGGGCCATCCAAGAATCATTTCAGCAAAGTTTGGTTGAGATTGGCTCAGTAGTTTCAGAGGAGAAGATTTTTAAAAAATTTCATCCCCCCTTTTTTTTAATTTGCATAATCGGTCAAAATCGGCAAAAGTTCAAAGTTCATAAAAAATCCTGTCACACATGCTGAAAAGCTCATCATTATGCTTATACACTTCAAATTTGGGCACATTCTGGCTTAAAATAGAGCAGTTTTGGCCATTTGAAGAAATTTCTATTTTTAATAACAGCGGCCATCTTCAATGGAGGGCGGGGCTGTCGGACACAATTTTGAAAGGGACCCACCCAGGGACCATCCCTGTCAGGTTTGGTTTAATTTGGTTCAGCAGTTTCAGAGGAGAAGATTTAAATGTGATCTTTTATCAAAATATGCCTATTTGCATAATCGGTATATATCGGCTGAAAGAAAAATTTCACAGAAAAACCCGGAATATAGGCTAAACTACTTCTTGCCATGTAGCTACAGTTAAAATTTCAGTTCATTTTGACTTACACTAAAGCAGCAATGGACAATTAAAATTTCATCCCCCCTTTTTTCTATTTTGAGCTTGGTGGCCATCTTGGTTGGAAGTCAGGATCACCGGACACAATTTTGGAAGGGGGCCATCCAAGAATCATTTCAGCAAAGTTTGGTTGAGATTGGCTCAGTAGTTTCAGAGGAGAAGATTTTTTTTAAATTCCATCCCCCCCTTTTTTCTAATTTGCATAATCGGCAAAAGTTCAAAGTTCATAAAAATCCTGTAATATATGCTAAAAAGCTCATCATTATGCTTACACAGTTCAAATTTGGGCACATTCTGGCTTAAAATAGAGCAGTTTTGGCCATTTGAAGAAATTTCTATTTTTTGTAACAGTGGCCATCTTGAATGGAGGGCGGAGCTGTCGGACACAATTTTGAAAGGGACCCACCCAGGGACCATCCCTGCCAGGTTTGGTTTAATTTGGTTCAGCGGTTTCAGAGGAGAAGATTTAAATGCGATCTTTTATCAAAATGTGCCTAATTTGCATAATTGGTATATATCGGCTGAAAGAAAAATTTCACAGAAAAACCCGGAATATAGGCTAAACTACTTCTTGCCATGTAGCTACAGTTAAAATTTCAGTTCATTTTGACTTACACTAAAGCAGCAATGGACAATTAAAATTTCATCCCCCCTTTTTTCTATTTTGAGCTTGGCGGCCATCTTGGTTGGAAGTCAGGATCACCGGACACAATTTTGGAAGGGGGCCATCCAAGAATCATTTCAGCAAAGTTTGGTTGAGATTGGCTCAGTAGTTTCAGAGGAGAAGATTTTTTTTAAATTTCATCCCCCCCTTTTTTCTAATTTGCATAATCGGCAAAAGTTCAAAGTTCATAAAAAATCCTGTAATATATGCTAAAAAGCTCATCATTATGCTTATACAGTTCAAATTTGGGCACATTCTGGCTTAAAATAGAGCAGTTTTGGCCATTTGAAGAAATTTCTATTTTTTGTAACAGCGGCCATCTTGAATGGAGGGCGGGGCTGTCGGACACAATTTTGAAAGGGACCCACCAAGGGACCATCCCTGCCAGGTTTGGTTTAATTTGGTTCAGCGGTTTCAGAGGAGAAGATTTAAATGCGATCTTTTATCAAAATGTGCCTAATTTGCATAATTGGTATATATCGGCTGAAAGAAAAATTTCACAGAAAAACCCGGAATATAGGCTAAACTACTTCTTGCCATGTAGCTACAGTTAAAATTTCAGTTCATTTTGACTTACACTAAAGCAGCAATGGACAATTAAAATTTCATCCCCCCCTTTTTTCTATTTTGAGCTTGGTGGCCATCTTGGTTGGAAGTCAGGATCACCGGACACAATTTTGGAAGGGGGCCATCCAAGAATCATTTCAGCAAAGTTTGGTTGAGATTGGCTCAGTAGTTTCAGAGGAGAAGATTTTTTTAAAATTCCATCCCTCCCTTTTTTCTAATTTGCATAATCGGCAAAAGTTCAAAGTTCATAAAAAATCCTGTAATATATGCTAAAAAGCTCATCATTATGCTTACACAATTCAAATTTGGGCACATTCTGGCTTAAAATAGAGCAGTTTTGGCCATTTGAAGAAATTTCTATTTTTTTGTAACAGCGGCCATCTTGAATGGAGGGCGGAGCTGTCGGACACAATTTTGAAAGGGACCCACCCAGGGACCATCCCTGCCAGGTTTGGTTTAATTTGGTTCAGCGGTTTCAGAGGAGAAGATTTAAATGCGATCTTTTATCAAAATGTGCCTAATTTGCATAATTGGTATATATCGGCTGAAAGAAAAATTTCACAGAAAAACCCGGAATATAGGCTAAACTACTTCTTGCCATGTAGCTACAGTTAAAATTTCAGTTCATTTTGACTTACACTAAAGCAGCAATGGACAATTAAAATTTCATCCCCCCTTTTTTCTATTTTGAGCTTGGCGGCCATCTTGGTTGAAAGTCAGGATCACCGGACACAATTTTGGAAGGGGGCCATCCAAGAATCATTTCAGCAAAGTTTGGTTGAGATTGGCTCAGTAGTTTCAGAGGAGAAGATTTTTTAAAAATTTCATCCCCCCTTTTTTTTTAATTTGCATAATCGGTCAAAATCGGCAAAAGTTCAAAGTTCATAAAAAATCCTGTCACACATGCTGAAAAGCTCATCATTATGCTTATACACTTCAAATTTGGGCACATTCTGGCTTAAAATAGAGCAGTTTTGGCCATTTGAAGAAATTTCTATTTTTAATAACAGCGGCCATCTTCAATGGAGGGCGGGGCTGTCGGACACAATTTTGAAAGGGACCCACCCAGGGACCATCCCTGTCAGGTTTGGTTTAATTTGGTTCAGCAGTTTCAGAGGAGAAGATTTAAATGTGATCTTTTATCAAAATATGCCTATTTGCATAATCGGTATATATCGGCTGAAAGAAAAATTTCACAGAAAAACCCGGAATATAGGCTAAACTACTTCTTGCCATGTAGCTACAGTTAAAATTTCAGTTCATTTTGACTTACACTAAAGCAGCAATGGACAATTAAAATTTCATCCCCCCTTTTTTCTATTTTGAGCTTGGTGGCCATCTTGGTTGGAAGTCAGGATCACCGGACACAATTTTGGAAGGGGGCCATCCAAGAATCATTTCAGCAAAGTTTGGTTGAGATTGGCTCAGTAGTTTCAGAGGAGAAGATTTTTTTTAAATTCCATCCCCCCCTTTTTTCTAATTTGCATAATCGGCAAAAGTTCAAAGTTCATAAAAAATCCTGTAATATATGCTAAAAAGCTCATCATTATGCTTACACAGTTCAAATTTGGGCACATTCTGGCTTAAAATAGAGCAGTTTTGGCCATTTGAAGAAATTTCTATTTTTTGTAACAGTGGCCATCTTGAATGGAGGGCGGAGCTGTCGGACACAATTTTGAAAGGGACCCACCCAGGGACCATCCCTGCCAGGTTTGGTTTAATTTGGTTCAGCGGTTTCAGAGGAGAAGATTTAAATGCGATCTTTTATCAAAATGTGCCTAATTTGCATAATTGGTATATATCGGCTGAAAGAAAAATTTCACAGAAAAACCCGGAATATAGGCTAAACTACTTCTTGCCATGTAGCTACAGTTAAAATTTCAGTTCATTTTGACTTACACTAAAGCAGCAATGGACAATTAAAATTTCATCCCCCCTTTTTTCTATTTTGAGCTTGGCGGCCATCTTGGTTGGAAGTCAGGATCACCGGACACAATTTTGGAAGGGGGCCATCCAAGAATCATTTCAGCAAAGTTTGGTTGAGATTGGCTCAGTAGTTTCAGAGGAGAAGATTTTTTTTAAATTCCATCCCCCCCTTTTTTCTAATTTGCATAATCGGCAAAAGTTCAAAGTTCATAAAAAATCCTGTAATATATGCTAAAAAGCTCATCATTATGCTTACACAGTTCAAATTTGGGCACATTCTGGTTTAAAATAGAGCAGTTTTGGCCATTTGAAGAAATTTCTATTTTTTGTAACAGTGGCCATCTTGAATGGAGGGCGGAGCTGTCGGACACAATTTTGAAAGGGACCCACCCAGGGACCATCCCTGCCAGGTTTGGTTTAATTTGGTTCAGCGGTTTCAGAGGAGAAGATTTAAATGCGATCTTTTATCAAAATGTGCCTAATTTGCATAATTGGTATATATCGGCTGAAAGAAAAATTTCACAGAAAAACCCGGAATATAGGCTAAACTACTTCTTGCCATGTAGCTACAGTTAAAATTTCAGTTCATTTTGACTTACACTAAAGCAGCAATGGACAATTAAAATTTCATCCCCCCTTTTTTCTATTTTGAGCTTGGCGGCCATCTTGGTTGGAAGTCAGGATCACCGGACACAATTTTGGAAGGGGGCCATCCAAGAATCATTTCAGCAAAGTTTGGTTGAGATTGGCTCAGTAGTTTCAGAGGAGAAGATTTTTTTTAAATTTCATCCCCCCCTTTTTTCTAATTTGCATAATCGGCAAAAGTTCAAAGTTCATAAAAAATCCTGTAATATATGCTAAAAAGCTCATCATTATGCTTATACAGTTCAAATTTGGGCACATTCTGGCTTAAAATAGAGCAGTTTTGGCCATTTGAAGAAATTTCTATTTTTTGTAACAGCGGCCATCTTGAATGGAGGGCGGGGCTGTCGGACACAATTTTGAAAGGGACCCACCAAGGGACCATCCCTGCCAGGTTTGGTTTAATTTGGTTCAGCGGTTTCAGAGGAGAAGATTTAAATGCGATCTTTTATCAAAATGTGCCTAATTTGCATAATTGGTATATATCGGCTGAAAGAAAAATTTCACAGAAAAACCCGGAATATAGGCTAAACTACTTCTTGCCATGTAGCTACAGTTAAAATTTCAGTTCATTTTGACTTACACTAAAGCAGCAATGGACAATTAAAATTTCATCCCCCCCTTTTTTCTATTTTGAGCTTGGTGGCCATCTTGGTTGGAAGTCAGGATCACCGGACACAATTTTGGAAGGGGGCCATCCAAGAATCATTTCAGCAAAGTTTGGTTGAGATTGGCTCAGTAGTTTCAGAGGAGAAGATTTTTTTTAAATTCCATCCCTCCCTTTTTTCTAATTTGCATAATCGGCAAAAGTTCAAAGTTCATAAAAAATCCTGTAATATATGCTAAAAAGCTCATCATTATGCTTACACAATTCAAATTTGGGCACATTCTGGCTTAAAATAGAGCAGTTTTGGCCATTTGAAGAAATTTCTATTTTTTTGTAACAGCGGCCATCTTGAATGGAGGGCGGAGCTGTCGGACACAATTTTGAAAGGGACCCACCCAGGGACCATCCCTGCCAGGTTTGGTTTAATTTGGTTCAGCGGTTTCAGAGGAGAAGATTTAAATGCGATCTTTTATCAAAATGTGCCTAATTTGCATAATTGGTATATATCGGCTGAAAGAAAAATTTCACAGAAAAACCCGGAATATAGGCTAAACTACTTCTTGCCATGTAGCTACAGTTAAAATTTCAGTTCATTTTGACTTACACTAAAGCAGCAATGGACAATTAAAATTTCATCCCCCCTTTTTTCTATTTTGAGCTTGGCGGCCATCTTGGTTGAAAGTCAGGATCACCGGACACAATTTTGGAAGGGGGCCATCCAAGAATCATTTCAGCAAAGTTTGGTTGAGATTGGCTCAGTAGTTTCAGAGGAGAAGATTTTTTAAAAATTTCATCCCCCCTTTTTTTTTAATTTGCATAATCGGTCAAAATCGGCAAAAGTTCAAAGTTCATAAAAAATCCTGTCACATGCTGAAAAGCTCATCATTATGCTTATACACTTCAAATTTGGGCACATTCTGGCTTAAAATAGAGCAGTTTTGGCCATTTGAAGAAATTTCTATTTTTAATAACAGCGGCCATCTTCAATGGAGGGCGGGGCTGTCGGACACAATTTTGAAAGGGACCCACCCAGGGACCATCCCTGTCAGGTTTGGTTTAATTTGGTTCAGCAGTTTCAGAGGAGAAGATTTAAATGTGATCTTTTATCAAAATATGCCTATTTGCATAATCGGTATATATCGGCTGAAAGAAAAATTTCACAGAAAAACCCGGAATATAGGCTAAACTACTTCTTGCCATGTAGCTACAGTTAAAATTTCAGTTCATTTTGACTTACACTAAAGCAGCAATGGACAATTAAAATTTCATCCCCCCTTTTTTCTATTTTGAGCTTGGTGGCCATCTTGGTTGGAAGTCAGGATCACCGGACACAATTTTGGAAGGGGGCCATCCAAGAATCATTTCAGCAAAGTTTGGTTGAGATTGGCTCAGTAGTTTCAGAGGAGAAGATTTTTTTTAAATTCCATCCCCCCCTTTTTTCTAATTTGCATAATCGGCAAAAGTTCAAAGTTCATAAAAAATCCTGTAATATATGCTAAAAAGCTCATCATTATGCTTACACAGTTCAAATTTGGGCACATTCTGGCTTAAAATAGAGCAGTTTTGGCCATTTGAAGAAATTTCTATTTTTTGTAACAGTGGCCATCTTGAATGGAGGGCGGAGCTGTCGGACACAATTTTGAAAGGGACCCACCCAGGGACCATCCCTGCCAGGTTTGGTTTAATTTGGTTCAGCGGTTTCAGAGGAGAAGATTTAAATGCGATCTTTTATCAAAATGTGCCTAATTTGCATAATTGGTATATATCGGCTGAAAGAAAAATTTCACAGAAAAACCCGGAATATAGGCTAAACTACTTCTTGCCATGTAGCTACAGTTAAAATTTCAGTTCATTTTGACTTACACTAAAGCAGCAATGGACAATTAAAATTTCATCCCCCCTTTTTTCTATTTTGAGCTTGGCGGCCATCTTGGTTGAAAGTCAGGATCACCGGACACAATTTTGGAAGGGGGCCATCCAAGAATCATTTCAGCAAAGTTTGGTTGAGATTGGCTCAGTAGTTTCAGAGGAGAAGATTTTTTAAAAATTTCATCCCCCCTTTTTTTTAATTTGCATAATCGGTCAAAATCGGCAAAAGTTCAAAGTTCATAAAAAATCCTGTCACACATGCTGAAAAGCTCATCATTATGCTTATACACTTCAAATTTGGGCACATTCTGGCTTAAAATAGAGCAGTTTTGGCCATTTGAAGAAATTTCTATTTTTAATAACAGCGGCCATCTTCAATGGAGGGCGGGGCTGTCGGACACAATTTTGAAAGGGACCCACCCAGGGACCATCCCTGTCAGGTTTGGTTTAATTTGGTTCAGCAGTTTCAGAGGAGAAGATTTAAATGTGATCTTTTATCAAAATATGCCTATTTGCATAATCGGTATATATCGGCTGAAAGAAAAATTTCACAGAAAAACCCGGAATATAGGCTAAACTACTTCTTGCCATGTAGCTACAGTTAAAATTTCAGTTCATTTTGACTTACACTAAAGCAGCAATGGACAATTAAAATTTCATCCCCCCTTTTTTCTATTTTGAGCTTGGTGGCCATCTTGGTTGGAAGTCAGGATCACCGGACACAATTTTGGAAGGGGGCCATCCAAGAATCATTTCAGCAAAGTTTGGTTGAGATTGGCTCAGTAGTTTCAGAGGAGAAGATTTTTTTTAAATTCCATCCCCCCCTTTTTTCTAATTTGCATAATCGGCAAAAGTTCAAAGTCCATAAAAAATCCTGTAATATATGCTAAAAAGCTCATCATTATGCTTACACAGTTCAAATTTGGGCACATTCTGGCTTAAAATAGAGCAGTTTTGGCCATTTGAAGAAATTTCTATTTTTTGTAACAGTGGCCATCTTGAATGGAGGGCGGAGCTGTCGGACACAATTTTGAAAGGGACCCACCCAGGGACCATCCCTGCCAGGTTTGGTTTAATTTGGTTCAGCGGTTTCAGAGGAGAAGATTTAAATGCGATCTTTTATCAAAATGTGCCTAATTTGCATAATTGGTATATATCGGCTGAAAGAAAAATTTCACAGAAAAACCCGGAATATAGGCTAAACTACTTCTTGCCATGTAGCTACAGTTAAAATTTCAGTTCATTTTGACTTACACTAAAGCAGCAATGGACAATTAAAATTTCATCCCCCCTTTTTTCTATTTTGAGCTTGGCGGCCATCTTGGTTGAAAGTCAGGATCACCGGACACAATTTTGGAAGGGGGCCATCCAAGAATCATTTCAGCAAAGTTTGGTTGAGATTGGCTCAGTAGTTTCAGAGGAGAAGATTTTTTAAAAATTTCATCCCCCCTTTTTTTTAATTTGCATAATCGGTCAAAATCGGCAAAAGTTCAAAGTTCATAAAAAATACTGTCACACATGCTGAAAAGCTCATCATTATGCTTATACACTTCAAATTTGGGCACATTCTGGCTTAAAATAGAGCAGTTTTGGCCATTTGAAGAAATTTCTATTTTTAATAACAGCGGCCATCTTCAATGGAGGGCGGGGCTGTCGGACACAATTTTGAAAGGGACCCACCCAGGGACCATCCCTGTCAGGTTTGGTTTAATTTGGTTCAGCAGTTTCAGAGGAGAAGATTTAAATGTGATCTTTTATCAAAATATGCCTATTTGCATAATCGGTATATATCGGCTGAAAGAAAAATTTCACAGAAAAACCCGGAATATAGGCTAAACTACTTCTTGCCATGTAGCTACAGTTAAAATTTCAGTTCATTTTGACTTACACTAAAGCAGCAATGGACAATTAAAATTTCATCCCCCCTTTTTTCTATTTTGAGCTTGGTGGCCATCTTGGTTGGAAGTCAGGATCACCGGACACAATTTTGGAAGGGGGCCATCCAAGAATCATTTCAGCAAAGTTTGGTTGAGATTGGCTCAGTAGTTTCAGAGGAGAAGATTTTTTTTAAATTCCATCCCCCCCTTTTTTCTAATTTGCATAATCGGCAAAAGTTCAAAGTTCATAAAAAATCCTGTAATATATGCTAAAAAGCTCATCATTATGCTTACACAGTTCAAATTTGGGCACATTCTGGCTTAAAATAGAGCAGTTTTGGCCATTTGAAGAAATTTCTATTTTTTGTAACAGTGGCCATCTTGAATGGAGGGCGGAGCTGTCGGACACAATTTTGAAAGGGACCCACCCAGGGACCATCCCTGCCAGGTTTGGTTTAATTTGGTTCAGCGGTTTCAGAGGAGAAGATTTAAATGCGATCTTTTATCAAAATATGCCTATTTGCATAATCGGTATATATCGGCTGAAAGAAAAATTTCACAGAAAAACCCGGAATATAGGCTAAACTACTTCTTGCCATGTAGCTACAGTTAAAATTTCAGTTCATTTTGACTTACACTAAAGCAGCAATGGACAATTAAAATTTCATCCCCCCTTTTTTCTATTTTGAGCTTGGCGGCCATCTTGGTTGAAAGTCAGGATCACCGGACACAATTTTGGAAGGGGGCCATCCAAGAATCATTTCAGCAAAGTTTGGTTGAGATTGGCTCAGTAGTTTCAGAGGAGAAGATTTTTTAAAAATTTCATCCCCCCTTTTTTTTAATTTGCATAATCGGTCAAAATCGGCAAAAGTTCAAAGTTCATAAAAAATCCTGTCACACATGCTGAAAAGCTCATCATTATGCTTATACACTTCAAATTTGGGCACATTCTGGCTTAAAATAGAGCAGTTTTGGCCATTTGAAGAAATTTCTATTTTTAATAACAGCGGCCATCTTCAATGGAGGGCGGGGCTGTCGGACACAATTTTGAAAGGGACCCACCCAGGGACCATCCCTGTCAGGTTTGGTTTAATTTGGTTCAGCAGTTTCAGAGGAGAAGATTTAAATGTGATCTTTTATCAAAATATGCCTATTTGCATAATCGGTATATATCGGCTGAAAGAAAAATTTCACAGAAAAACCCGGAATATAGGCTAAACTACTTCTTGCCATGAAGCTACAGTTAAAATTTCAGTTCATTTTGACTTACACTAAAGCAGCAATGGACAATTAAAATTTCATCCCCCCTTTTTTCTATTTTGAGCTTGGTGGCCATCTTGGTTGGAAGTCAGGATCACCGGACACAATTTTGGAAGGGGGCCATCCAAGAATCATTTCAGCAAAGTTTGGTTGAGATTGGCTCAGTAGTTTCAGAGGAGAAGATTTTTTTTAAATTCCATCCCCCCCTTTTTTCTAATTTGCATAATCGGCAAAAGTTCAAAGTTCATAAAAAATCCTGTAATATATGCTAAAAAGCTCATCATTATGCTTACACAGTTCAAATTTGGGCACATTCTGGCTTAAAATAGAGCAGTTTTGGCCATTTGAAGAAATTTCTATTTTTTGTAACAGTGGCCATCTTGAATGGAGGGCGGAGCTGTCGGACACAATTTTGAAAGGGACCCACCCAGGGACCATCCCTGCCAGGTTTGGTTTAATTTGGTTCAGCGGTTTCAGAGGAGAAGATTTAAATGCGATCTTTTATCAAAATGTGCCTAATTTGCATAATTGGTATATATCGGCTGAAAGAAAAATTTCACAGAAAAACCCGGAATATAGGCTAAACTACTTCTTGCCATGTAGCTACAGTTAAAATTTCAGTTCATTTTGACTTACACTAAAGCAGCAATGGACAATTAAAATTTCATCCCCCCTTTTTTCTATTTTGAGCTTGGCGGCCATCTTGGTTGAAAGTCAGGATCACCGGACACAATTTTGGAAGGGGGCCATCCAAGAATCATTTCAGCAAAGTTTGGTTGAGATTGGCTCAGTAGTTTCAGAGGAGAAGATTTTTTAAAAATTTCATCCCCCCTTTTTTTTAATTTGCATAATCGGTCAAAATCGGCAAAAGTTCAAAGTTCATAAAAAATACTGTCACACATGCTGAAAAGCTCATCATTATGCTTATACACTTCAAATTTGGGCACATTCTGGCTTAAAATAGAGCAGTTTTGGCCATTTGAAGAAATTTCTATTTTTTGTAACAGTGGCCATCTTGAATGGAGGGCGGAGCTGTCGGACACAATTTTGAAAGGGACCCACCCAGGGACCATCCCTGCCAGGTTTGGTTTAATTTGGTTCAGCGGTTTCAGAGGAGAAGATTTAAATGCGATCTTTTATCAAAATGTGCCTAATTTGCATAATTGGTATATATCGGCTGAAAGAAAAATTTCACAGAAAAACCCGGAATATAGGCTAAACTACTTCTTGCCATGTAGCTACAGTTAAAATTTCAGTTCATTTTGACTTACACTAAAGCAGCAATGGACAATTAAAATTTCATCCCCCCTTTTTTCTATTTTGAGCTTGGCGGCCATCTTGGTTGGAAGTCAGGATCACCGGACACAATTTTGGAAGGGGGCCATCCAAGAATCATTTCAGCAAAGTTTGGTTGAGATTGGCTCAGTAGTTTCAGAGGAGAAGATTTTTTTTAAATTTCATCCCCCCCTTTTTTCTAATTTGCATAATCGGCAAAAGTTCAAAGTTCATAAAAAATCCTGTAATATATGCTAAAAAGCTCATCATTATGCTTATACAGTTCAAATTTGGGCACATTCTGGCTTAAAATAGAGCAGTTTTGGCCATTTGAAGAAATTTCTATTTTTTGTAACAGCGGCCATCTTCAATGGAGGGCGGGGTTGTCGGACACAATTTTGAAAGGGACCCACCAAGGGACCATCCCTGCCAGGTTTGGTTTAATTTGGTTCAGCGGTTTCAGAGGAGAAGATTTAAATGCGATCTTTTATCAAAATGTGCCTAATTTGCATAATTGGTATATATCGGCTGAAAGAAAAATTTCACAGAAAAACCCGGAATATAGGCTAAACTACTTCTTGCCATGTAGCTACAGTTAAAATTTCAGTTCATTTTGACTTACACTAAAGCAGCAATGGACAATTAAAATTTCATCCCCCCCTTTTTTCTATTTTGAGCTTGGTGGCCATCTTGGTTGGAAGTCAGGATCACCGGACACAATTTTGGAAGGGGGCCATCCAAGAATCATTTCAGCAAAGTTTGGTTGAGATTGGCTCAGTAGTTTCAGAGGAGAAGATTTTTTTTAAATTCCATCCCTCCCTTTTTTCTAATTTGCATAATCGGCAAAAGTTCAAAGTTCATAAAAAATCCTGTAATATATGCTAAAAAGCTCATCATTATGCTTACACAATTCAAATTTGGGCACATTCTGGCTTAAAATAGAGCAGTTTTGGCCATTTGAAGAAATTTCTATTTTTTTGTAACAGCGGCCATCTTGAATGGAGGGCGGAGCTGTCGGACACAATTTTGAAAGGGACCCACCCAGGGACCATCCCTGCCAGGTTTGGTTTAATTTGGTTCAGCGGTTTCAGAGGAGAAGATTTAAATGCGATCTTTTATCAAAATGTGCCTAATTTGCATAATTGGTATATATCGGCTGAAAGAAAAATTTCACAGAAAAACCCGGAATATAGGCTAAACTACTTCTTGCCATGTAGCTACAGTTAAAATTTCAGTTCATTTTGACTTACACTAAAGCAGCAATGGACAATTAAAATTTCATCCCCCCTTTTTTCTATTTTGAGCTTGGCGGCCATCTTGGTTGGAAGTCGGGATCACCGGACACAATTTTGGAAGGGGGCCATCCAAGAATCATTTCAGCAAAGTTTGGTTGAGATTGGCTCAGTAGTTTCAGAGGAGAAGATTTTTTTTAAATTTCATCTCCCCCTTTTTTCTAATTTGCATAATCGGCAAAAGTTCAAAGTTCATAAAAAATCCTGTAATATATGCTAAAAAGCTCATCATTATGCTTACACAGTTCAAATTTGGGCACATTCTGGCTTAAAATAGAGCAGTTTTGGCCATTTGAAGAAATTTCTATTTTTTTGTAACAGCGGCCATCTTCAATGGAGGGCGGAGCTGTCGGACACAATTTTGAAAGGGACCCACCCAGGGACCATCCCTGCCAGGTTTGGTTTAATTTGGTTCAGCGGTTTCAGAGGAGAAGATTTAAATGCGATCTTTTATCAAAATGTGCCTAATTTGCATAATTGGTATATATCGGCTGAAAGAAAAATTTCACAGAAAAACCCGGAATATAGGCTAAACTACTTCTTGCCATGTAGCTACAGTTAAAATTTCAGTTCATTTTGACTTACACTAAAGCAGCAATGGACAATTAAAATTTCATCCCCCCTTTTTTCTATTTTGAGCTTGGCGGCCATCTTGGTTGAAAGTCAGGATCACCGGACACAATTTTGGAAGGGGGCCATCCAAGAATCATTTCAGCAAAGTTTGGTTGAGATTGGCTCAGTAGTTTCAGAGGAGAAGATTTTTTAAAAATTTCATCCCCCCTTTTTTTTAATTTGCATAATCGGTCAAAATCGGCAAAAGTTCAAAGTTCATAAAAAATACTGTCACACATGCTGAAAAGCTCATCATTATGCTTATACACTTCAAATTTGGGCACATTCTGGCTTAAAATAGAGCAGTTTTGGCCATTTGAAGAAATTTCTATTTTTAATAACAGCGGCCATCTTCAATGGAGGGCGGGGCTGTCGGACACAATTTTGAAAGGGACCCACCCAGGGACCATCCCTGTCAGGTTTGGTTTAATTTGGTTCAGCAGTTTCAGAGGAGAAGATTTAAATGTGATCTTTTATCAAAATATGCCTATTTGCATAATCGGTATATATCGGCTGAAAGAAAAATTTCACAGAAAAACCCGGAATATAGGCTAAACTACTTCTTGCCATGTAGCTACAGTTAAAATTTCAGTTCATTTTGACTTACACTAAAGCAGCAATGGACAATTAAAATTTCATCCCCCCTTTTTTCTATTTTGAGCTTGGTGGCCATCTTGGTTGGAAGTCAGGATCACCGGACACAATTTTGGAAGGGGGCCATCCAAGAATCATTTCAGCAAAGTTTGGTTGAGATTGGCTCAGTAGTTTCAGAGGAGAAGATTTTTTTTAAATTCCATCCCCCCCTTTTTTCTAATTTGCATAATCGGCAAAAGTTCAAAGTTCATAAAAAATCCTGTAATATATGCTAAAAAGCTCATCATTATGCTTACACAGTTCAAATTTGGGCACATTCTGGCTTAAAATAGAGCAGTTTTGGCCATTTGAAGAAATTTCTATTTTTTGTAACAGTGGCCATCTTGAATGGAGGGCGGAGCTGTCGGACACAATTTTGAAAGGGACCCACCCAGGGACCATCCCTGCCAGGTTTGGTTTAATTTGGTTCAGCGGTTTCAGAGGAGAAGATTTAAATGCGATCTTTTATCAAAATGTGCCTAATTTGCATAATTGGTATATATCGGCTGAAAGAAAAATTTCACAGAAAAACCCGGAATATAGGCTAAACTACTTCTTGCCATGTAGCTACAGTTAAAATTTCAGTTCATTTTGACTTACACTAAAGCAGCAATGGACAATTAAAATTTCATCCCCCCTTTTTTCTATTTTGAGCTTGGCGGCCATCTTGGTTGAAAGTCAGGATCACCGGACACAATTTTGGAAGGGGGCCATCCAAGAATCATTTCAGCAAAGTTTGGTTGAGATTGGCTCAGTAGTTTCAGAGGAGAAGATTTTTTAAAAATTTCATCCCCCCTTTTTTTTAATTTGCATAATCGGTCAAAATCGGCAAAAGTTCAAAGTTCATAAAAAATACTGTCACACATGCTGAAAAGCTCATCATTATGCTTATACACTTCAAATTTGGGCACATTCTGGCTTAAAATAGAGCAGTTTTGGCCATTTGAAGAAATTTCTATTTTTTGTAACAGTGGCCATCTTGAATGGAGGGCGGAGCTGTCGGACACAATTTTGAAAGGGACCCACCCAGGGACCATCCCTGCCAGGTTTGGTTTAATTTGGTTCAGCGGTTTCAGAGGAGAAGATTTAAATGCGATCTTTTATCAAAATGTGCCTAATTTGCATAATTGGTATATATCGGCTGAAAGAAAAATTTCACAGAAAAACCCGGAATATAGGCTAAACTACTTCTTGCCATGTAGCTACAGTTAAAATTTCAGTTCATTTTGACTTACACTAAAGCAGCAATGGACAATTAAAATTTCATCCCCCCTTTTTTCTATTTTGAGCTTGGCGGCCATCTTGGTTGGAAGTCAGGATCACCGGACACAATTTTGGAAGGGGGCCATCCAAGAATCATTTCAGCAAAGTTTGGTTGAGATTGGCTCAGTAGTTTCAGAGGAGAAGATTTTTTTTAAATTTCATCCCCCCCTTTTTTCTAATTTGCATAATCGGCAAAAGTTCAAAGTTCATAAAAAATCCTGTAATATATGCTAAAAAGCTCATCATTATGCTTATACAGTTCAAATTTGGGCACATTCTGGCTTAAAATAGAGCAGTTTTGGCCATTTGAAGAAATTTCTATTTTTTGTAACAGCGGCCATCTTCAATGGAGGGCGGGGTTGTCGGACACAATTTTGAAAGGGACCCACCAAGGGACCATCCCTGCCAGGTTTGGTTTAATTTGGTTCAGCGGTTTCAGAGGAGAAGATTTAAATGCGATCTTTTATCAAAATGTGCCTAATTTGCATAATTGGTATATATCGGCTGAAAGAAAAATTTCACAGAAAAACCCGGAATATAGGCTAAACTACTTCTTGCCATGTAGCTACAGTTAAAATTTCAGTTCATTTTGACTTACACTAAAGCAGCAATGGACAATTAAAATTTCATCCCCCCCTTTTTTCTATTTTGAGCTTGGTGGCCATCTTGGTTGGAAGTCAGGATCACCGGACACAATTTTGGAAGGGGGCCATCCAAGAATCATTTCAGCAAAGTTTGGTTGAGATTGGCTCAGTAGTTTCAGAGGAGAAGATTTTTTTTAAATTCCATCCCTCCCTTTTTTCTAATTTGCATAATCGGCAAAAGTTCAAAGTTCATAAAAAATCCTGTAATATATGCTAAAAAGCTCATCATTATGCTTACACAATTCAAATTTGGGCACATTCTGGCTTAAAATAGAGCAGTTTTGGCCATTTGAAGAAATTTCTATTTTTTTGTAACAGCGGCCATCTTGAATGGAGGGCGGAGCTGTCGGACACAATTTTGAAAGGGACCCACCCAGGGACCATCCCTGCCAGGTTTGGTTTAATTTGGTTCAGCGGTTTCAGAGGAGAAGATTTAAATGCGATCTTTTATCAAAATGTGCCTAATTTGCATAATTGGTATATATCGGCTGAAAGAAAAATTTCACAGAAAAACCCGGAATATAGGCTAAACTACTTCTTGCCATGTAGCTACAGTTAAAATTTCAGTTCATTTTGACTTACACTAAAGCAGCAATGGACAATTAAAATTTCATCCCCCCTTTTTTCTATTTTGAGCTTGGCGGCCATCTTGGTTGAAAGTCAGGATCACCGGACACAATTTTGGAAGGGGGCCATCCAAGAATCATTTCAGCAAAGTTTGGTTGAGATTGGCTCAGTAGTTTCAGAGGAGAAGATTTTTTAAAAATTTCATCCCCCCTTTTTTTTAATTTGCATAATCGGTCAAAATCGGCAAAAGTTCAAAGTTCATAAAAAATACTGTCACACATGCTGAAAAGCTCATCATTATGCTTATACACTTCAAATTTGGGCACATTCTGGCTTAAAATAGAGCAGTTTTGGCCATTTGAAGAAATTTCTATTTTTTGTAACAGTGGCCATCTTGAATGGAGGGCGGAGCTGTCGGACACAATTTTGAAAGGGACCCACCCAGGGACCATCCCTGCCAGGTTTGGTTTAATTTGGTTCAGCGGTTTCAGAGGAGAAGATTTAAATGCGATCTTTTATCAAAATGTGCCTAATTTGCATAATTGGTATATATCGGCTGAAAGAAAAATTTCACAGAAAAACCCGGAATATAGGCTAAACTACTTCTTGCCATGTAGCTACAGTTAAAATTTCAGTTCATTTTGACTTACACTAAAGCAGCAATGGACAATTAAAATTTCATCCCCCCTTTTTTCTATTTTGAGCTTGGCGGCCATCTTGGTTGAAAGTCAGGATCACCGGACACAATTTTGGAAGGGGGCCATCCAAGAATCATTTCAGCAAAGTTTGGTTGAGATTGGCTCAGTAGTTTCAGAGGAGAAGATTTTTTAAAAATTTCATCCCCCCTTTTTTTTAATTTGCATAATCGGTCAAAATCGGCAAAAGTTCAAAGTTCATAAAAAATACTGTCACACATGCTGAAAAGCTCATCATTATGCTTATACACTTCAAATTTGGGCACATTCTGGCTTAAAATAGAGCAGTTTTGGCCATTTGAAGAAATTTCTATTTTTTGTAACAGTGGCCATCTTGAATGGAGGGCGGAGCTGTCGGACACAATTTTGAAAGGGACCCACCCAGGGACCATCCCTGCCAGGTTTGGTTTAATTTGGTTCAGCGGTTTCAGAGGAGAAGATTTAAATGCGATCTTTTATCAAAATGTGCCTAATTTGCATAATTGGTATATATCGGCTGAAAGAAAAATTTCACAGAAAAACCCGGAATATAGGCTAAACTACTTCTTGCCATGTAGCTACAGTTAAAATTTCAGTTCATTTTGACTTACACTAAAGCAGCAATGGACAATTAAAATTTCATCCCCCCTTTTTTCTATTTTGAGCTTGGCGGCCATCTTGGTTGGAAGTCAGGATCACCGGACACAATTTTGGAAGGGGGCCATCCAAGAATCATTTCAGCAAAGTTTGGTTGAGATTGGCTCAGTAGTTTCAGAGGAGAAGATTTTTTTTAAATTTCATCCCCCCCTTTTTTCTAATTTGCATAATCGGCAAAAGTTCAAAGTTCATAAAAAATCCTGTAATATATGCTAAAAAGCTCATCATTATGCTTATACAGTTCAAATTTGGGCACATTCTGGCTTAAAATAGAGCAGTTTTGGCCATTTGAAGAAATTTCTATTTTTTGTAACAGCGGCCATCTTCAATGGAGGGCGGGGTTGTCGGACACAATTTTGAAAGGGACCCACCAAGGGACCATCCCTGCCAGGTTTGGTTTAATTTGGTTCAGCGGTTTCAGAGGAGAAGATTTAAATGCGATCTTTTATCAAAATGTGCCTAATTTGCATAATTGGTATATATCGGCTGAAAGAAAAATTTCACAGAAAAACCCGGAATATAGGCTAAACTACTTCTTGCCATGTAGCTACAGTTAAAATTTCAGTTCATTTTGACTTACACTAAAGCAGCAATGGACAATTAAAATTTCATCCCCCCCTTTTTTCTATTTTGAGCTTGGTGGCCATCTTGGTTGGAAGTCAGGATCACCGGACACAATTTTGGAAGGGGGCCATCCAAGAATCATTTCAGCAAAGTTTGGTTGAGATTGGCTCAGTAGTTTCAGAGGAGAAGATTTTTTTTAAATTCCATCCCTCCCTTTTTTCTAATTTGCATAATCGGCAAAAGTTCAAAGTTCATAAAAAATCCTGTAATATATGCTAAAAAGCTCATCATTATGCTTACACAATTCAAATTTGGGCACATTCTGGCTTAAAATAGAGCAGTTTTGGCCATTTGAAGAAATTTCTATTTTTTTGTAACAGCGGCCATCTTGAATGGAGGGCGGAGCTGTCGGACACAATTTTGAAAGGGACCCACCCAGGGACCATCCCTGCCAGGTTTGGTTTAATTTGGTTCAGCGGTTTCAGAGGAGAAGATTTAAATGCGATCTTTTATCAAAATGTGCCTAATTTGCATAATTGGTATATATCGGCTGAAAGAAAAATTTCACAGAAAAACCCGGAATATAGGCTAAACTACTTCTTGCCATGTAGCTACAGTTAAAATTTCAGTTCATTTTGACTTACACTAAAGCAGCAATGGACAATTAAAATTTCATCCCCCCTTTTTTCTATTTTGAGCTTGGCGGCCATCTTGGTTGAAAGTCAGGATCACCGGACACAATTTTGGAAGGGGGCCATCCAAGAATCATTTCAGCAAAGTTTGGTTGAGATTGGCTCAGTAGTTTCAGAGGAGAAGATTTTTTAAAAATTTCATCCCCCCTTTTTTTTAATTTGCATAATCGGTCAAAATCGGCAAAAGTTCAAAGTTCATAAAAAATACTGTCACACATGCTGAAAAGCTCATCATTATGCTTATACACTTCAAATTTGGGCACATTCTGGCTTAAAATAGAGCAGTTTTGGCCATTTGAAGAAATTTCTATTTTTAATAACAGCGGCCATCTTCAATGGAGGGCGGGGCTGTCGGACACAATTTTGAAAGGGACCCACCCAGGGACCATCCCTGTCAGGTTTGGTTTAATTTGGTTCAGCAGTTTCAGAGGAGAAGATTTAAATGTGATCTTTTATCAAAATATGCCTATTTGCATAATCGGTATATATCGGCTGAAAGAAAAATTTCACAGAAAAACCCGGAATATAGGCTAAACTACTTCTTGCCATGTAGCTACAGTTAAAATTTCAGTTCATTTTGACTTACACTAAAGCAGCAATGGACAATTAAAATTTCATCCCCCCTTTTTTCTATTTTGAGCTTGGTGGCCATCTTGGTTGGAAGTCAGGATCACCGGACACAATTTTGGAAGGGGGCCATCCAAGAATCATTTCAGCAAAGTTTGGTTGAGATTGGCTCAGTAGTTTCAGAGGAGAAGATTTTTTTTAAATTCCATCCCCCCCTTTTTTCTAATTTGCATAATCGGCAAAAGTTCAAAGTTCATAAAAAATCCTGTAATATATGCTAAAAAGCTCATCATTATGCTTACACAGTTCAAATTTGGGCACATTCTGGCTTAAAATAGAGCAGTTTTGGCCATTTGAAGAAATTTCTATTTTTTGTAACAGTGGCCATCTTGAATGGAGGGCGGAGCTGTCGGACACAATTTTGAAAGGGACCCACCCAGGGACCATCCCTGCCAGGTTTGGTTTAATTTGGTTCAGCGGTTTCAGAGGAGAAGATTTAAATGCGATCTTTTATCAAAATGTGCCTAATTTGCATAATTGGTATATATCGGCTGAAAGAAAAATTTCACAGAAAAACCCGGAATATAGGCTAAACTACTTCTTGCCATGTAGCTACAGTTAAAATTTCAGTTCATTTTGACTTACACTAAAGCAGCAATGGACAATTAAAATTTCATCCCCCCTTTTTTCTATTTTGAGCTTGGCGGCCATCTTGGTTGAAAGTCAGGATCACCGGACACAATTTTGGAAGGGGGCCATCCAAGAATCATTTCAGCAAAGTTTGGTTGAGATTGGCTCAGTAGTTTCAGAGGAGAAGATTTTTTAAAAATTTCATCCCCCCTTTTTTTTAATTTGCATAATCGGTCAAAATCGGCAAAAGTTCAAAGTTCATAAAAAATCCTGTCACACATGCTGAAAAGCTCATCATTATGCTTATACACTTCAAATTTGGGCACATTCTGGCTTAAAATAGAGCAGTTTTGGCCATTTGAAGAAATTTCTATTTTTAATAACAGCGGCCATCTTCAATGGAGGGCGGGGCTGTCGGACACAATTTTGAAAGGGACCCACCCAGGGACCATCCCTGTCAGGTTTGGTTTAATTTGGTTCAGCAGTTTCAGAGGAGAAGATTTAAATGTGATCTTTTATCAAAATATGCCTATTTGCATAATCGGTATATATCGGCTGAAAGAAAAATTTCACAGAAAAACCCGGAATATAGGCTAAACTACTTCTTGCCATGTAGCTACAGTTAAAATTTCAGTTCATTTTGACTTACACTAAAGCAGCAATGGACAATTAAAATTTCATCCCCCCTTTTTTCTATTTTGAGCTTGGTGGCCATCTTGGTTGGAAGTCAGGATCACCGGACACAATTTTGGAAGGGGGCCATCCAAGAATCATTTCAGCAAAGTTTGGTTGAGATTGGCTCAGTAGTTTCAGAGGAGAAGATTTTTTTTAAATTTCATCTCCCCCTTTTTTCTAATTTGCATAATCGGCAAAAGTTCAAAGTTCATAAAAAATCCTGTAATATATGCTAAAAAGCTCATCATTATGCTTACACAGTTCAAATTTGGGCACATTCTGGCTTAAAATAGAGCAGTTTTGGCCATTTGAAGAAATTTCTATTTTTTGTAACAGCGGCCATCTTCAATGGAGGGCGGAGCTGTCGGACACAATTTTGAAAGGGACCCACCCAGGGACCATCCCTGCCAGGTTTGGTTTAATTTGGTTCAGCGGTTTCAGAGGAGAAGATTTAAATGCGATCTTTTATCAAAATGTGCCTAATTTGCATAATTGGTATATATCGGCTGAAAGAAAAATTTCACAGAAAAACCCGGAATATAGGCTAAACTACTTCTTGCCATGTAGCTACAGTTAAAATTTCAGTTCATTTTGACTTACACTAAAGCAGCAATGGACAATTAAAATTTCATCCCCCCTTTTTTCTATTTTGAGCTTGGCGGCCATCTTGGTTGAAAGTCAGGATCACCGGACACAATTTTGGAAGGGGGCCATCCAAGAATCATTTCAGCAAAGTTTGGTTGAGATTGGCTCAGTAGTTTCAGAGGAGAAGATTTTTTAAAAATTTCATCCCCCCTTTTTTTTAATTTGCATAATCGGTCAAAATCGGCAAAAGTTCAAAGTTCATAAAAAATACTGTCACACATGCTGAAAAGCTCATCATTATGCTTATACACTTCAAATTTGGGCACATTCTGGCTTAAAATAGAGCAGTTTTGGCCATTTGAAGAAATTTCTATTTTTAATAACAGCGGCCATCTTCAATGGAGGGCGGGGCTGTCGGACACAATTTTGAAAGGGACCCACCCAGGGACCATCCCTGTCAGGTTTGGTTTAATTTGGTTCAGCAGTTTCAGAGGAGAAGATTTAAATGTGATCTTTTATCAAAATATGCCTATTTGCATAATCGGTATATATCGGCTGAAAGAAAAATTTCACAGAAAAACCCGGAATATAGGCTAAACTACTTCTTGCCATGTAGCTACAGTTAAAATTTCAGTTCATTTTGACTTACACTAAAGCAGCAATGGACAATTAAAATTTCATCCCCCCTTTTTTCTATTTTGAGCTTGGTGGCCATCTTGGTTGGAAGTCAGGATCACCGGACACAATTTTGGAAGGGGGCCATCCAAGAATCATTTCAGCAAAGTTTGGTTGAGATTGGCTCAGTAGTTTCAGAGGAGAAGATTTTTTTTAAATTCCATCCCCCCCTTTTTTCTAATTTGCATAATCGGCAAAAGTTCAAAGTTCATAAAAAATCCTGTAATATATGCTAAAAAGCTCATCATTATGCTTACACAGTTCAAATTTGGGCACATTCTGGCTTAAAATAGAGCAGTTTTGGCCATTTGAAGAAATTTCTATTTTTTGTAACAGTGGCCATCTTGAATGGAGGGCGGAGCTGTCGGACACAATTTTGAAAGGGACCCACCCAGGGACCATCCCTGCCAGGTTTGGTTTAATTTGGTTCAGCGGTTTCAGAGGAGAAGATTTAAATGCGATCTTTTATCAAAATGTGCCTAATTTGCATAATTGGTATATATCGGCTGAAAGAAAAATTTCACAGAAAAACCCGGAATATAGGCTAAACTACTTCTTGCCATGTAGCTACAGTTAAAATTTCAGTTCATTTTGACTTACACTAAAGCAGCAATGGACAATTAAAATTTCATCCCCCCTTTTTTCTATTTTGAGCTTGGCGGCCATCTTGGTTGAAAGTCAGGATCACCGGACACAATTTTGGAAGGGGGCCATCCAAGAATCATTTCAGCAAAGTTTGGTTGAGATTGGCTCAGTAGTTTCAGAGGAGAAGATTTTTTAAAAATTTCATCCCCCCTTTTTTTTAATTTGCATAATCGGTCAAAATCGGCAAAAGTTCAAAGTTCATAAAAAATCCTGTCACACATGCTGAAAAGCTCATCATTATGCTTATACACTTCAAATTTGGGCACATTCTGGCTTAAAATAGAGCAGTTTTGGCCATTTGAAGAAATTTCTATTTTTAATAACAGCGGCCATCTTCAATGGAGGGCGGGGCTGTCGGACACAATTTTGAAAGGGACCCACCCAGGGACCATCCCTGTCAGGTTTGGTTTAATTTGGTTCAGCAGTTTCAGAGGAGAAGATTTAAATGTGATCTTTTATCAAAATATGCCTATTTGCATAATCGGTATATATCGGCTGAAAGAAAAATTTCACAGAAAAACCCGGAATATAGGCTAAACTACTTCTTGCCATGTAGCTACAGTTAAAATTTCAGTTCATTTTGACTTACACTAAAGCAGCAATGGACAATTAAAATTTCATCCCCCCTTTTTTCTATTTTGAGCTTGGTGGCCATCTTGGTTGGAAGTCAGGATCACCGGACACAATTTTGGAAGGGGGCCATCCAAGAATCATTTCAGCAAAGTTTGGTTGAGATTGGCTCAGTAGTTTCAGAGGAGAAGATTTTTTTTAAATTCCATCCCCCCCTTTTTTCTAATTTGCATAATCGGCAAAAGTTCAAAGTTCATAAAAAATCCTGTAATATATGCTAAAAAGCTCATCATTATGCTTACACAGTTCAAATTTGGGCACATTCTGGCTTAAAATAGAGCAGTTTTGGCCATTTGAAGAAATTTCTATTTTTTGTAACAGTGGCCATCTTGAATGGAGGGCGGAGCTGTCGGACACAATTTTGAAAGGGACCCACCCAGGGACCATCCCTGCCAGGTTTGGTTTAATTTGGTTCAGCGGTTTCAGAGGAGAAGATTTAAATGCGATCTTTTATCAAAATATGCCTATTTGCATAATCGGTATATATCGGCTGAAAGAAAAATTTCACAGAAAAACCCGGAATATAGGCTAAACTACTTCTTGCCATGTAGCTACAGTTAAAATTTCAGTTCATTTTGACTTACACTAAAGCAGCAATGGACAATTAAAATTTCATCCCCCCTTTTTTCTATTTTGAGCTTGGCGGCCATCTTGGTTGAAAGTCAGGATCACCGGACACAATTTTGGAAGGGGGCCATCCAAGAATCATTTCAGCAAAGTTTGGTTGAGATTGGCTCAGTAGTTTCAGAGGAGAAGATTTTTTAAAAATTTCATCCCCCCTTTTTTTTAATTTGCATAATCGGTCAAAATCGGCAAAAGTTCAAAGTTCATAAAAAATCCTGTCACACATGCTGAAAAGCTCATCATTATGCTTATACACTTCAAATTTGGGCACATTCTGGCTTAAAATAGAGCAGTTTTGGCCATTTGAAGAAATTTCTATTTTTAATAACAGCGGCCATCTTCAATGGAGGGCGGGGCTGTCGGACACAATTTTGAAAGGGACCCACCCAGGGACCATCCCTGTCAGGTTTGGTTTAATTTGGTTCAGCAGTTTCAGAGGAGAAGATTTAAATGTGATCTTTTATCAAAATATGCCTATTTGCATAATCGGTATATATCGGCTGAAAGAAAAATTTCACAGAAAAACCCGGAATATAGGCTAAACTACTTCTTGCCATGTAGCTACAGTTAAAATTTCAGTTCATTTTGACTTACACTAAAGCAGCAATGGACAATTAAAATTTCATCCCCCCTTTTTTCTATTTTGAGCTTGGTGGCCATCTTGGTTGGAAGTCAGGATCACCGGACACAATTTTGGAAGGGGGCCATCCAAGAATCATTTCAGCAAAGTTTGGTTGAGATTGGCTCAGTAGTTTCAGAGGAGAAGATTTTTTTTAAATTCCATCCCCCCCTTTTTTCTAATTTGCATAATCGGCAAAAGTTCAAAGTTCATAAAAAATCCTGTAATATATGCTAAAAAGCTCATCATTATGCTTACACAGTTCAAATTTGGGCACATTCTGGCTTAAAATAGAGCAGTTTTGGCCATTTGAAGAAATTTCTATTTTTTGTAACAGTGGCCATCTTGAATGGAGGGCGGAGCTGTCGGACACAATTTTGAAAGGGACCCACCCAGGGACCATCCCTGCCAGGTTTGGTTTAATTTGGTTCAGCGGTTTCAGAGGAGAAGATTTAAATGCGATCTTTTATCAAAATGTGCCTAATTTGCATAATTGGTATATATCGGCTGAAAGAAAAATTTCACAGAAAAACCCGGAATATAGGCTAAACTACTTCTTGCCATGTAGCTACAGTTAAAATTTCAGTTCATTTTGACTTACACTAAAGCAGCAATGGACAATTAAAATTTCATCCCCCCTTTTTTCTATTTTGAGCTTGGCGGCCATCTTGGTTGAAAGTCAGGATCACCGGACACAATTTTGGAAGGGGGCCATCCAAGAATCATTTCAGCAAAGTTTGGTTGAGATTGGCTCAGTAGTTTCAGAGGAGAAGATTTTTTAAAAATTTCATCCCCCCTTTTTTTTAATTTGCATAATCGGTCAAAATCGGCAAAAGTTCAAAGTTCATAAAAAATACTGTCACACATGCTGAAAAGCTCATCATTATGCTTATACACTTCAAATTTGGGCACATTCTGGCTTAAAATAGAGCAGTTTTGGCCATTTGAAGAAATTTCTATTTTTTGTAACAGTGGCCATCTTGAATGGAGGGCGGAGCTGTCGGACACAATTTTGAAAGGGACCCACCCAGGGACCATCCCTGCCAGGTTTGGTTTAATTTGGTTCAGCGGTTTCAGAGGAGAAGATTTAAATGCGATCTTTTATCAAAATGTGCCTAATTTGCATAATTGGTATATATCGGCTGAAAGAAAAATTTCACAGAAAAACCCGGAATATAGGCTAAACTACTTCTTGCCATGTAGCTACAGTTAAAATTTCAGTTCATTTTGACTTACACTAAAGCAGCAATGGACAATTAAAATTTCATCCCCCCTTTTTTCTATTTTGAGCTTGGCGGCCATCTTGGTTGGAAGTCAGGATCACCGGACACAATTTTGGAAGGGGGCCATCCAAGAATCATTTCAGCAAAGTTTGGTTGAGATTGGCTCAGTAGTTTCAGAGGAGAAGATTTTTTTTAAATTTCATCCCCCCCTTTTTTCTAATTTGCATAATCGGCAAAAGTTCAAAGTTCATAAAAAATCCTGTAATATATGCTAAAAAGCTCATCATTATGCTTATACAGTTCAAATTTGGGCACATTCTGGCTTAAAATAGAGCAGTTTTGGCCATTTGAAGAAATTTCTATTTTTTGTAACAGCGGCCATCTTCAATGGAGGGCGGGGTTGTCGGACACAATTTTGAAAGGGACCCACCAAGGGACCATCCCTGCCAGGTTTGGTTTAATTTGGTTCAGCGGTTTCAGAGGAGAAGATTTAAATGCGATCTTTTATCAAAATGTGCCTAATTTGCATAATTGGTATATATCGGCTGAAAGAAAAATTTCACAGAAAAACCCGGAATATAGGCTAAACTACTTCTTGCCATGTAGCTACAGTTAAAATTTCAGTTCATTTTGACTTACACTAAAGCAGCAATGGACAATTAAAATTTCATCCCCCCCTTTTTTCTATTTTGAGCTTGGTGGCCATCTTGGTTGGAAGTCAGGATCACCGGACACAATTTTGGAAGGGGGCCATCCAAGAATCATTTCAGCAAAGTTTGGTTGAGATTGGCTCAGTAGTTTCAGAGGAGAAGATTTTTTTTAAATTCCATCCCTCCCTTTTTTCTAATTTGCATAATCGGCAAAAGTTCAAAGTTCATAAAAAATCCTGTAATATATGCTAAAAAGCTCATCATTATGCTTACACAATTCAAATTTGGGCACATTCTGGCTTAAAATAGAGCAGTTTTGGCCATTTGAAGAAATTTCTATTTTTTTGTAACAGCGGCCATCTTGAATGGAGGGCGGAGCTGTCGGACACAATTTTGAAAGGGACCCACCCAGGGACCATCCCTGCCAGGTTTGGTTTAATTTGGTTCAGCGGTTTCAGAGGAGAAGATTTAAATGCGATCTTTTATCAAAATGTGCCTAATTTGCATAATTGGTATATATCGGCTGAAAGAAAAATTTCACAGAAAAACCCGGAATATAGGCTAAACTACTTCTTGCCATGTAGCTACAGTTAAAATTTCAGTTCATTTTGACTTACACTAAAGCAGCAATGGACAATTAAAATTTCATCCCCCCTTTTTTCTATTTTGAGCTTGGCGGCCATCTTGGTTGGAAGTCAGGATCACCGGACACAATTTTGGAAGGGGGCCATCCAAGAATCATTTCAGCAAAGTTTGGTTGAGATTGGCTCAGTAGTTTCAGAGGAGAAGATTTTTTTTAAATTTCATCCCCCCCTTTTTTCTAATTTGCATAATCGGCAAAAGTTCAAAGTTCATAAAAAATCCTGTAATATATGCTAAAAAGCTCATCATTATGCTTATACAGTTCAAATTTGGGCACATTCTGGCTTAAAATAGAGCAGTTTTGGCCATTTGAAGAAATTTCTATTTTTTGTAACAGCGGCCATCTTCAATGGAGGGCGGGGTTGTCGGACACAATTTTGAAAGGGACCCACCAAGGGACCATCCCTGCCAGGTTTGGTTTAATTTGGTTCAGCGGTTTCAGAGGAGAAGATTTAAATGCGATCTTTTATCAAAATGTGCCTAATTTGCATAATTGGTATATATCGGCTGAAAGAAAAATTTCACAGAAAAACCCGGAATATAGGCTAAACTACTTCTTGCCATGTAGCTACAGTTAAAATTTCAGTTCATTTTGACTTACACTAAAGCAGCAATGGACAATTAAAATTTCATCCCCCCCTTTTTTCTATTTTGAGCTTGGTGGCCATCTTGGTTGGAAGTCAGGATCACCGGACACAATTTTGGAAGGGGGCCATCCAAGAATCATTTCAGCAAAGTTTGGTTGAGATTGGCTCAGTAGTTTCAGAGGAGAAGATTTTTTTTAAATTCCATCCCTCCCTTTTTTCTAATTTGCATAATCGGCAAAAGTTCAAAGTTCATAAAAAATCCTGTAATATATGCTAAAAAGCTCATCATTATGCTTACACAATTCAAATTTGGGCACATTCTGGCTTAAAATAGAGCAGTTTTGGCCATTTGAAGAAATTTCTATTTTTTTGTAACAGCGGCCATCTTGAATGGAGGGCGGAGCTGTCGGACACAATTTTGAAAGGGACCCACCCAGGGACCATCCCTGCCAGGTTTGGTTTAATTTGGTTCAGCGGTTTCAGAGGAGAAGATTTAAATGCGATCTTTTATCAAAATGTGCCTAATTTGCATAATTGGTATATATCGGCTGAAAGAAAAATTTCACAGAAAAACCCGGAATATAGGCTAAACTACTTCTTGCCATGTAGCTACAGTTAAAATTTCAGTTCATTTTGACTTACACTAAAGCAGCAATGGACAATTAAAATTTCATCCCCCCTTTTTTCTATTTTGAGCTTGGCGGCCATCTTGGTTGGAAGTCGGGATCACCGGACACAATTTTGGAAGGGGGCCATCCAAGAATCATTTCAGCAAAGTTTGGTTGAGATTGGCTCAGTAGTTTCAGAGGAGAAGATTTTTTTTAAATTTCATCTCCCCCTTTTTTCTAATTTGCATAATCGGCAAAAGTTCAAAGTTCATAAAAAATCCTGTAATATATGCTAAAAAGCTCATCATTATGCTTACACAGTTCAAATTTGGGCACATTCTGGCTTAAAATAGAGCAGTTTTGGCCATTTGAAGAAATTTCTATTTTTTGTAACAGCGGCCATCTTCAATGGAGGGCGGAGCTGTCGGACACAATTTTGAAAGGGACCCACCCAGGGACCATCCCTGCCAGGTTTGGTTTAATTTGGTTCAGCGGTTTCAGAGGAGAAGATTTAAATGCGATCTTTTATCAAAATGTGCCTAATTTGCATAATTGGTATATATCGGCTGAAAGAAAAATTTCACAGAAAAACCCGGAATATAGGCTAAACTACTTCTTGCCATGTAGCTACAGTTAAAATTTCAGTTCATTTTGACTTACACTAAAGCAGCAATGGACAATTAAAATTTCATCCCCCCTTTTTTCTATTTTGAGCTTGGCGGCCATCTTGGTTGAAAGTCAGGATCACCGGACACAATTTTGGAAGGGGGCCATCCAAGAATCATTTCAGCAAAGTTTGGTTGAGATTGGCTCAGTAGTTTCAGAGGAGAAGATTTTTTAAAAATTTCATCCCCCCTTTTTTTTAATTTGCATAATCGGTCAAAATCGGCAAAAGTTCAAAGTTCATAAAAAATACTGTCACACATGCTGAAAAGCTCATCATTATGCTTATACACTTCAAATTTGGGCACATTCTGGCTTAAAATAGAGCAGTTTTGGCCATTTGAAGAAATTTCTATTTTTAATAACAGCGGCCATCTTCAATGGAGGGCGGGGCTGTCGGACACAATTTTGAAAGGGACCCACCCAGGGACCATCCCTGTCAGGTTTGGTTTAATTTGGTTCAGCAGTTTCAGAGGAGAAGATTTAAATGTGATCTTTTATCAAAATATGCCTATTTGCATAATCGGTATATATCGGCTGAAAGAAAAATTTCACAGAAAAACCCGGAATATAGGCTAAACTACTTCTTGCCATGTAGCTACAGTTAAAATTTCAGTTCATTTTGACTTACACTAAAGCAGCAATGGACAATTAAAATTTCATCCCCCCTTTTTTCTATTTTGAGCTTGGTGGCCATCTTGGTTGGAAGTCAGGATCACCGGACACAATTTTGGAAGGGGGCCATCCAAGAATCATTTCAGCAAAGTTTGGTTGAGATTGGCTCAGTAGTTTCAGAGGAGAAGATTTTTTTTAAATTCCATCCCCCCCTTTTTTCTAATTTGCATAATCGGCAAAAGTTCAAAGTTCATAAAAAATCCTGTAATATATGCTAAAAAGCTCATCATTATGCTTACACAGTTCAAATTTGGGCACATTCTGGCTTAAAATAGAGCAGTTTTGGCCATTTGAAGAAATTTCTATTTTTTGTAACAGTGGCCATCTTGAATGGAGGGCGGAGCTGTCGGACACAATTTTGAAAGGGACCCACCCAGGGACCATCCCTGCCAGGTTTGGTTTAATTTGGTTCAGCGGTTTCAGAGGAGAAGATTTAAATGCGATCTTTTATCAAAATGTGCCTAATTTGCATAATTGGTATATATCGGCTGAAAGAAAAATTTCACAGAAAAACCCGGAATATAGGCTAAACTACTTCTTGCCATGTAGCTACAGTTAAAATTTCAGTTCATTTTGACTTACACTAAAGCAGCAATGGACAATTAAAATTTCATCCCCCCTTTTTTCTATTTTGAGCTTGGCGGCCATCTTGGTTGAAAGTCAGGATCACCGGACACAATTTTGGAAGGGGGCCATCCAAGAATCATTTCAGCAAAGTTTGGTTGAGATTGGCTCAGTAGTTTCAGAGGAGAAGATTTTTTAAAAATTTCATCCCCCCTTTTTTTTAATTTGCATAATCGGTCAAAATCGGCAAAAGTTCAAAGTTCATAAAAAATCCTGTCACACATGCTGAAAAGCTCATCATTATGCTTATACACTTCAAATTTGGGCACATTCTGGCTTAAAATAGAGCAGTTTTGGCCATTTGAAGAAATTTCTATTTTTAATAACAGCGGCCATCTTCAATGGAGGGCGGGGCTGTCGGACACAATTTTGAAAGGGACCCACCCAGGGACCATCCCTGTCAGGTTTGGTTTAATTTGGTTCAGCAGTTTCAGAGGAGAAGATTTAAATGTGATCTTTTATCAAAATATGCCTATTTGCATAATCGGTATATATCGGCTGAAAGAAAAATTTCACAGAAAAACCCGGAATATAGGCTAAACTACTTCTTGCCATGTAGCTACAGTTAAAATTTCAGTTCATTTTGACTTACACTAAAGCAGCAATGGACAATTAAAATTTCATCCCCCCTTTTTTCTATTTTGAGCTTGGTGGCCATCTTGGTTGGAAGTCAGGATCACCGGACACAATTTTGGAAGGGGGCCATCCAAGAATCATTTCAGCAAAGTTTGGTTGAGATTGGCTCAGTAGTTTCAGAGGAGAAGATTTTTTTTAAATTCCATCCCCCCCTTTTTTCTAATTTGCATAATCGGCAAAAGTTCAAAGTTCATAAAAAATCCTGTAATATATGCTAAAAAGCTCATCATTATGCTTACACAGTTCAAATTTGGGCACATTCTGGCTTAAAATAGAGCAGTTTTGGCCATTTGAAGAAATTTCTATTTTTTGTAACAGTGGCCATCTTGAATGGAGGGCGGAGCTGTCGGACACAATTTTGAAAGGGACCCACCCAGGGACCATCCCTGCCAGGTTTGGTTTAATTTGGTTCAGCGGTTTCAGAGGAGAAGATTTAAATGCGATCTTTTATCAAAATATGCCTATTTGCATAATCGGTATATATCGGCTGAAAGAAAAATTTCACAGAAAAACCCGGAATATAGGCTAAACTACTTCTTGCCATGTAGCTACAGTTAAAATTTCAGTTCATTTTGACTTACACTAAAGCAGCAATGGACAATTAAAATTTCATCCCCCCTTTTTTCTATTTTGAGCTTGGCGGCCATCTTGGTTGAAAGTCAGGATCACCGGACACAATTTTGGAAGGGGGCCATCCAAGAATCATTTCAGCAAAGTTTGGTTGAGATTGGCTCAGTAGTTTCAGAGGAGAAGATTTTTTAAAAATTTCATCCCCCCTTTTTTTTAATTTGCATAATCGGTCAAAATCGGCAAAAGTTCAAAGTTCATAAAAAATCCTGTCACACATGCTGAAAAGCTCATCATTATGCTTATACACTTCAAATTTGGGCACATTCTGGCTTAAAATAGAGCAGTTTTGGCCATTTGAAGAAATTTCTATTTTTAATAACAGCGGCCATCTTCAATGGAGGGCGGGGCTGTCGGACACAATTTTGAAAGGGACCCACCCAGGGACCATCCCTGCCAGGTTTGGTTTAATTTGGTTCAGCGGTTTCAGAGGAGAAGATTTAAATGCGATCTTTTATCAAAATGTGCCTAATTTGCATAATTGGTATATATCGGCTGAAAGAAAAATTTCACAGAAAAACCCGGAATATAGGCTAAACTACTTCTTGCCATGTAGCTACAGTTAAAATTTCAGTTCATTTTGACTTACACTAAAGCAGCAATGGACAATTAAAATTTCATCCCCCCTTTTTTCTATTTTGAGCTTGGTGGCCATCTTGGTTGGAAGTCAGGATCACCGGACACAATTTTGGAAGGGGGCCATCCAAGAATCATTTCAGCAAAGTTTGGTTGAGATTGGCTCAGTAGTTTCAGAGGAGAAGATTTTTTTTAAATTCCATCCCCCCCTTTTTTCTAATTTGCATAATCGGCAAAAGTTCAAAGTTCATAAAAAATCCTGTAATATATGCTAAAAAGCTCATCATTATGCTTACACAGTTCAAATTTGGGCACATTCTGGCTTAAAATAGAGCAGTTTTGGCCATTTGAAGAAATTTCTATTTTTTGTAACAGTGGCCATCTTGAATGGAGGGCGGAGCTGTCGGACACAATTTTGAAAGGGACCCACCCAGGGACCATCCCTGCCAGGTTTGGTTTAATTTGGTTCAGCGGTTTCAGAGGAGAAGATTTAAATGCGATCTTTTATCAAAATGTGCCTAATTTGCATAATTGGTATATATCGGCTGAAAGAAAAATTTCACAGAAAAACCCGGAATATAGGCTAAACTACTTCTTGCCATGTAGCTACAGTTAAAATTTCAGTTCATTTTGACTTACACTAAAGCAGCAATGGACAATTAAAATTTCATCCCCCCTTTTTTCTATTTTGAGCTTGGCGGCCATCTTGGTTGAAAGTCAGGATCACCGGACACAATTTTGGAAGGGGGCCATCCAAGAATCATTTCAGCAAAGTTTGGTTGAGATTGGCTCAGTAGTTTCAGAGGAGAAGATTTTTTAAAAATTTCATCCCCCCTTTTTTTTAATTTGCATAATCGGTCAAAATCGGCAAAAGTTCAAAGTTCATAAAAAATACTGTCACACATGCTGAAAAGCTCATCATTATGCTTATACACTTCAAATTTGGGCACATTCTGGCTTAAAATAGAGCAGTTTTGGCCATTTGAAGAAATTTCTATTTTTTGTAACAGTGGCCATCTTGAATGGAGGGCGGAGCTGTCGGACACAATTTTGAAAGGGACCCACCCAGGGACCATCCCTGCCAGGTTTGGTTTAATTTGGTTCAGCGGTTTCAGAGGAGAAGATTTAAATGCGATCTTTTATCAAAATGTGCCTAATTTGCATAATTGGTATATATCGGCTGAAAGAAAAATTTCACAGAAAAACCCGGAATATAGGCTAAACTACTTCTTGCCATGTAGCTACAGTTAAAATTTCAGTTCATTTTGACTTACACTAAAGCAGCAATGGACAATTAAAATTTCATCCCCCCTTTTTTCTATTTTGAGCTTGGCGGCCATCTTGGTTGGAAGTCAGGATCACCGGACACAATTTTGGAAGGGGGCCATCCAAGAATCATTTCAGCAAAGTTTGGTTGAGATTGGCTCAGTAGTTTCAGAGGAGAAGATTTTTTTTAAATTTCATCCCCCCCTTTTTTCTAATTTGCATAATCGGCAAAAGTTCAAAGTTCATAAAAAATCCTGTAATATATGCTAAAAAGCTCATCATTATGCTTATACAGTTCAAATTTGGGCACATTCTGGCTTAAAATAGAGCAGTTTTGGCCATTTGAAGAAATTTCTATTTTTTGTAACAGCGGCCATCTTCAATGGAGGGCGGGGTTGTCGGACACAATTTTGAAAGGGACCCACCAAGGGACCATCCCTGCCAGGTTTGGTTTAATTTGGTTCAGCGGTTTCAGAGGAGAAGATTTAAATGCGATCTTTTATCAAAATGTGCCTAATTTGCATAATTGGTATATATCGGCTGAAAGAAAAATTTCACAGAAAAACCCGGAATATAGGCTAAACTACTTCTTGCCATGTAGCTACAGTTAAAATTTCAGTTCATTTTGACTTACACTAAAGCAGCAATGGACAATTAAAATTTCATCCCCCCCTTTTTTCTATTTTGAGCTTGGTGGCCATCTTGGTTGGAAGTCAGGATCACCGGACACAATTTTGGAAGGGGGCCATCCAAGAATCATTTCAGCAAAGTTTGGTTGAGATTGGCTCAGTAGTTTCAGAGGAGAAGATTTTTTTTAAATTCCATCCCTCCCTTTTTTCTAATTTGCATAATCGGCAAAAGTTCAAAGTTCATAAAAAATCCTGTAATATATGCTAAAAAGCTCATCATTATGCTTACACAATTCAAATTTGGGCACATTCTGGCTTAAAATAGAGCAGTTTTGGCCATTTGAAGAAATTTCTATTTTTTTGTAACAGCGGCCATCTTGAATGGAGGGCGGAGCTGTCGGACACAATTTTGAAAGGGACCCACCCAGGGACCATCCCTGCCAGGTTTGGTTTAATTTGGTTCAGCGGTTTCAGAGGAGAAGATTTAAATGCGATCTTTTATCAAAATGTGCCTAATTTGCATAATTGGTATATATCGGCTGAAAGAAAAATTTCACAGAAAAACCCGGAATATAGGCTAAACTACTTCTTGCCATGTAGCTACAGTTAAAATTTCAGTTCATTTTGACTTACACTAAAGCAGCAATGGACAATTAAAATTTCATCCCCCCTTTTTTCTATTTTGAGCTTGGCGGCCATCTTGGTTGGAAGTCGGGATCACCGGACACAATTTTGGAAGGGGGCCATCCAAGAATCATTTCAGCAAAGTTTGGTTGAGATTGGCTCAGTAGTTTCAGAGGAGAAGATTTTTTTTAAATTTCATCTCCCCCTTTTTTCTAATTTGCATAATCGGCAAAAGTTCAAAGTTCATAAAAAATCCTGTAATATATGCTAAAAAGCTCATCATTATGCTTACACAGTTCAAATTTGGGCACATTCTGGCTTAAAATAGAGCAGTTTTGGCCATTTGAAGAAATTTCTATTTTTTGTAACAGCGGCCATCTTCAATGGAGGGCGGAGCTGTCGGACACAATTTTGAAAGGGACCCACCCAGGGACCATCCCTGCCAGGTTTGGTTTAATTTGGTTCAGCGGTTTCAGAGGAGAAGATTTAAATGCGATCTTTTATCAAAATGTGCCTAATTTGCATAATTGGTATATATCGGCTGAAAGAAAAATTTCACAGAAAAACCCGGAATATAGGCTAAACTACTTCTTGCCATGTAGCTACAGTTAAAATTTCAGTTCATTTTGACTTACACTAAAGCAGCAATGGACAATTAAAATTTCATCCCCCCTTTTTTCTATTTTGAGCTTGGCGGCCATCTTGGTTGGAAGTCAGGATCACCGGACACAATTTTGGAAGGGGGCCATCCAAGAATCATTTCAGCAAAGTTTGGTTGAGATTGGCTCAGTAGTTTCAGAGGAGAAGATTTTTTTTAAATTTCATCCCCCCCTTTTTTCTAATTTGCATAATCGGCAAAAGTTCAAAGTTCATAAAAAATCCTGTAATATATGCTGAAAAGCTCATCATTATGCTTACACAGTTCAAATTTTGGCACATTCTGGCTTAAAATAGAGCAGTTTTGGCCATTTGAAGAAATTTCTATTTTTTTGTAACAGCGGCCATCTTGAATGGAGGGCGGAGCTGTCGGACACAATTTTGAAAGGGACCCACCCAGGGACCATCCCTGCCAGGTTTGGTTTAATTTGGTTCAGCGGTTTCAGAGGAGAAGATTTAAATGCGATCTTTTATCAAAATGTGCCTAATTTGCATAATTGGTATATATCGGCTGAAAGAAAAATTTCACAGAAAAACCCGGAATATAGGCTAAACTACTTCTTGCCATGTAGCTACAGTTAAAATTTCAGTTCATTTTGACTTACACTAAAGCAGCAATGGGCAATTAAAATTTCATCCCCCCTTTTTTCTATTTTGAGCTTGGCGGCCATCTTGGTTGGAAGTCAGGATCACCGGACACAATTTTGGAAGGGGGCCATCCAAGAATCATTTCAGCAAAGTTTGGTTGAGATTGGCTCAGTAGTTTCAGAGGAGAAGATTTTTTTTAAATTTCATCCCCCCCTTTTTTCTAATTTGCATAATCGGCAAAAGTTCAAAGTTCATAAAAAATCCTGTAATATATGCTGAAAAGCTCATCATTATGCTTACACAGTTCAAATTTGGGCACATTCTGGCTTAAAATAGAGCAGTTTTGGCCATTTGAAGAAATTTCTATTTTTTTGTAACAGCGGCCATCTTGAATGGAGGGCGGAGCTGTCGGACACAATTTTGAAAGGGACCCACCCAGGGACCATCCCTGCCAGGTTTGGTTTAATTTGGTTCAGCGGTTTCAGAGGAGAAGATTTAAATGCGATCTTTTATCAAAATGTGCCTAATTTGCATAATTGGTATATATCGGCTGAAAGAAAAATTTCACAGAAAAACCCGGAATATAGGCTAAACTACTTCTTGCCATGTGGCTACAGTTAAAATTTCAGTTCATTTTGACTTACACTAAAGCAGCAATGGACAATTAAAATTTCATCCCCCCTTTTTTCTATTTTGAGCTTGGCGGCCATCTTGGTTGGAAGTCGGGATCACCGGACACAATTTTGGAAGGGGGCCATCCAAGAATCATTTCAGCAAAGTTTGGTTGAGATTGGCTCAGTAGTTTCAGAGGAGAGGATTTTTTTTAAATTTCATCTCCCCCTTTTTTCTAATTTGCATAATCGGCAAAAGTTCAAAGTTCATAAAAAATCCTGTAATATATGCTAAAAAGCTCATCATTATGCTTACACAGTTCAAATTTGGGCACATTCTGGCTTAAAATAGAGCAGTTTTGGCCATTTGAAGAAATTTCTATTTTTTGTAACAGCGGCCATCTTCAATGGAGGGCGGAGCTGTCGGACACAATTTTGAAAGGGACCCACCCAGGGACCATCCCTGCCAGGTTTGGTTTAATTTGGTTCAGCGGTTTCAGAGGAGAAGATTTAAATGCGATCTTTTATCAAAATGTGCCTAATTTGCATAATTGGTATATATCGGCTGAAAGAAAAATTTCACAGAAAAACCCGGAATATAGGCTAAACTACTTCTTGCCATGTAGCTACAGTTAAAATTTCAGTTCATTTTGACTTACACTAAAGCAGCAATGGACAATTAAAATTTCATCCCCCCTTTTTTCTATTTTGAGCTTGGCGGCCATCTTGGTTGGAAGTCAGGATCACCGGACACAATTTTGGAAGGGGGCCATCCAAGAATCATTTCAGCAAAGTTTGGTTGAGATTGGCTCAGTAGTTTCAGAGGAGAAGATTTTTTTTAAATTTCATCCCCCCCTTTTTTTCAATTTGCATAATCGGCAAAAGTTCAAAGTTCATAAAAAATCCTGTAATATATGCTGAAAAGCTCATCATTATGCTTACACAGTTCAAATTTGGGCACATTCTGGCTTAAAATAGAGCAGTTTTGGCCATTTGAAGAAATTTCTATTTTTTTGTAACAGCGGCCATCTTGAATGGAGGGCGGAGCTGTCGGACACAATTTTGAAAGGGACCCACCCAGGGACCATCCCTGCCAGGTTTGGTTTAATTTGGTTCAGCGGTTTCAGAGGAGAAGATTTAAATGCGATCTTTTATCAAAATGTGGCTAATTTGCATAATTGGTATATATCGGCTGAAAGAAAAATTTCACAGAAAAACCCGGAATATAGGCTAAACTACTTCTTGCCATGTAGCTACAGTTAAAATTTCAGTTCATTTTGACTTACACTAAAGCAGCAATGGACAATTAAAATTTCATCCCCCCTTTTTTCTATTTTGAGCTTGGCGGCCATCTTGGTTGGAAGTCGGGATCACCGGACACAATTTTGGAAGGGGGCCATCCAAGAATCATTTCAGCAAAGTTTGGTTGAGATTGGCTCAGTAGTTTCAGAGGAGAAGATTTTTTTTAAATTTCATCTCCCCCTTTTTTCTAATTTGCATAATCGGCAAAAGTTCAAAGTTCATAAAAAATCCTGTAATATATGCTAAAAAGCTCATCATTATGCTTACACAGTTCAAATTTGGGCACATTCTGGCTTAAAATAGAGCAGTTTTGGCCATTTGAAGAAATTTCTATTTTTTGTAACAGCGGCCATCTTCAATGGAGGGCGGAGCTGTCGGACACAATTTTGAAAGGGACCCACCCAGGGACCATCCCTGCCAGGTTTGGTTTAATTTGGTTCAGCGGTTTCAGAGGAGAAGATTTAAATGCGATCTTTTATCAAAATGTGCCTAATTTGCATAATTGGTATATATCGGCTGAAAGAAAAATTTCACAGAAAAACCCGGAATATAGGCTAAACTACTTCTTGCCATGTAGCTACAGTTAAAATTTCAGTTCATTTTGACTTACACTAAAGCAGCAATGGACAATTAAAATTTCATCCCCCCTTTTTTCTATTTTGAGCTTGGCGGCCATCTTGGTTGGAAGTCGGGATCACCGGACACAATTTTGGAAGGGGGCCATCCAAGAATCATTTCAGCAAAGTTTGGTTGAGATTGGCTCAGTAGTTTCAGAGGAGAAGATTTTTTTTAAATTGCATCTCCCCCTTTTTTTTAATTTGCATAATCGGCAAAAGTTCAAAGTTCATAAAAAATCCTGTAATATATGCTAAAAAGCTCATCATTATGCTTACACAGTTCAAATTTGGGCACATTCTGGCTTAAAATAGAGCAGTTTTGGCCATTTGAAGAAATTTCTATTTTTTGTAACAGCGGCCATCTTCAATGGAGGGCGGAGCTGTCAGACACAATTTTGAAAGGGACCCACCCAGGGACCATCCCTGCCAGGTTTGGTTTAATTTGGTTCAGCGGTTTCAGAGGAGAAGATTTAAATGCGATCTTTTATCAAAATGTGCCTAATTTGCATAATTGGTATATATCGGCTGAAAGAAAAATTTCACAGAAAAACCCGGAATATAGGCTAAACTACTTCTTGCCATGTAGCTACAGTTAAAATTTCAGTTCATTTTGACTTACACTAAAGCAGCAATGGACAATTAAAATTTCATCCCCCCTTTTTTCTATTTTGAGCTTGGCGGCCATCTTGGTTGGAAGTCAGGATCACCGGACACAATTTTGGAAGGGGGCCATCCAAGAATCATTTCAGCAAAGTTTGGTTGAGATTGGCTCAGTAGTTTCAGAGGAGAAGATTTTTTTTAAATTTCATCCCCCCTTTTTTTCTAATTTGCATAATCGGCAAAAGTTCAAAGTTCATAAAAAATCCTGTAATATATGCTGAAAAGCTCATCATTATGCTTACACAGTTCAAATTTGGGCACATTCTGGCTTAAAATAGAGCAGTTTTGGCCATTTGAAGAAATTTCTATTTTTTTGTAACAGCGGCCATCTTGAATGGAGGGCGGAGCTGTCGGACACAATTTTGAAAGGGACCCACCCAGGGACCATCCCTGCCAGGTTTGGTTTAATTTGGTTCAGCGGTTTCAGAGGAGAAGATTTAAATGCGATCTTTTATCAAAATGTGCCTAATTTGCATAATTGGTATATATCGGCTGAAAGAAAAATTTCACAGAAAAACCCGGAATATAGGCTAAACTACTTCTTGCCATGTAGCTACAGTTAAAATTTCAGTTCATTTTGACTTACACTAAAGCAGCAATGGACAATTAAAATTTCATCCCCCCTTTTTTCTATTTTGAGCTTGGCGGCCATCTTGGTTGGAAGTCGGGATCACCGGACACAATTTTGGAAGGGGGCCATCCAAGAATCATTTCAGCAAAGTTTGGTTGAGATTGGCTCAGTAGTTTCAGAGGAGAAGATTTTTTTTAAATTTCATCTCCCCCTTTTTTCTAATTTGCATAATCGGCAAAAGTTCAAAGTTCATAAAAAATCCTGTAATATATGCTAAAAAGCTCATCATTATGCTTACACAGTTCAAATTTGGGCACATTCTGGCTTAAAATAGAGCAGTTTTGGCCATTTGAAGAAATTTCTATTTTTTGTAACAGCGGCCATCTTCAATGGAGGGCGGAGCTGTCGGACACAATTTTGAAAGGGACCCACCCAGGGACCATCCCTGCCAGGTTTGGTTTAATTTGGTTCAGCGGTTTCAGAGGAGAAGATTTAAATGCGATCTTTTATCAAAATGTGCCTAATTTGCATAATTGGTATATATCGGCTGAAAGAAAAATTTCACAGAAAAACCCGGAATATAGGCTAAACTACTTCTTGCCATGTAGCTACAGTTAAAATTTCAGTTCATTTTGACTTACACTAAAGCAGCAATGGACAATTAAAATTTCATCCCCCCTTTTTTCTATTTTGAGCTTGGCGGCCATCTTGGTTGGAAGTCAGGATCACCGGACACAATTTTGGAAGGGGGCCATCCAAGAATCATTTCAGCAAAGTTTGGTTGAGATTGGCTCAGTAGTTTCAGAGGAGAAGATTTTTTTTAAATTTCATCCCCCCTTTTTTTCTAATTTGCATAATCGGCAAAAGTTCAAAGTTCATAAAAAATCCTGTAATATATGCTGAAAAGCTCATCATTATGCTTACACAGTTCAAATTTGGGCACATTCTGGCTTAAAATAGAGCAGTTTTGGCCATTTGAAGAAATTTCTATATTTTTGTAACAGCGGCCATCTTGAATGGAGGGCGGAGCTGTCGGACACAATTTTGAAAGGGACCCACCCAGGGACCATCCCTGCCAGGTTTGGTTTAATTTGGTTCAGCGGTTTCAGAGGAGAAGATTTAAATGCGATCTTTTATCAAAATGTGCCTAATTTGCATAATTGGTATATATCGGCTGAAAGAAAAATTTCACAGAAAAACCCGGAATATAGGCTAAACTACTTCTTGCCATGTAGCTACAGTTAAAATTTCAGTTCATTTTGACTTACACTAAAGCAGCAATGGACAATTAAAATTTCATCCCCCCTTTTTTCTATTTTGAGCTTGGCGGCCATCTTGGTTGGAAGTCAGGATCACCGGACACAATTTTGGAAGGGGGCCATCCAAGAATCATTTCAGCAAAGTTTGGTTGAGATTGGCTCAGTAGTTTCAGAGGAGAAGATTTTTTTTAAATTTCATCCCCCCCTTTTTTCTAATTTGCATAATCGGCAAAAGTTCAAAGTTCATAAAAAATCCTGTAATATATGCTGAAAAGCTCATCATTATGCTTACACAGTTCAAATTTGGGCACATTCTGGCTTAAAATAGAGCAGTTTTGGCCATTTGAAGAAATTTCTATTTTTTTGTAACAGCGGCCATCTTGAATGGAGGGCGGAGCTGTCGGACACAATTTTGAAAGGGACCCACCCAGGGACCATCCCTGCCAGGTTTGGTTTAATTTGGTTCAGCGGTTTCAGAGGAGAAGATTTAAATGCGATCTTTTATCAAAATGTGCCTAATTTGCATAATTGGTATATATCGGCTGAAAGAAAAATTTCACAGAAAAACCCGGAATATAGGCTAAACTACTTCTTGCCATGTAGCTACAGTTAAAATTTCAGTTCATTTTGACTTACACTAAAGCAGCAATGGACAATTAAAATTTCATCCCCCCTTTTTTCTATTTTGAGCTTGGCGGCCATCTTGGTTGGAAGTCGGGATCACCGGACACAATTTTGGAAGGGGGCCATCCAAGAATCATTTCAGCAAAGTTTGGTTGAGATTGGCTCAGTAGTTTCAGAGGAGAAGATTTTTTTTTAATTTCATCTCCCCCTTTTTTCTAATTTGCATAATCGGCAAAAGTTCAAAGTTCATAAAAAATCCTGTAATATATGCTAAAAAGCTCATCATTATGCTTACACAGTTCAAATTTGGGCACATTCTGGCTTAAAATAGAGCAGTTTTGGCCATTTGAAGAAATTTCTATTTTTTGTAACAGCGGCCATCTTCAATGGAGGGCGGAGCTGTCGGACACAATTTTGAAAGGGACCCACCCAGGGACCATCCCTGCCAGGTTTGGTTTAATTTGGTTCAGCGGTTTCAGAGGAGAAGATTTAAATGCGATCTTTTATCAAAATGTGCCTAATTTGCATAATTGGTATATATCGGCTGAAAGAAAAATTTCACAGAAAAACCCGGAATATAGGCTAAACTACTTCTTGCCATGTAGCTACAGTTAAAATTTCAGTTCATTTTGACTTACACTAAAGCAGCAATGGACAATTAAAATTTCATCCCCCCTTTTTTCTATTTTGAGCTTGGCGGCCATCTTGGTTGGAAGTCAGGATCACCGGACACAATTTTGGAAGGGGGCCATCCAAGAATCATTTCAGCAAAGTTTGGTTGAGATTGGCTCAGTAGTTTCAGAGGAGAAGATTTTTTTTAAATTTCATCCCCCCTTTTTTTCTAATTTGCATAATCGGCAAAAGTTCAAAGTTCATAAAAAATCCTGTAATATATGCTGAAAAGCTCATCATTATGCTTACACAGTTCAAATTTGGGCACATTCTGGCTTAAAATAGAGCAGTTTTGGCCATTTGAAGAAATTTCTATTTTTTTGTAACAGCGGCCATCTTGAATGGAGGGCGGAGCTGTCGGACACAATTTTGAAAGGGACCCACCCAGGGACCATCCCTGCCAGGTTTGGTTTAATTTGGTTCAGCGGTTTCAGAGGAGAAGATTTAAATGCGATCTTTTATCAAAATGTGCCTAATTTGCATAATTGGTATATATCGGCTGAAAGAAAAATTTCACAGAAAAACCCGGAATATAGGCTAAACTACTTCTTGCCATGTAGCTACAGTTAAAATTTCAGTTCATTTTGACTTACACTAAAGCAGCAATGGACAATTAAAATTTCATCCCCCCTTTTTTCTATTTTGAGCTTGGCGGCCATCTTGGTTGGAAGTCAGGATCACCGGACACAATTTTGGAAGGGGGCCATCCAAGAATCATTTCAGCAAAGTTTGGTTGAGATTGGCTCAGTAGTTTCAGAGGAGAAGATTTTTTTTAAATTTCATCCCCCCTTTTTTCTAATTTGCATAATCGGCAAAAGTTCAAAGTTCATAAAAAATCCTGTAATATATGCTGAAAAGCTCATCATTATGCTTACACAGTTCAAATTTGGGCACATTCTGGCTTAAAATAGAGCAGTTTTGGCCATTTGAAGAAATTTCTATTTTTTTGTAACAGCGGCCATCTTGAATGGAGGGCGGAGCTGTCGGACACAATTTTGAAAGGGACCCACCCAGGGACCATCCCTGCCAGGTTTGGTTTAATTTGGTTCAGCGGTTTCAGAGGAGAAGATTTAAATGCGATCTTTTATCAAAATGTGCCTAATTTGCATAATTGGTATATATCGGCTGAAAGAAAAATTTCACAGAAAAACCCGGAATATAGGCTAAACTACTTCTTGCCATGTAGCTACAGTTAAAATTTCAGTTCATTTTGACTTACACTAAAGCAGCAATGGACAATTAAAATTTCATCCCCCCTTTTTTCTATTTTGAGCTTGGCGGCCATCTTGGTTGGAAGTCGGGATCACCGGACACAATTTTGGAAGGGGGCCATCCAAGAATCATTTCAGCAAAGTTTGGTTGAGATTGGCTCAGTAGTTTCAGAGGAGAAGATTTTTTTTTAATTTCATCCCCCCTTTTTTCTAATTTGCATAATCGGTCAAAATCGGCAAAAGTTCAAAGTTCATAAAAAAATCCTGTAATATATGCTAAAAAGCTCATCATTATGCTTACACAGTTCAAATTTGGGCACATTCTGGCTTAAAATAGAGCAGTTTTGGCCATTTGAAGAAATTTCTATTTTTTGTAACAGCGGCCATCTTCAATGGAGGGCGGAGCTGTCGGACACAATTTTGAAAGGGACCCACCCAGGGACCATCCCTGCCAGGTTTGGTTTAATTTGGTTCAGCGGTTTCAGAGGAGAAGATTTAAATGCGATCTTTTATCAAAATGTGCCTAATTTGCATAATTGGTATATATCGGCTGAAAGAAAAATTTCACAGAAAAACCCGGAATATAGGCTAAACTACTTCTTGCCATGTAGCTACAGTTAAAATTTCAGTTCATTTTGACTTACACTAAAGCAGCAATGGACAATTAAAATTTCATCCCCCCCTTTTTTCTATTTTGAGCTTGGCGGCCATCTTGGTTGGAAGTCAGGATCACCGGACACAATTTTGGAAGGGGGCCATCCAAGAATCATTTCAGCAAAGTTTGGTTGAGATTGGCCCAGTAGTTTCAGAGGAGAAGATTTTTTTTTAATTTCATCCCCCCTTTTTTTCTAATTTGCATAATCGGCAAAAGTTCAAAGTTCATAAAAAATCCTGTAATATATGCTGAAAAGCTCATCATTATGCTTACACAGTTCAAATTTGGGCACATTCTGGCTTAAAATAGAGCAGTTTTGGCCATTTGAAGAAATTTCTATTTTTTTGTAACAGCGGCCATCTTGAATGGAGGGCGGAGCTGTCGGACACAATTTTGAAAGGGACCCACCCAGGGACCATCCCTGCCAGGTTTGGTTTAATTTGGTTCAGCGGTTTCAGAGGAGAAGATTTAAATGCGATCTTTTATCAAAATGTGCCTAATTTGCATAATTGGTATATATCGGCTGAAAGAAAAATTTCACAGAAAAACCCGGAATATAGGCTAAACTACTTCTTGCCATGTAGCTACAGTTAAAATTTCAGTTCATTTTGACTTACACTAAAGCAGCAATGGACAATTAAAATTTCATCCCCCCTTTTTTCTATTTTGAGCTTGGCGGCCATCTTGGTTGGAAGTCGGGATCACCGGACACAATTTTGGAAGGGGGCCATCCAAGAATCATTTCAGCAAAGTTTGGTTGAGATTGGCTCAGTAGTTTCAGAGGAGAAGATTTTTTTTAAATTTCATCTCCCCCTTTTTTCTAATTTGCATAATCGGCAAAAGTTCAAAGTTCATAAAAAATCCTGTAATATATGCTAAAAAGCTCATCATTATGCTTACACAGTTCAAATTTGGGCACATTCTGGCTTAAAATAGAGCAGTTTTGGCCATTTGAAGAAATTTCTATTTTTTGTAACAGCGGCCATCTTCAATGGAGGGCGGAGCTGTCGGACACAATTTTGAAAGGGACCCACCCAGGGACCATCCCTGCCAGGTTTGGTTTAATTTGGTTCAGCGGTTTCAGAGGAGAAGATTTAAATGCGATCTTTTATCAAAATGTGCCTAATTTGCATAATTGGTATATATCGGCTGAAAGAAAAATTTCACAGAAAAACCCGGAATATAGGCTAAACTACTTCTTGCCATGTAGCTACAGTTAAAATTTCAGTTCATTTTGACTTACACTAAAGCAGCAATGGACAATTAAAATTTCATCCCCCCTTTTTTCTATTTTGAGCTTGGCGGCCATCTTGGTTGGAAGTCAGGATCACCGGACACAATTTTGGAAGGGGGCCATCCAAGAATCATTTCAGCAAAGTTTGGTTGAGATTGGCTCAGTAGTTTCAGAGGAGAAGATTTTTTTTAAATTTCATCCCCCCCTTTTTTCTAATTTGCATAATCGGCAAAAGTTCAAAGTTCATAAAAAATCCTGTAATATATGCTGAAAAGCTCATCATTATGCTTACACAGTTCAAATTTGGGCACATTCTGGCTTAAAATAGAGCAGTTTTGGCCATTTGAAGAAATTTCTATTTTTTTGTAACAGCGGCCATCTTGAATGGAGGGCGGAGCTGTCGGACACAATTTTGAAAGGGACCCACCCAGGGACCATCCCTGCCAGGTTTGGTTTAATTTGGTTCAGCGGTTTCAGAGGAGAAGATTTAAATGCGATCTTTTATCAAAATGTGCCTAATTTGCATAATTGGTATATATCGGCTGAAAGAAAAATTTCACAGAAAAACCCGGAATATAGGCTAAACTACTTCTTGCCATGTAGCTACAGTTAAAATTTCAGTTCATTTTGACTTACACTAAAGCAGCAATGGACAATTAAAATTTCATCCCCCCTTTTTTCTATTTTGAGCTTGGCGGCCATCTTGGTTGGAAGTCGGGATCACCGGACACAATTTTGGAAGGGGGCCATCCAAGAATCATTTCAGCAAAGTTTGGTTGAGATTGGCTCAGTAGTTTCAGAGGAGAAGATTTTTTTTTAATTTCATCCCCCCTTTTTTCTAATTTGCATAATCGGTCAAAATCGGCAAAAGTTCAAAGTTCATAAAAAAATCCTGTAATATATGCTAAAAAGCTCATCATTATGCTTACACAGTTCAAATTTGGGCACATTCTGGCTTAAAATAGAGCAGTTTTGGCCATTTGAAGAAATTTCTATTTTTTGTAACAGCGGCCATCTTCAATGGAGGGCGGAGCTGTCGGACACAATTTTGAAAGGGACCCACCCAGGGACCATCCCTGCCAGGTTTGGTTTAATTTGGTTCAGCGGTTTCAGAGGAGAAGATTTAAATGCGATCTTTTATCAAAATGTGCCTAATTTGCATAATTGGTATATATCGGCTGAAAGAAAAATTTCACAGAAAAACCCGGAATATAGGCTAAACTACTTCTTGCCATGTAGCTACAGTTAAAATTTCAGTTCATTTTGACTTACACTAAAGCAGCAATGGACAATTAAAATTTCATCCCCCCCTTTTTTCTATTTTGAGCTTGGCGGCCATCTTGGTTGGAAGTCAGGATCACCGGACACAATTTTGGAAGGGGGCCATCCAAGAATCATTTCAGCAAAGTTTGGTTGAGATTGGCCCAGTAGTTTCAGAGGAGAAGATTTTTTTTTAATTTCATCCCCCCCTTTTTTCTAATTTGCATAATCGGCAAAAGTTCAAAGTTCATAAAAAATCCTGTAATATAGGCTGAAAAGCTCATCATTATGCTTACACAGTTCAAATTTGGGCACATTCTGGCTTAAAATAGAGCAGTTTTGGCCATTTGAAGAAATTTCTATTTTTTGTAACAGCGGCCATCTTCAATGGAGGGCGGAGCTGTCGGACACAATTTTGAAAGGGACCCACCCAGGGACCATCCCTGCCAGGTTTGGTTTAATTTGGTTCAGCGGTTTCAGAGGAGAAGATTTAAATGCGATCTTTTATCAAAATGTGCCTAATTTGCATAATTGGTATATATCGGCTGAAAGAAAAATTTCACAGAAAAACCCGGAATATAGGCTAAACTACTTCTTGCCATGTAGCTACAGTTAAAATTTCAGTTCATTTTGACTTACACTAAAGCAGCAATGGACAATTAAAATTTCATCCCCCCTTTTTTCTATTTTGAGCTTGGCGGCCATCTTGGTTGGAAGTCAGGATCACCGGACACAATTTTGGAAGGGGGCCATCCAAGAATCATTTCAGCAAAGTTTGGTTGAGATTGGCTCAGTAGTTTCAGAGGAGAAGATTTTTTTTAAATTTCATCCCCCCCTTTTTTCTAATTTGCATAATCGGCAAAAGTTCAAAGTTCATAAAAAATCCTGTAATATATGCTGAAAAGCTCATCATTATGCTTACACAGTTCAAATTTGGGCACATTCTGGCTTAAAATAGAGCAGTTTTGGCCATTTGAAGAAATTTCTATTTTTTTGTAACAGCGGCCATCTTGAATGGAGGGCGGAGCTGTCGGACACAATTTTGAAAGGGACCCACCCAGGGACCATCCCTGCCAGGTTTGGTTTAATTTGGTTCAGCGGTTTCAGAGGAGAAGATTTAAATGCGATCTTTTATCAAAATGTGCCTAATTTGCATAATTGGTATATATCGGCTGAAAGAAAAATTTCACAGAAAAACCCGGAATATAGGCTAAACTACTTCTTGCCATGTAGCTACAGTTAAAATTTCAGTTCATTTTGACTTACACTAAAGCAGCAATGGACAATTAAAATTTCATCCCCCCTTTTTTCTATTTTGAGCTTGGCGGCCATCTTGGTTGGAAGTCGGGATCACCGGACACAATTTTGGAAGGGGGCCATCCAAGAATCATTTCAGCAAAGTTTGGTTGAGATTGGCTCAGTAGTTTCAGAGGAGAAGATTTTTTTTTAATTTCATCCCCCCTTTTTTCTAATTTGCATAATCGGTCAAAATCGGCAAAAGTTCAAAGTTCATAAAAAAATCCTGTAATATATGCTAAAAAGCTCATCATTATGCTTACACAGTTCAAATTTGGGCACATTCTGGCTTAAAATAGAGCAGTTTTGGCCATTTGAAGAAATTTCTATTTTTTGTAACAGCGGCCATCTTCAATGGAGGGCGGAGCTGTCGGACACAATTTTGAAAGGGACCCACCCAGGGACCATCCCTGCCAGGTTTGGTTTAATTTGGTTCAGCGGTTTCAGAGGAGAAGATTTAAATGCGATCTTTTATCAAAATGTGCCTAATTTGCATAATTGGTATATATCGGCTGAAAGAAAAATTTCACAGAAAAACCCGGAATATAGGCTAAACTACTTCTTGCCATGTAGCTACAGTTAAAATTTCAGTTCATTTTGACTTACACTAAAGCAGCAATGGACAATTAAAATTTCATCCCCCCCTTTTTTCTATTTTGAGCTTGGCGGCCATCTTGGTTGGAAGTCAGGATCACCGGACACAATTTTGGAAGGGGGCCATCCAAGAATCATTTCAGCAAAGTTTGGTTGAGATTGGCCCAGTAGTTTCAGAGGAGAAGATTTTTTTTTAATTTCATCCCCCCCTTTTTTCTAATTTGCATAATCGGCAAAAGTTCAAAGTTCATAAAAAATCCTGTAATATAGGCTGAAAAGCTCATCATTATGCTTACACAGTTCAAATTTGGGCACATTCTGGCTTAAAATAGAGCAGTTTTGGCCATTTGAAGAAATTTCTATTTTTTGTAACAGCGGCCATCTTCAATGGAGGGCGGAGCTGTCGGACACAATTTTGAAAGGGACCCACCCAGGGACCATCCCTGCCAGGTTTGGTTTAATTTGGTTCAGCGGTTTCAGAGGAGAAGATTTAAATGCGATCTTTTATCAAAATGTGCCTAATTTGCATAATTGGTATATATCGGCTGAAAGAAAAATTTCACAGAAAAACCCGGAATATAGGCTAAACTACTTCTTGCCATGTAGCTACAGTTAAAATTTCAGTTCATTTTGACTTACACTAAAGCAGCAATGGACAATTAAAATTTCATCCCCCCTTTTTTCTATTTTGAGCTTGGCGGCCATCTTGGTTGGAAGTCAGGATCACCGGACACAATTTTGGAAGGGGGCCATCCAAGAATCATTTCAGCAAAGTTTGGTTGAGATTGGCTCAGTAGTTTCAGAGGAGAAGATTTTTTTTAAATTTCATCCCCCCCTTTTTTCTAATTTGCATAATCGGCAAAAGTTCAAAGTTCATAAAAAATCCTGTAATATATGCTGAAAAGCTCATCATTATGCTTACACAGTTCAAATTTGGGCACATTCTGGCTTAAAATAGAGCAGTTTTGGCCATTTGAAGAAATTTCTATTTTTTTGTAACAGCGGCCATCTTGAATGGAGGGCGGAGCTGTCGGACACAATTTTGAAAGGGACCCACCCAGGGACCATCCCTGCCAGGTTTGGTTTAATTTGGTTCAGCGGTTTCAGAGGAGAAGATTTAAATGCGATCTTTTATCAAAATGTGCCTAATTTGCATAATTGGTATATATCGGCTGAAAGAAAAATTTCACAGAAAAACCCGGAATATAGGCTAAACTACTTCTTGCCATGTAGCTACAGTTAAAATTTCAGTTCATTTTGACTTACACTAAAGCAGCAATGGACAATTAAAATTTCATCCCCCCTTTTTTCTATTTTGAGCTTGGCGGCCATCTTGGTTGGAAGTCGGGATCACCGGACACAATTTTGGAAGGGGGCCATCCAAGAATCATTTCAGCAAAGTTTGGTTGAGATTGGCTCAGTAGTTTCAGAGGAGAAGATTTTTTTTTAATTTCATCCCCCCTTTTTTCTAATTTGCATAATCGGTCAAAATCGGCAAAAGTTCAAAGTTCATAAAAAAATCCTGTAATATATGCTAAAAAGCTCATCATTATGCTTACACAGTTCAAATTTGGGCACATTCTGGCTTAAAATAGAGCAGTTTTGGCCATTTGAAGAAATTTCTATTTTTTGTAACAGCGGCCATCTTCAATGGAGGGCGGAGCTGTCGGACACAATTTTGAAAGGGACCCACCCAGGGACCATCCCTGCCAGGTTTGGTTTAATTTGGTTCAGCGGTTTCAGAGGAGAAGATTTAAATGCGATCTTTTATCAAAATGTGCCTAATTTGCATAATTGGTATATATCGGCTGAAAGAAAAATTTCACAGAAAAACCCGGAATATAGGCTAAACTACTTCTTGCCATGTAGCTACAGTTAAAATTTCAGTTCATTTTGACTTACACTAAAGCAGCAATGGACAATTAAAATTTCATCCCCCCTTTTTTCTATTTTGAGCTTGGCGGCCATCTTGGTTGGAAGTCAGGATCACCGGACACAATTTTGGAAGGGGGCCATCCAAGAATCATTTCAGCAAAGTTTGGTTGAGATTGGCTCAGTAGTTTCAGAGGAGAAGATTTTTTTTAAATTTCATCCCCCCCTTTTTTCTAATTTGCATAATCGGCAAAAGTTCAAAGTTCATAAAAAATCCTGTAATATATGCTGAAAAGCTCATCATTATGCTTACACAGTTCAAATTTGGGCACATTCTGGCTTAAAATAGAGCAGTTTTGGCCATTTGAAGAAATTTCTATTTTTTTGTAACAGCGGCCATCTTGAATGGAGGGCGGAGCTGTCGGACACAATTTTGAAAGGGACCCACCCAGGGACCATCCCTGCCAGGTTTGGTTTAATTTGGTTCAGCGGTTTCAGAGGAGAAGATTTAAATGCGATCTTTTATCAAAATGTGCCTAATTTGCATAATTGGTATATATCGGCTGAAAGAAAAATTTCACAGAAAAACCCGGAATATAGGCTAAACTACTTCTTGCCATGTAGCTACAGTTAAAATTTCAGTTCATTTTGACTTACACTAAAGCAGCAATGGACAATTAAAATTTCATCCCCCCTTTTTTCTATTTTGAGCTTGGCGGCCATCTTGGTTGGAAGTCGGGATCACCGGACACAATTTTGGAAGGGGGCCATCCAAGAATCATTTCAGCAAAGTTTGGTTGAGATTGGCTCAGTAGTTTCAGAGGAGAAGATTTTTTTTTAATTTCATCCCCCCTTTTTTCTAATTTGCATAATCGGTCAAAATCGGCAAAAGTTCAAAGTTCATAAAAAAATCCTGTAATATATGCTAAAAAGCTCATCATTATGCTTACACAGTTCAAATTTGGGCACATTCTGGCTTAAAATAGAGCAGTTTTGGCCATTTGAAGAAATTTCTATTTTTTGTAACAGCGGCCATCTTCAATGGAGGGCGGAGCTGTCGGACACAATTTTGAAAGGGACCCACCCAGGGACCATCCCTGCCAGGTTTGGTTTAATTTGGTTCAGCGGTTTCAGAGGAGAAGATTTAAATGCGATCTTTTATCAAAATGTGCCTAATTTGCATAATTGGTATATATCGGCTGAAAGAAAAATTTCACAGAAAAACCCGGAATATAGGCTAAACTACTTCTTGCCATGTAGCTACAGTTAAAATTTCAGTTCATTTTGACTTACACTAAAGCAGCAATGGACAATTAAAATTTCATCCCCCCCTTTTTTCTATTTTGAGCTTGGCGGCCATCTTGGTTGGAAGTCAGGATCACCGGACACAATTTTGGAAGGGGGCCATCCAAGAATCATTTCAGCAAAGTTTGGTTGAGATTGGCCCAGTAGTTTCAGAGGAGAAGATTTTTTTTTAATTTCATCCCCCCCTTTTTTCTAATTTGCATAATCGGCAAAAGTTCAAAGTTCATAAAAAATCCTGTAATATATGCTGAAAAGCTCATCATTATGCTTACACAGTTCAAATTTGGGCACATTCTGGCTTAAAATAGAGCAGTTTTGGCCATTTGAAGAAATTTCTATTTTTTTGTAACAGCGGCCATCTTGAATGGAGGGCGGAGCTGTCGGACACAATTTTGAAAGGGACCCACCCAGGGACCATCCCTGCCAGGTTTGGTTTAATTTGGTTCAGCGGTTTCAGAGGAGAAGATTTAAATGCGATCTTTTATCAAAATGTGCCTAATTTGCATAATTGGTATATATCGGCTGAAAGAAAAATTTCACAGAAAAACCCGGAATATAGGCTAAACTACTTCTTGCCATGTAGCTACAGTTAAAATTTCAGTTCATTTTGACTTGCACTAAAGCAGCAATGGACAATTAAAATTTCATCCACCCTTTTTTCTATTTTGAGCTTGGTGGCCATCTTGGTTGGAAGTCGGGATCACCGGACACAATTTTGGAAGGGGGCCATCCAAGAATCATTTCAGCAAAGTTTGGTTGAGATTGGCTCAGTAGTTTCAGAGGAGAAGATTTTTTTTAAATTTCATCTCCCCCTTTTTTCTAATTTGCATAATCGGTCAAAATCGGCAAAAGTTCAAAGTTCATAAAAAAATCCTGTAATATATGCTAAAAAGCTCATCATTATGCTTACACAGTTCAAATTTGGGCACATTCTGGCTTAAAATAGAGCAGTTTTGGCCATTTGAAGAAATTTCTATTTTTTGTAACAGCGGCCATCTTCAATGGAGGGCGGAGCTGTCGGACACAATTTTGAAAGGGACCCACCCAGGGACCATCCCTGCCAGGTTTGGTTTAATTTGGTTCAGCGGTTTCAGAGGAGAAGATTTAAATGCGATCTTTTATCAAAATGTGCCTAATTTGCATAATTGGTATATACCGGCTGAAAGAAAAATTTCACAGAAAAACCCGGAATATAGGCTAAACTACTTCTTGCCATGTAGCTACAGTTAAAATTTCAGTTCATTTTGACTTACACTAAAGCAGCAATGGACAATTAAAATTTCATCCCCCCTTTTTTCTATTTTGAGCTTGGCGGCCATCTTGGTTGGAAGTCAGGATCACCGGACACAATTTTGGAAGGGGGCCATCCAAGAATCATTTCAGCAAAGTTTGGTTGAGATTGGCTCAGTAGTTTCAGAGGAGAAGATTTTTTTTAAATTTCATCTCCCCCTTTTTTCTAATTTGCATAATCGGCAAAAGTTCAAAGTTCATAAAAAATCCTGTAATATATGCTAAAAAGCTCATCATTATGCTTACACAGTTCAAATTTGGGCACATTCTGGCTTAAAATAGAGCAGTTTTGGCCATTTGAAGAAATTTATATTTTTTGTAACAGCGGCCATCTTCAATGGAGGGCGGAGCTGTCGGACACAATTTTGAAAGGGACCCACCCAGGGATCATCCCTGCCAGGTTTGGTTTAATTTGGTTCAGCGGTTTCAGAGGAGAAGATTTAAATGCGATCTTTTATCAAAATGTGCCTAATTTGCATAATTGGTATATATCGGCTGAAAGAAAAATTTCACAGAAAAACCCGGAATATAGGCTAAACTACTTCTTGCCATGTAGCTACAGTTAAAATTTCAGTTCATTTTGACTTACACTAAAGCAGCAATGGACAATTAAAATTTCATCCCCCCTTTTTTCTATTTTGAGCTTGGCGGCCATCTTGGTTGGAAGTCAGGATCACCGGACACAATTTTGGAAGGGGGCCATCCAAGAATCATTTCAGCAAAGTTTGGTTGAGATTGGCTCAGTAGTTTCAGAGGAGAAGATTTTTTTTAAATTTCATCCCCCCCTTTTTTCTAATTTGCATAATCGGCAAAAGTTCAAAGTTCATAAAAAATCCTGTAATATATGCTGAAAAGCTCATCATTATGCTTACACAGTTCAAATTTGGGCACATTCTGGCTTAAAATAGAGCAGTTTTGGCCATTTGAAGAAATTTCTATTTTTTTGTAACAGCGGCCATCTTGAATGGAGGGCGGAGCTGTCGGACACAATTTTGAAAGGGACCCACCCAGGGACCATCCCTGCCAGGTTTGGTTTAATTTGGTTCAGCGGTTTCAGAGGAGAAGATTTAAATGCGATCTTTTATCAAAATGTGCCTAATTTGCATAATTGGTATATATCGGCTGAAAGAAAAATTTCACAGAAAAACCCGGAATATAGGCTAAACTACTTCTTGCCATGTAGCTACAGTTAAAATTTCAGTTCATTTTGACTTACACTAAAGCAGCAATGGACAATTAAAATTTCATCCACCCTTTTTTCTATTTTGAGCTTGGCGGCCATCTTGGTTGGAAGTCGGGATCACCGGACACAATTTTGGAAGGGGGCCATCCAAGAATCATTTCAGCAAAGTTTGGTTGAGATTGGCTCAGTAGTTTCAGAGGAGAAGATTTTTTTTAAATTTCATCCCCCCTTTTTTCTAATTTGCATAATCGGTCAAAATCGGCAAAAGTTCAAAGTTCATAAAAAATCCTGGCACACATGCTGAAAAGCTCATCATTATGCTTATACAGTTCAAATTTGGGCACATTCTGGCTTAAAATAGTGCAGTTTTGGCCATTCTATTTTGAGCTTGGTGGCCATCTTGGTTGGAAGTCGGGATCACCGGACACAATTTTGAAACGGGGCCATCCAAGGACCATTCCACCAAAGTTTGGTTGCAATTGGTCTAGTGGTTTCTGAGGAGAAGATTAAAATGTGAAATGTTGACGGACGAAAAGTGATGACAATAGCTCACATGGCCTAAAGGCCAGGTGAGCAAAAAAAAGAGCTTATTTGACATTGATAATTAAGGTCAAGGTCACAGTGACATCATTTTTATATGCAACCTTCTGTCATACTACATATACATATAAAATATGAAGGCAATGTATCTTGAGACAAAAAAGTTCTGTCCCATACCACTGATAATATACAACTTTTATTTGACCATGACAATTGAGGTCAACGTCATAGTGACCTTGTTTTGGTACTGACACTCTGCCACATCCTGAAGCATATACCCTTCAAATAAAATAAGACTAGTAAAAAGCACTGACAATATACCACTGATAAAAATGAGCTTATTTGACCTTTATCTTTTTTTATATGCAATATGTCCTAAAGTTCTGTCCAGTTGTATTAGAAGAGGCAGAAGAAGAAGAATTTGGGGTAAAATAAGATTCTCCCTTCAGTGAAGAGGAGACATAATAATAATAATAATTACCAACTAGAGGCTCAGTGGGCTGAGCCTGTGTCGCTCATCTTTTATTCTGTTTTAAGAAAACTTTATACCGAACCTTCCATATGTGCTTCCTACCAAATTTCGGTTTATTTGGCCAAGCGGTTTCAGGAGAAGATTTTTTTACAGAGGACCTTCCATAGATGATTCCTATCAAGTTTCAGTTCATTTGGCTTAGTGGTTTTAGAGGAGAAGATTAAAATGTGAAAAGTTAACAGACGACGGATGCCAAGTGATGGCAAAAGCTCACATTGCCTTTGGCAGGTGAGCTAAAAAGGCCCTGTTAAAACTTTAATGACACATACATTCAAAACACTCAAAGGATATGTCATAAGTACCTGTGTATATTCCTGATCACTAGGGAAACTACTACCAAATATCACTACTGCATGGTGCACTGTTAATATCTTCTGTTGTAGAATAGCAAGGTCTCCATAATTTTCCGTCAACAACAGTAAATATCTAGTTTCACTGTAAATATTTGTATATAAGTTATGTGAAGGAGCTAAGTCAGATCAAAATTTTGCACTTTAAAAGTTAATTGGCTCCATATGAAGATAAGAATTTGTCTTGGTTATCTAAAATTTCATATGGTTGCAATATAAAAATATCAATACAATGTATAGTTTTTACAAAAAAGAATGAGTGAAAGAAATATTAAAGTTCTCCTAAAAAATAGAATTCCTCCTAATTATGTATAAACAAATATCAAACATAGCTTTAGTTGACAATCTGAGATAAAAAAAAGATTGTAACAGACCTAATATCTGTGTTGCCAACCTCTAGACAAGCTTGAATCATCCCTCCAGAAGAACAATCTGGATCTCCTTCTTGTCTCTGTAAAATAATGAAACATCTCTAATCAGAACACTGAATAATAAAAAAAAAAACACTCTATATATCATCCATCAAATTCAGTTCTAAACTTTGAAATCTCAGTTAAATCATTTTTATTTTACATACTAGAGGCTCAGTGGGTTGAGCCTGTGTCGCTCACCTTTCATTCTGCTTTGAGGAAACTTAATACAGAACCTTCCATAGGTGCTTCCCACCAAATTTCGTTTCATTTTGGCAAAGCAGTTTCAGAGAAGAAGATTTTTAGAGATCAACCAATCTGAAACAAGAATTGCCTATGGCGGACATGTTTGTTAATGGATCAAAACAAAATGAGCAATTTCTATAGAGGACCTTCCATAGATGCTTCCTACCATGTTTTATATCATTTGGCCAAGCGATTCCAGAGGCAAAGCTGTTTTAGAAATTGATCAATAAGAAACAAGAATTGCCTATGGCAGCCATGTCTGTTAACGGATCAAAATGGAATGAGCAATTCCTATAGAGGACCTTCCATAGATGCTTCCTACCACGTTTCGGTTCCTTTGGCCAAGCTGTTTCAGAGTAGAAGATTTTTAGAAATCGACCAATCAGAAACAAGAATTGCCTGTGGTGGCCATGTTTGTTAATGGATCGGAACAAAATGAGCAATCCTTAAAGAGAACCTTCTATAAATGCTTTCTACCAAGTTTCGGTTCTTTTGGCAAAGCGGTTTCAAAGGAGGTTATTTTTTAGAAATCAACCAATCAGAAACAAGAATTGTCTGTGGTGGCCATGTTTGTTAATGGATCGGGACGAAATGAGCAATCGTAACAGAGGACTTTCCATAGATGCTTCCTACCAAGTTTCAGTTTATTTGGCAAAATGGTTTCAGAGGAGAAGAATCTAAAAAATCAGCCAATCAGAAACAAGAATCGCCTATGGTGGCCATGTTTGTTAACGGATGGGGACGGAATGAGGAATCTTTATAGAGGACCTTCCGTAGATGCTTCCTACCAAGTTTCATATCATTTGGCCATGTTTGTTAACAGATCAAACCGGAATGAGCAATTCCCATAGATGCTTCCTACCACGTTTCGGTCCATTTGGCCAAGCTGTTTCAGAGTAGAAGATTTTTTAGAAATTGACCAATCAGAAACAAGAATTGCCTGTGGTGGTCATGTCTGAAAATGGATCGGGACGAAATGAGCACTCTTTATAGAGAAGAATTTAAAAAATCAGCCAATCAGAAACAAGAGTCGCCTGTGGCAGCCATGTTTGTTAACGGATCAGGACGAAATGAGGAATCTTTACAGAAGACCTTCGATAGATGCTTCCTACCAAGTTTCGGTTCATTTGGCCAAGCGGTTTCAGAGGAGAAGATTTTTTTAAATCAGCCAACCAGAAACAAGAATTGCCTGTGGTGGCCATGTTTGTTAATGGATCGGGACAAGATGAGCAATCTTTATAGAGGGCCTCCATAGATACCTCCTATCAAGTTTTAGTGCATTTGGCCAGGCGGTTTCAGAGGAGAAGAAATAAAAAAAAATCGACCAATCAGAAACAAGAATTGCCTGTGGTGGCCATGTTTGTTAATGGATCGGGACAAAATGTGCAAAGTTTATAGAGTACCTTCCATAGATGCTTACTATCAAGTTTCGGTTCATTTGTTCCAGACGGTTAAAGATTAAAATGTGAAAAGTTAACAGATGACGGACGCCAAGTGATGGCAAAAGCTCACATTGCCTTTGGCAAGGTGAGCTAACAAAAAGGGTGGTTTCATCCACATAACTGAAACTATTGAAAGATTTTGAAAGATTTTGAAAGAAACTATTTCATACACTTTTCTCTTGCATGTTGATTAGTAATTTTTTCCTGATGTTATAGGGATATTAAAGTTCATAAAAAAAATAAAACATTGATCGGCCAGTGTCTTGTTTTTTATGGTCTTTATGTTAATATGTCATCAGCAAGTGATTGTTTGTTTACAGTATTTATGATGATGTAATGTCATTGGCGAGTCAAAGCAAATACTGCCCAATTATATTATCAATATATATATACTATAAACAAGCAATTACACTATCTTGGTGACTTTGTATTTAAATAACTTCCTCATGTGAACATACCCTTTCATCCATAACAACTGTAGTATCTTTAAGGCATTGACGGAATATGTCTACAGAATCCACATTTTCTAATCCCCCAAAGTTTCTCATCACAGCGTGTTTTAATTGAAGCCAAGTTGGCTTTTGTTCTGTTTTAGCAGCAAATGCATACACCATTTTAATTAAACTGAAAAAAAAAAACCAAATATAATGTTTTATATTGTTTATATAAAGGTTTTGCATCATACTGCTTGATAAGTCACAAGTAAACAATAGCAGAATCTGAGATATATTACATTTCCCCCCAATTAAATCTTGTAGGTACAAAACATTAATTTAACAAATCTTGAATATTGTATTTTGTCTAAGATATAAAAATGGAAGAATGTATCTATAAAACATGGAAGCCTCCACTTCCAGTTTGTCTAAGGCAAACTAAATTTATATTTAAAGGATGAGCACGGAACCCTTTGCCATTTTTTTTATTGAAGAGGTATTACTTCAGAACTAGAATGAAAATAATTATGATTTGCTTAATGGAGACCATGGATATGCTTCGTTTGTCATTATCACAATCCGGTCCTTTCCCTGATTTTAATTGTATTTATTTAGGAATTCTATATAACATGATTTTGTGTCATTTAACAGTAACACAACAAGTGCTATTAATGTAGCAGGAACTGCTAACCCATTTGGAGATCCTAAGTTCACCTCTGTTTTTTAGTGGGGTTCATGTTGCTCAGTCTTTAGTTTTTTATGTAGTATTTTGTCAAACATTGTTTGTCTTTTTTTGTCCTGATCTTTTAGCCATTGTATTATCTGTCTTTGGTATCTTCTAACTTTTCTTATGGAATGGAAACCTGTGTAATGTTTTAACAAAAAATGTGTTAAAATCTAAAATCAACCTTGGCCTCCCTTTTATGGTCATATCTTGTTTATTAATTTCAAATGATTTGATCAAGGTGAATGTAAGTTATTGAACAGAAATCTGAAACATTTATATATATTTTTTGAAAACCCAGAGTAGTGATGCACCAATCATCAGAAACAGCGACTAATGAGTGTCCGATTCTTAAAAGTTGTGGTTAATTCTAGTTCATTTTATGTCAGCTGTTACACATATGGAAACTGATGTGTTGTTTTGTTCTACATTAATGTGTTTAAATTGATTCTGATGAAAATCATCAATAATAAAATATCAATATTTGTGAATCAATGATAAACAGTTATAACATATTCTGTTTATATACATATACATTTAGTAGTAAATTGTCATCAATGATTGATCATCGGTTGATGTTGGTATAACGATCATTGATCTTGAAAATGTGACCGATTTCTATCACTAATCAAGAGTCACAACTCCAGATAAAATCCAAAATCGTACTTGGCCTACCATTTTTAAATTTCAAATGGTTTTCTAAATGTAATGTAAGTTATTAAAAACAGAAACCTGAAAAATTTGATATTTTTTTTTGTGAAATCAAGATGCACAACTCCAGAACCAACATCAAACTTAGTCTGTTTTTTATGGTTCCTGGCCAGGATTACCAATTACAAATGGTTTTCTTTTGAGACAAGTAAGTCATTGAAATATTGCTATTTTGGGGCAAATAAACGGTCATTTCTCAAAATCGAACTTGGTCTGCCTTTTATCGTCCCTGACCTTCAGTATAAATTACATAGGATTTACTGACATAGACTTAATGTTATGAATGGAAATCTGTAAATTGACATTTTGTAGCAAATCAGTGGGCATTACAATGGAAAAAGCATAAAGGCCAAAATTGGAACTTGTCTCTCCTTTTTTGTTACTGACCATGTATAAATATTTCAAAAGATTTGCTAACGGGAATGCAAGTTTTTGAATGGAAACCTGAAAAATTAGCATTTCAAGAGGCATAACTCATAAACGAAAAAAATTGTTAAAATCCAAAATAGAAATGCAGGATAGACATAAATATATTTATAAAACTATAATGCTCCCGATGCCTAGCAGCTGCTGCATATCTTTAGTTTAATTACTTTACCATGATTCTTGTTATTACTTAACTTTGAAAACTAACCACTATTTGGACCCTTAATAGCAAGGACTAGAATTCCATGATAATTTAGATCATAATTATTGAGCAAAAGAAGGTCATGGATAAACAGTTACTATTGGACACCAAGTAAACATCAGATAAATAAACCAGAGGCTCCCAGGAGCCTGTAATCGCTCACCTGGATCAAAGCTGCTTTCAATAACAACGCAACTGCACTGTGTTGGCCATCTTGGTGGGAGAGCGTGACTGCCCGACACAATTTTGGAAAAGAACCATCCAATGACTATTCCATCAAAGTTTGGTTCTAATTGAGCTACTGGTTCCAGACAAGATGGTTTTCATGTGAATTTCCCATAGGGTCCTATGTTAAACTAAGTTCAGCTTAGCAGCCATCTTGGTCAGAGGGCGGGACTACCAGACACAAATTTGGAAGAGGACCATCCAATGACTATTTCATCAAAATTTAGTTCGTATTTTGCATATGGCTTCAGACAAGAAGATTTTTATGGGAATTTCCCATAGGGTCCTATGTTAAATTATGTTCGGCTGTGGCAGCCATCTTGGTCGGAGGTCTGAAATGCCAGACACAATTTTGGAAGGGGACCACCCACGGACCATTCCACCAAAGTTTGGTTGCAATAGGCCCAGTGGTTTCTGAGAAGAAGATTAAAATGTGAAATATTGACGGACGGGCGACGGACAAAAAGTGATGGCAACATGGTCTAAAGGCCAGGTGAGCTAAAAACAGAATACATGTTAAACTATTCCTTGCCATGTAGCTGCAGTTAAAATTTTAGCTCATTTTGACTTATACTAAAGCAGCAATGGACAAGGGCGGATCTGTCGGACATAATTTTGAAAGGGACCCACCCAGGGGCCATCTCTGCCAGGCTTGGTTTAACTTGGTTCAGCGGTTTCAGAGAAGAAGATTTAAATGTGATCTTTTATGAAAATATGCCTAATTTGCATAATCGGTATAAATCGGCTGAAAGAAAAATTTCACAGAAAAACACGGAATATATGTTAAATTACTCCTTGCCATGTAGTTGCAGTTAAAATTTGAGCTCATTTTGGTTTATACTAAAGCAGCAATGGACAATTGAAGAAATTTCTATTTATAGCAAGAGCAGCCATCTTGAATGAAGGGCGGGGCTGTCGGACACAATTTTGAAAGGGACCCATCCAGGGACCATCTCTGCCAGGTTTGGTTTAATTTGGTTCAGCGGTTTCAGAGAAGAAGATTTAAATGTGATCTTTTATCAAAATCGGTATAAATCGTTTGAAAGAAAAATTTCACAGAAAAACCTGGAATATATGTTAAATTACTTCTTGCCATGTAGCTGCAGTTAAACTTTGAGCTCATTTTGGTTTATACTAAAGCAGCAATGGACAATTAAAATTTCATCCCCCCTTTTTTCTATTTTTAGCTTGGTGGCCATCTTGGTTGGAAATCGGGATCACCGGAAACAATTTTGGAAGGGGGACATCCAATGACCATTCCACCAAAGTTTGGTTGCAATTGGCCCAGTGGTTTCTGAGGAGAAGATTAAAATGTGAAATGTTGATGGACGGACGACGGACGAAAAGTGATGACAATAGCTCACCTGGCCTAAGGTGAGCTAAAAAAAACTTAATTTGGTGGTCTAAATATATTGAGATGGGGAAAAAACTAAAAAAAAAATACCTGTAAAAATCCCTGAGTCCAAAGAATTCTCTCTGCTTGGACTTTTCGGCTTCAGAAAACAATTTTGAATATGAGGTTGATAAAGATGGAATGAGATTGTCAATTAGTTTTAATATCCTGTCTTCCTCTTTTGTTGTTCTGCAAATATCTCTGAAATTTAAATAATTTAAAATTATCAACAAAATCACTAATATATACAGAAATGGCAGAAAAATAGACATTAAACCATTCAACATCTGTAGCCATGAAGATTCCACAAATTTGTGGTATATAAATCATGAAGCCAAAGGTCAACTTCTGCAAAAAGCAACTACAAATATGTAAGAATGTGTTCATACATCACAAATGCCCTCCACTTCATGCAAAAGAAAACAGTGGAATGGAAAAAAGAGTCCAAGTCCAAAATCAAAGTTGGACTACCTTTTATGGTTCCTGACATTCTGTATAAAATTAAAATGATTTGCTAATGGGGAACTTTAGCTATACAAAGAAAACAAAATCAGACAAAGGTAATACTTGATGCCCGATGCCTAACAGCTGGCACAAATAATTGCATTTGTAAAAAAAATAATTAATTTATACACATACAAAACGTACCTTGCACTGTTGATGAGCTCCCTCTCATCTGGCACTTCTCTTTGTACAAATATTCCTCTATTCATCTTTGCAGGGTCCAAAGCCCAGTTTGATATCCCAATGAAAGCAACCTATTGATGAAATAAATATGCCTACTAGTTTTAAAATCAAGAGTCAAGACAGCAAATTGGAATCATGTAATATTAATTTCAAAATTAGATTTAATTCTAATATGACATCCTTCATGGGCTATATAAACAATACTGTGATAATTTCCTGTTATATCATGCTTTGCACATGTGTATGATTTCATGTATTTATACAGGACAGCGATACATACATTCGTACATCAAAATTCCTCTTAAAATGTTTGTGTTGCAAAAAAAACAAGAGCAACAGTAGCGTTACTATATCCCTTCGCAACTTTGTTGGCGAGGGGATAACAAGGGCAACGCAAAGCGTGGCGTATCCCCTCGCATAAAAATTTGACCCGGTGACCTTGACCTTTGACCTTGAAAATCAATAGGGTTCCAGATTCTCATAAGGACTAAGTATGTACCAAGTTTGGTCAAAATCCATTGAAGGATGTTGATTCGAGAGTGTTCACAAGGATGTTACAGAAGGACGGATGGTAGCGATACTATATCCCTTCGCAACTTCGTTGGCGAGGGGATTAAATACTGAAGGTAACAAGGATCGACTTTGACATTTGTAAATTGTCGATTCCTGTTGAAACGCTGGTGACATTGACACCTGCTTACTGAATTATTTTACGATTTATTTTAGCATTTTACTTATCTGCAAAATCAAATAGGAAAATGTTAGTTACTGAACCGCAACTCAATAACTAGAGGCTCAGTGGGCTGCCTGTGTCGCTCACCTTTCATTCTGCTTTGAGGAAACTTAATACACAACCTTCCATACATGTAGATGCTTCATACCATGTTTCGGATCATTTGGCTAGGCAGTTTCAGAGGAGAAGATTTTTTAGATATCAACCAATCAGAAACAAGAATAGCATGTGGTGGCAATGTTTGTTAACCGAACGAGACAAAATGAGCAATTTTCATAGAAGACATTCCATAGATGCTTCCTGCCATGCTTCGGTTAATTTGGCCGAGCGGTTTCAGAGGAGGAGATTTTAAAAAAATTGGCCAATCAGAAACAAGAATTGCCTGTGGAGGGCCATGTTTGGTAATGGATCATAACAAAATGTGCACTCTTTAGAGAGGACCTTCCATAGATGCTTCCTACTAAGTTTCAGTTCATTTGGCTGATGGGTTTCAGAGGAGAAGATTAAAATGTGAAAAGTTAACAGATGACCGACAACAAACGACGGACGCCAAGTGATGCCAAAAGCCCACATTGCCTTTGGCACGGTGAGCTAAAAAGAATATTAAAATGTGAATACCTACATGTAATATATAGCATAAACATGTTACACTATAACAGCATTAGTTAATTTCTAAGGGACATAATGGCAAGTTATATATCTTTTAACAGTTTAATGCAAGAGTTATCTCCCTTTTAACAGCTTACTACAATGGAGAAGTTTTTTTTTTAGAAATGAACCAATCAGAAACAAGAATTGCCTGTGGCAGCCATGTTTGTTAATGGATCGGGATGAAATGAGCAATCTTTATAGAGGACCTTCCATAAATGCTTCCTACCAAGTTTCGATTAATTTGGCCATGCGGTTCCGTCGGAGAAGATTTTAAAAAATCTTTTAACAGTTTAATGCAAGAGTTATCTCCCTTTTAACAGCTTACTACAATGGAGAAGTTTTTTTTTAGAAATGAACCAATCAGAAACAAGAATTGCCTGTGGCAGCCATGTTTGTTAATGGATCGGGATGAAATGAGCAATCTTTATAGAGGACCTTCCATAGATGCTTCCTACCAAGTTTCGATTAATTTGGCCATGCGGTTTCGTCGGAGAAGATTTAAAAAAATCGGCCAATCAGAAACAAGAATTTCCTGTGGCGGCCATGTTTGTTAACGGATCGGGATGAAATGAGCAATCGTTATCGAGGACCTTCTATAGGTGCTTCCTACCAAGTTTCGGTTAATTTGACGAAGCGGTTTCGTCGGAGAAGATTTTTAAAAATCGGCCAATCAGAAACAAGAATTGCCTGTGGTGGCCATGTTTGTTAATAAATCGGGACAAAATGAGCAATCTTCTGAGAGGACCTTCCATAGATGCTTCCTACCAAGTGTTTCAGTTCATTTGGCCGAGAGGTTTCAGAGGAGAAGATTAAAATGCGGAAAGTTAACAGACGACGAACATGGACGACGGACACCAAGTGATGGCAAAAGCTCACGTTGCCTTTGGCAAGGTGAGCTAAAAACGCAGATATCAAAATTAGTGCACACGACGTGTCTGTGGAATAACCTTCATCAGGTATGCTCAGAGCAAAATTTTGGGAAGCCAAATAATTAAACTAGAGGCTCCTGTAATCGCTCACCTGGGTTCATTTGTGATTTTTTTTTAACTAATTTTTATTTGTAACAGCAGCATTATTGGTTTGCTGACCTGAGCCATTTGACCATATTCTAAAAGATGACCATCCATAGGACCATTTCAGCAACTTTTTGGCCTACTTGGTTGACATGCTTTGACAGTAGCTTTTTTGTGAAAAATATTGTTTGCAATGATATCCGCCATTTCTTTCCCTTATTGCAAGATTGTCGAGATCATGCATGTTGTTCTGCATCGATAGTGGATTTTATAGCCAAGTACAACTACCGGTACATGTATGCAATGATATCATTTGCAAATAGAGTATGGTGGCATTCCTAAAGGCCGACTGGTATATCATGATCACAATATATTATATAAATAAATATATCCAAAAAGTAACTTGGTTAGCAGCTTGCAATGATCATTCATGACAATTTTCAATTCCATCCTCCTGTAGTATCGGAGAAGAAGATCTTTAAAAATTTCAGCCAATCAGAGGCTATTATGTCTCCTGGCAGCCATGTTTGATGGTTGATCGGAACAAAAGTAACACCACTTGACTTGGAGAGACCATGCAAAGGAACATTCCTGCCAAGCTTGGTCCTATTTGCTTCAGTGTTTCTCTAAAAGAAGATTGAAATTTCGACCAATCAGAGGCTTTTATGGCCCCTGGCAGCCATGTTGGATGAAAAGTAACAACACTTGGGTAGCAGGTTGCAATTCTCATTCATGACAATTTTCAATTCCATCCTCCATGTAGTATCGGAGAAGAAGACCATTAAAAATTTCAGCTAATCAGAGGCTTTTATGGCCCCTGGCAGCCATGTTGGATAACCGATCATAACGAAAGTAACAACACTTGGTTAGATCATGCAAATGAACATTCCTGCCACGTTTGGTCCCATTTGCTTCAGTGCTTCTCTAGAAGAAGATTGAAATGTTTAAGGACGGACGGATGCCAAGTAATGGCAATAGATCACCTGACCTCCGGGTCAGGTGAGCTAAAAATCTTTGGGAGCATTAAAATCAAAGAGCCTATACAGAACAGCCAAAACTGGCTAAAGTCACATATGCCTTAGGGAGGAGTACCTTAGTTTTAATAATAATTTCATGATTAGGAACTAAATTTCAATAAAAAATATATCTAAACTAGAGGCTCAAGTGATCCTGTATCGCTCACCTGACATAAATAAGCCCTCTTAAGAATGTCTGCATGCCGAATACATCTAAGTTTTACTATTCAAATCCCATAGGGTTTTACAATGTATGTTAAAACTATGTCTGCTCATGGCAGCCATCTTGGATGGAGGTCGTGGTCATCAGACACAATTTTGAAAGTATACTACCCAAGGACCATCCATGCCATGTTTGCTTTAAATTGGTCGACTGGTTTCAGAGGAGAAGACTTTAAAACAATTTTCCCATAGGTCCTATGTTAAAACTATGTCCGCTGACGACGGCCATATTGAACCGAGATCGGGGTCACTGAACACAATTTTGGCAGTTGACCACCTAAGGACCATTGATGACATGTTTGTTATATTGGCTGACTGGTTTCACAGGAAAAGATTTTAAAACATTTTTTCCCCATAGGGTCCTATGTTAAAACTATGTCTGCTGAAGACGGCCATCTTGGATGGAGGTCAGGGTCACCGCACACAATTTTAAAAATTGACCACTTAAGGACCATCCATGCCATGTTTGCTTTAAATTGGCTTACTGGTTTCAGAGAAGATTTTAAAACATATTTCCCATAGGGTCCTATGTTAAAACTATGTCCGCTGATGGTGGCCATCTTGGATGGAGGTCGGGGTCACAGGACATAATTTTGAAAGTTGACCACCTAAGGACCATTCATGCCATGTTTGCTTTAAATTGACTTACTGGTTTCAGAGGAGAAGACTTTTAAACAATTTTCCCATAGGTCCTATGTTAAAACTATGTCCGCTGACGACGGCCATTTTGAACCGAGATCGGGGTCACTGAACACAATTTTGGCAGTTGACCACCTAAGGACCATCGATGACATGTTTGTTATATTGGCTGACTGGTTTTACAGGAGAAGATTTTAAAACATTTTTTCCCCATAGGATCCTATGTTAAAACTATGTCTGCTGAAGGCGGCCATCTTGGATGGAGGTCAGGGTCACCGGACACGATTTTAAAAATTGACCACCTAAGGACAATCCATGCCATGTTTGCTTTAAATTGGCTTACTGGTTTCAGAGAAGATTTTAAAACATATTTCCCATAGGGTCCTATGTTAAAACTATGTCTGCTGATGGTGGCCATCTTGGATGGAAGTCAGGGTCACAGGACATAATTTTGAAAGTTGACCACCTAAGGACCATCCATGCCATGTTTACTTTAAATTGACTAACTGGTTTCAGAGGAGAAGACTTTTAAACATTTTTTCCATAGGGTCCTATGTTAAAACTAAGTAGAGTCATGGCGGCCATCTTGAATTTCCAATCAGCAAACGATTCACAAGTTTAGTACAGGACCACCCATTGATCATTCCTGCAAAGTCACAATTCAATTGGCTTGGTGGTTTCTGACAGGAAGAATTTTAAAATTTCAGCCAATGAGAACACATTATGGACCCTGGCAGCCATGTTGGATTTCAAATCAGCACCAAAAACACAAATCTGGTAGAGGACCACCCAATGAACATTTCTGGCAAGTTTGGTTCAATTCTGTTCAGTGGTTTCAGAGAAGAAGATTTAAATGTGAAAAGCTAACGGACGGATGACGGACGCTTACCCATGACAAAAGCTCACATGGACTATGGCCAGGTGAGCTAAAAACCATGTCAGTGCCGAAACACTGACTACTGGGCAAATGATATCCCCTGGGACTAACAGTCCACCAGCAGAGGTATACAACCAGTGATTAAAAACTGATAGTAATAAAAACATAGATATCTAATGTTTAGTGTGCACGATGTGTTCCTGGAACAACTTAGAAAGTATTCATACAGTGTGTATCTATATAAACAAAAAATGGCAGTAAACCTAAAGTTTAGTGGATTTGACTATGCAATGCATTTAATATACTGCCTTCAGACTTTTATTAAAATTATGTTGCCTATGTTAATATCTATGACTTTCAAATTATTTCTCAAATATACACATTTTTAGTTACTAGTACTTACTGGTCTAACAGTAAACTGGAAACAGTAATCAATTGATTGGTAATTAAGATCAAGTGAGCAGTATTTCAGCTTTATTTGTGACTACAGAAAGCTTACAAACAATAAATCATGGAGGTAGCAAGAGGTTAATCTCAGGTTATATCACTCATCTGGCTGAAAACTATCAAATTATTCATTGATCATTTATGTTTAGTGTGGGTTCAATCAGAAAATATTGTATATTCTCCATTAGGTCGATTGAAGTATTTTCCCTGCAGTGGTGGCTATTCATTAATTTATGATAATTTTTTTTTTTTAATTATAGACTTTGCTGAATGCCATCTTGGATTTTGAATTTGGCACTAAATTTGTACATTTTCTAGAGGATCATTCAAGGAAAATTCCCCTAAATTTCCTTTTAAATGGTTCAGTTGTTTCAGAGGAGTAGATTTTTAAACATTTTCTCGTAAGGTTCTACATTAATCTTTGTTCAGTAGTGAAGGCCATCTTGGATTGCTGATTAATACATACAAAATGTAAACTTTGTAAGGGACCATACCATCCAGTGATCATTCATGTATGATTTGAGTTTAAAAAACTTTGTAATTCCTGACAAAACAACTGTTATTCATTCTCCTATAGGGTCCTCTGTTAAGCTAAGTCCATATTGAATTTCAGATCAGTACAAAATGCACATGCTTTGTAAAGAACCATCATATATCATTCACACCATAATAAATTTGAAACCATCAGGTCATATATTTATATCACTAGTTCCCTTTGGGGGAAAATAATTGAAATCAACAATGTATCAGGTAATGCATAAAAATACTCTGACTGCCTTAGCTTGCTCCTCGCATGTTAAAGACAATTTTGTAGATTGTGTACATTGTAGCAGAAACACACTGCAAAATTTTCTGTGTCCCTACCCAACTCTTCACACTTTTCTGGTTGTAGTACAAAAACGTGACCCAGGTTGTCCCATTCCTTCCTGAATTCTGTACATTTTCTATATATTGTTTAACTTGTTTATCCTAAATATGTATGAAATATTTCCACTGGACATAAAGCAATCAACAATCAAATCAAATCAGATAGGATTATGTCCCTTAGTATGCTAAGGTTTACTAAGTGAGAACTCCCGAAAAAACTTTAAATTTATGTTGAAAAAGTAAGCTATGTCTACAAATAGTCAATACTTGAATGGACAATTCAGTGAGGCTCAAATTGAGCAATTGAGACCAGTAGAAAATTACATTTTAAACGAAGAAAAAAATGTAAACAAAGAAAACATGGCGTCTTACGCAGAGATTTTAAAAGATGACGATAAAGAAGATGAAAATACAAACAGTAATACATCAAGTGAAAAGGTCACACCAGTCTTTCTAAAAGACAATGTTTTTGGTTCATCTATGAAACCAGCACGATCCTTGTGGCTGACTAAATGTCGAGATATACAAAGCAATTGGAGTACGGGTACCCTTACAATGTATAAAGGATATAGAGTATTAGGGAAATGTGGCGTATTTATATGGACAATGAAAATGTGGCGTATTTATATGGACAATGAGGAAGACAGACTCATTGTTAGTGCAGGGTTTATTTTTGCGTGGCTTCACCTCACAATATCCTCATAATCCAGGTAGAACACAACCAGACACCAATAAGATAAAGGTAAAAAACGTGCCACTTTCAGGGTTTGACACTTTCAAGGACTTTCGGACTAGTATAAAAATAAAGTTTCTAGTCCTAATAAGAATGCAGTAGTCCTTCTGCAAGGTCTGCGGCTTGAGTTGAAGGGTGAGTTTGTTTTTCTTGTGTCCCTCAGAAAAATCATGGACCTTTATATATTCTTATTTGAAGTTGTCCGACCCTTTAATAAATGTGCCCAATCCTGATGTTTCCAAGGCATGACAAACGGTGCACAACATTTTATTGTCGACAGCCACTTATACACTGCTTTCCAAGATGGTTGGAACTTTCGAACTTGTTTATTAGTCATATTGTTGTTGTTTAATTCTTTTATCTTCGTCTGTTTTTACCTTTTTGGCAGGAGGTTCTTTCCAAGGAATTCCCACACAGTCTTCAGAAAGTTGTCTGAGGATTCATTGGACATTCGGTCCAGAGGAAAAACTAGTTTCACTGGACCAAAATAAGTTTTACCAGATCGAATAATAAAAATTGACTCTAATAAAAAGTAACAAATTAACAGATATTTAGAGAGATATAAATGAAAATGTACAGCAGCTTACATGGCGAAGAAAAGATAAATCTCAAGCCAGTAGAATAGATATGATATTTATAGGGATGGACTTTCGCATGCTTGTTGAATCATGTAAAACTAGATATGATTATAATCTAACAATTATGGAGTCTCCCAAACCGGCCATTGACAACAGGTTTAAAAAATAAATCAAAAGCTACCTTTGAAATTTTTCGATGTCGGGAATCAATTCAGGTCATCATAATCTACCTACATATGAAATGTCGTTGAAATCGAACAATGTTGAACTTGTGCGGTATTGTGGTGGCCATTTTGAAAATGGCAACCGGTAGACATTTTTCGATGTCAGGAATCAATTCGGGACATCATAATCTACCTACATATGAAATGTCGTTGAAATCGGACAATGTTGAATTTGTACGGTATTGTGGCGGCCATTTTGAAAATGGCAACCGGTAGACATTTTTCAATGTCGGGACATCATTATGTAGTGAAATGAGATGAACACTTTACTGAAAGTGCTATTTTTCCATTACGTCAATGTTGTATTTATAAAGTTGGAAATCCCCTTGTAGAATCCTCTGGTTTTTACATAGAAATGATCGATTAATTAGAGGATCCCGAATAAATTTTAGAGTATATAAGGCGGTCAAAATGCCACGGATGGTTGCATTCGTTTTCTGCCATTTGGGAAGTGCATATCAAGATTAGAAAGATTAAATAGGTATATTGAGCTGAACTGAGCTAAAACAAGACATCAGGGTTTAAAGAATAGCAGAAGTGACTGATTTAAGTCTTGCCTGTTATTCTGATAAAACGATTGATCGTTGAATAGCTCAAAGCAAGCCAACATTCTATTTATAGTATAGTTGTAGTTTACTGAGCAAAATTGAGATATACAATTGTCTACTATTTTAAAATAATACAATTAATTTGGATAGGTTCTTTTCATTTTACACAATAAATCTTGAACCATAAGAAGTAACTTAGGTACGAACCCTTTCTTACACTTTATTTTCCTATTTATTCTAATTTACTTTAACATATCATTTTCAATAGATACCAGGCGCGTTACAAAATTGGTGGCAGTGTTGCGGGATTCGAGTAGTGTAAATAAATTGTTTAAATTGTAAATACGTTTCTTGTTTGATTATTTGTTGTACTTTAAACTTGCAATATGGCAGATTATGATGAAGAGTTATCTGAAATAGAATCAGAGGTTGACCGTCTCACAAGACAAGTGAGCGGGTACAAACGGGTTGGTCAGTCAACACCAAAATATATGGCGACTGGTGAGCGTCAGTCAGTAGGTTTCCCGGTTGATTCAGGTTTCGCAACCGCACAACAATCAGAGGAAGAGCTAGTGCTCAAAGAGAAAGTACAGAAGCGGACAGAATAGAGGTGGAAATTGAGAAATTGAGAGAGCAATTAGGGCAATATGAGGAGCTCAGAAGTAGAGAGGGTAGCCCCGCAGTTCGATTTAAGGAACCGTTATATAACAATTATGTTCCTCCGGGTGTTGCAGTGAGACAGAAATCAGATCAAACTAAGAAACCTGCACAACCGGCTGCTGCTAAAGGCTCAAATACTGCACGTGTAAAAGCTGCTACCTATGATGGTACATCATCATGGTTAGATTATAAGTCTCACTTTGATGCTTGCTCTCGTATAAATCAATGGTCAGAAAATGAAAAGGGGTTATATCTGGCTGTGGCTTTGTGTGGACAAGCCCAGGGCATACTAGGAGATTTGCCTATAGATAAGCAACAAGACTATAAATCTCTTGTGAAAGCACTCGAAGAACATTTTGCCCCACCTAATCAAACTGAGCTGTACAGAGTTCAGCTCATTGAGCGACGACAAAAACCAGCAGAAAGCCTACCTGAACTTGGTCAGGCAATTAGAAGATTAGTAAATCTGGCTTACCCTACAGTACCAGAGAATGTACGTGACACGCTTGCAAAGCAGCATTTTATAGAGGCTCTAGCCGACTCAGAAATGAGGATATGCATTAAGCAGTCACGTCCCCAAAATTTAAATGATGCTATTCGACTGGCTGTCGAATTGGAGACGCTTAATAGAGCTGAACGAAGAGTGACGGAAGGTCGCTAATATTTACGTACAACTGCAGCAGACAGTACGGCTGACAAGGTATCCGATAAAGCAAAAGATCAGGCAGACATGATGAAATTAATAACTGATATGCAGAAAAAACTATCAGATTTACAAAGAGATGTCAACCAGCTTAAGAACGAAAAATTCAGACCACGCAAATTTGATAATACACCAAGATTTAATTATGGACGTGGTCAAGCTTACGGACAGAATTATGGTCGTGGACATGGGTATAGACCAAACTTTGGTCGTGGTCAAGATAATAGACAAAACGGGTACAGAGTGAATCCTCAGAAGGAAAATTCACAAACTGATAAGAAAAGTGAGAATGTTGGACGTAGTCGCGGAAGAGCAAGACCACTTAGGAGCGAAGTGACAATAAATCAGAGTAGTATACAGGGTAGTATTGGAGTGTCATCTGCCGCTCAAGAGGCAGGTATGTACGTAGAGGCTGATATTCATCAAGTCAAATGCAAGTTGTTAGTAGATACAGGAGCAACTGTGTCTATAGTATCAAACGATATATATCAAAAGATACCTGATGCAGCTAGGCCAACCCTGACTAGCACAAATCAAGAAGTTTTGACTGTTAGTGGCGACAAATTAAAGATTTTAGGTCGTGGTAATTTTCTGATGAGACTTGATGATACAAAATATATGGTAGTGCAGGCATTAGTTGCACAAATCACGGAATAATAGGTTTGGATTGTTTGAGATCAAATGCTGGTTTAATAGATTTACAGAATAGTATGTTAGAGGTAGATGGGAGGCGAGTAAGTCTCAAGTATACAGGAAAACCAGGTTGTTTTCGGGTTGTTGCACATGACAAAGTTGTCATGCCTGCTCAGAGTGAAATGATAATAAGAGGAGCAGTAGATGATTCAGCGAATAAGCTAACATATGAAACAGATATGTTAGTAGAAGCAAACGAAACATTTTTGAAAAAGGATGAAGCGCTTGTAGGCCGTTCACTAGTTAAAGCTAGTAAGAATGTCTTTGTTAGAGTTATGAATCGGTCCGCGGACACTCAAATTATTTATCCAGGAACTATTGTGGCACAGGTCAGTCCTGTTCAAGAGGTTGTTAATCCCAACAGGAAAATTGATGAAGGAGAATTGAGAACAGATTTAATTAATCTACTGGAACGCTCCCAAGAACATTTAACACCCAAACAAAGTTCAGAAGTTAAGCGTAGCATAGTAAAGCATAAAATTGCTACAGGGTCTGCACATCCAATAAAACAACCACCTCGTAGACTCCCAGATGTCTTAGCAAAGGAAGTGGACAAACAAGTAAAAGGAATGTTGAACAATGAAGTAATTACTCCATCCTCAAGCCCTTGGTCATCGCCTGTCGTCTTGGTGAGAAAGAAGGATGGAACGACCCACTTCTGTGTAGACTACAGACGTTTGAATGCGGTAACCATCAATGATGCCAACCCATTACCACGCATTGATGACTCATTTGATCATTTATCCGGTAGCTGCTGGTTTTCGACACTCGACCTATGTTTGGGGTACTGGCAGGTGGAATGTGAGGGTAGTGATAGACACAAAACCGCTTTTGCGACAAGGTCTGGACTTTATGAATTTCGAGTCATGCCATTTGGACTAAAAGGAGCTCCAGCAACATTTGAGAGATTGATGGAAACAGTACTAGCTGGGTTGCAATGGGACATATGTCTGATTTATCTGGATGATGTTATTGTGTTGGGATGCTCATTTGAAGACATGGTAACAAACCTTAAAAAGGTTTACGATCAGGTGCTAGCCGCTGGACTTAAATTAAAAGCAAAGAAATGTCATCTCTTTTGTAAGAAAGTTGTTTATTTGGGACATGTAATATCGGAAGCAGGAATAGCTACTGATCCAGAAAAGACAAAAATTGTAGAATCATGGCCAGTACCAATGAATGTCAAAGAATTACGGTCATTTATGGGATTCTGTGGGTATTATAGAAAATTCATTCAAAACTTCCCAAAACTAGCGAAATGCTTGCACAAACTCACAGAAAAAGGGCGAAAAATTGAATGGACAAATGAATGTCAGTCAGCATTTGAAGTACTCAAAAATCGACTGGTATCATCGCTGATTCTGGTTCATCCAGATTTTTCGAAGAAATTTATACTTGACACAGATGCAAGTAATGAAGCCATTGAAGCTGTCCTGTCTCAGGAAATTGATGGAAAAGAGAGACCCATCGCGTTTGCTAGTCGAACTTTGACAAAACCGGAATGACGCTACTGTGTAACACAAAAGGAGTTACTAGCGGTAGTTTTCTTTGTGAAACATTTTAAGCATTACTTGTATGGAAAACAATTTATCGTGCGAACAGATCATGGCTCACTCAGGTGGCTTTTAAACTTCAAAAATCCCGAAGGACAACTGGCAAGGTGGCTTCAAGTACTCAGCTCCTATGATATGAAGATTGTACATCGTCCAGGTAGACAGCATCGAAATGCCGATGCACTCAGTCGCATCCCATGTAGACAATGTGGATTTGATCCAAATTGGGATAACACAGAAAATCTGGCACAACATGTTAGAAACATACAGGAACGAGAAACACAGGAAGTAGATGAGAAGGAAGTATCTATCAGTGAGAAACAAAAATCTGATAAAGATTTAACACTGATCAGAAAATGGGTTGAGAAAGGAGAAAAACCAGAATTGAAGGAAATTACAGGAGAGTCAATAACAGTGGAGTCAATGTGGGCTCAATTTGACCAACTTACCATCATAGATGATATACTTGTTAGGCGATTAGAAGGACTAAACACAAAGCTACAAGTGCTTGTACCTATGACAGAAAGAAGGACTATACTGTCACACTATCATGATAATCGAACATCTGCACATCTTGGGTTGCGAAAAACTCTAGCCAAAATTAGACAGGGGTATTATTGGCCAGGTTTGCAAAAGGATGTAAAGTTATATGTAGCAGGTTGTTCGTTCTGCTCACAAAAGAAGCCTCCAAATAAGAATAAGAGAGCTCCTATGCAAATAGTCGAAACTGGGTTCCCAATGGAATGCATAGCTATGGACATTCTTTGTGAATTACCAGAAACAAGTGGAGGAAATAAGCATATTTTAGTAATCAGTGATTACTATACTAAATGGACAGAATGTTTTGCAATACCTAACATGGAGACAAAAACAGTGGCAAAACTTTTAGTTGAAGAGGTTATAGTTATAGTTAGATTTGGGACTCCATATGTGATTCATACGGATCAGGGGGTACAGTTCGAAAGCATCTTGTTTCAGGAGATGTGTAGATTACTGCAAATACAGAAAACTCGGACTACTCCCTACCATCCTCAGTCTGATGGAATGGTCGAGCGGAATAATAGAACAATACTTACAATGTTGTCCGCATTTGTCAATGAACATCAAAACGATTGGGATGAACACCTCCCTTACATTTCAATGGCTTATAGAGCCGCAGAGCATGAAACAACGGGAATCACTCCGAATTATATAATGTTGGGAAGAGAGGTTACAACCCCGCTGGATATTCAATATTGCATGCCACGTAGCATTGCATATATCTCTCAAAATCGTTGGGCATGGATACTCAAGGACAGAATGGAAGAAACTCATAAACATGTCAGGGAAAATGTTAAAGGTGCCAATTTACTTTGACCAACATTCAGGTCAGCCCATTGTCATTCTATTGTCCAGTAAAAGTACAAAGTCTTCATGGAGATCAAATTGTATATTCAGTTATTCTGTTTTACTTCAAAAGTACACATTTGTACTTTGTAATGTAAGAAAATATAAAAAGTATCCATTTGATATAACTTATATGTTTATTATTGCAAACAGAATTCTTTTAAAATACACCCAAAAAATGGAGCATATGTAACATATTAACCCCTCTCCCCCCCAAAAAAAGAGAAAAAAAAAACAAAAAACAAACCAACAAAAAACAAAACAAAACAAAAACAACCCAAAAATGTCTGAAGTTTTTGCTTTACTAATTCTTCAAAAAAACAAAATAGGTACACAAGGTACAAAGATAAATTACATTTAAAATCTGTGTGTGTACTTTTGAAGTAAAACAGTATAACTGAATACACAATTTGATCTCCATGAAGACTTTGTACTTTTACTGGTCAATAGAATGACAATGGGCTGACCTGAATGTTGGCCATGGTAAATTGGCTGATGGTCAAGGCAAGTATGAATAGGAAAGATTCATCTTTGCAAATTCAAGGTCAGATGACTAGCTAAAGCCCCTGTTACACGGTAAAGCAAGTATCGTGATACTTGTATCATAAACCAAAAAATACAGTGTAAACAGTGCTATTACTCTGTATCATGCAACTTTTAGAAGTTGCATGATACACACTTTGGGATAGAACATGTTCTATTCTGTACAACAAGGATCACGATACATTTTATCTCTGACCAATCAGAGATCTTGGTTTGAGGTCAGGAGGTTACAACATCATCAACAAATAAAAGCACATGGTCAGCACATGGTAAATAAAATATGACAGGAAAGAAGAAAAAAGTAGTGATGTTATTTGGTCAAAGAACAGATGGAGAGTCTCCTCAATTTGTATGATAATGTCTTCATTGTCAGGATTCTCCATTTTGGGGGGAACAATTTGTAAACAAACTCTGCATGAAACATGCTACTTGATTTAGTGTGTAAACTGACAAGGATCATGATACAAAAAGTTGCATGATACAAGTATCGCGATACTTGCTTTACCGTGTAACAGGGCCTTAAATGCCCAACTTACCTACGGTATATAAAAGTCTACCTGTAATTTAACTTCATCTGCTATGGGTGTTTTTCAATTTTCTAAAGAATCTTGGGTAAGTAGACTTGCTAGTTAGTTGGAAAGTTATACCATGTAAGTATATTGCTAAATTAGGAAAAGAATGATGAGTATTCTCACAGAATTTAGATAATATTACAGTAAACAAATATGTTAAACAAATTCCTGAATTTTATGTGGAAGTTCTTCGAAGTTGGAACAAAATAGGACGTGGTCAAACTAGAACACCCTTAAATTTTGCATACGTTGGAAAACAAATTCTATATGGGGCAACAAATTTATCAAGTTTGATCACAAAACTTTGCTGTTTAATAATTGGATAAATAGTGATTTAATTTATTCAAATAATATATTAGATGAAAATGGTGAGATATCACACAATTTTATCTTAACCCATTTGAATAATATATCCAATTGGATCACAGAATTCACCATTATGAAAAAAGCAATTCCAAAAGAATGGGTGGATATAATTAAAACCGAAAATTCCATAACAGTGTAGTCAATATTTCAAGAAATTATGTATCAATTAGGGGAAAACCCTTTAAATTTTCAATCCTAAGGAATACAATATTCTATGAATTGCTTCTCAATGAGAAATTTATAAAACCAATTGGTTTAAATACATGAAATACTTATTTACAACAAGAACAACCAAAATGTGAAATAGTATGTTATTTAATATTTAATTATTTAAGAGAAAATAAGATGAAGGTTTTCAGATGGAAATTATTACATTTCATCATTCCTACCAAAAAAATACTTTTAAAATGGAAAATCATGGAAAATTGTTTATGCATTTTATGTAATATAGAAGACTAGTCACAACTTTATTACATGTATTTTTTTCAAAGAGTTTTGGGGTAAAATAAAAGAAGTTTAAAAAAAACATGTGGAATAGAAAATAATATAACTTTATACCATCTTGTATTCGGATATACTCATTGTATGTTAGGGAATACCTACACATATATGGTCGAAATAAATAATTCAGAAAAGTTCATTTCTAAAAAGATTGCAGAATTATTTGTAAAATATTTGATCATGAATTATTTTAAGATAATTATGTCGCTAACTTCTCTATATTTATATTATATATATTGCTTCATAAGAAGCTTTGGCTTATGAAGATGGTTGTAACAAGCATTTGAGTAAAATAACATTGTTGTTAAAAAAAATCAAATCAAATCAATAAAATAATTTCCATTAATAATTTACCTTCTTAAAATTTATTTCATCATCATCACCAACATCATCGGTATCTTCGTTATCATCTTCATCATCAGAGTCATCAGGAAAACCCTCTTCTAAGAGTGGATGTAAAGTCTGAAAATATCAACAACAACAAATATTATATCAGAATACTAATTTGACATGTTTTTTCTTTTTATTATGGACAGTTCTTCAATTACCAAGATCCAATAGTACAATACATGTGATACAAAGTATGCTGCAATGATGGTGTCATGTTGCTTTCCTTGTAAATTGAGACAAACTCCCAAATAAAAGGAGCAGTGGTGAATAAAAAAGTTTTTTATAATCCAATATGCAGATGAATCATTTCTTGCACATGATTTTTGTGATACACCATTTTAAGGGAGACACTGTTTGCTTAGAAACCTTTTTATATAGCTTCATGTATGAAAATGAACAAATACAATATAGTCTATAGGCTCTCAGGAGCCTGTAACCCTCACCAAGTTTTTATTTTGACTTCTAAAGTTTATAGAAAATGGGTGTGTCACACATAATTTAGAAAGTGGGTCAACAAAAGATCATTTCAGCTCAAATCTCTGCCCAGAAGATTTTTATGTAATTTATTTTTTTATATGCATAATTGGCATAAATCGGCTGAAAGAAAAATGTTACAGAAAAACCAGGACCTAAGATAACATACAGATTCTAGACTGTCTATGTTGTACATATCTCTCTTAGGTTTTTCGTAGGTCCAAGTAAAAATATTTTTTTATACTAAGTATTGGTGAAATAAATAGTGGAAATTCTGAAATCTATTTTCTGTTGATTTGGATACATTTTTTTACTTTTTTTTCTAGAATTTTATTCTTGAAATGGGATGCATAACACTTCATTATCTTTTCAATATGGGTGTTCAAATTTTAGTAATGCTTACGACATTCCCCAGGGGTTTGGTTAGCAATGCACAGCTATATTGCTTCTTTATGCTGAGGTCATTGGCTAATCAACAGCTGACAAAGTTGATTGAGACCAATAATAGTTATAGCTATGCTGTGATACCTCAATTGAGATAAATAGAATCTACAGTGTGATATTTCAATTGAGACTCATGATATCTACGCTGTGATATTTAAAAAAAATATCTGTATCTGAATATCTTGATACATGTACTCACCTTAAGAGGCATCCTGGGAGAGTCTTCAGCCAATCCAATCTCATCTAACACAACCACAGAAACAAATCGGTCTAAATCTTTAGCTTTCTGAAATACTGCACACTGTTTGAAGGTACCCACAATACCTTCAGGAGTTGACAGTGGACTACATTGGAATGATACCATCTGTACCTAAGATGGAACATAAAACAAATAATAATATATATGATTTACAGAAGATACATCAACCTTTATTTACTTACAGCAAAATATAAGTAACATAGAGAACTGTTACAAAAAAGCAAGAAATCGTTTGAGAAGGAAATGCAAAACTGAATATTATTATTTTAATTGCAATTTCATTTTAACCGCCCTTTTTGAACCTCTAAATATCAACTGAACCTCCTTTTGGATTCCCATTCAAAATGAAAACAAAATAACTGTGCCATATGGTCATGATTCAACCATAAAATGTCCTGTAACAGCCTTCAAATCCCCATTCCTAACAATCTGGTAGTTTTTGAAGGCAAAAATGAGTAAGCATGCAACGCATATATCACTTGATGAATTAAGAGGCTAGGGTAGGGTGCTAACAAGATATTTAGTATTTTTACATCTAGAAGAGGCAAAACCTGAATAATCCTTGTCAAACATTTCTTTCTGAGATATTGTTGATTTCAAGATTCAGTATAATAATGTAATTATTATCAAAACTAAGATCATCTCTCTCAGGCATATCTATCTTGTTTAGGCTTGCATGTTTTTCATGCTCTCAAATCTTATAAACAAATTTTGACATTAAAAATCATATGACTTCAGAAAGTATCAGATGAACATGTCATACACACTAGATATTTACATGTTTATTGCATTAGAATCTGTTGTGGAATGATGAGACAAGTGTAGTATCAAAATATTTTACAACTAAAGGGGCATAACTTCAACAATCACTGGTTTTCAATCTAGATTTACCTTCAGTATAAATTTTGTTACAATCTGCTGAACAATGAAAAGTTAAAGTACAGAGAAAGATATTTTGTATGTTTTTACATTTTAAGTTCATAATTTCCAAAATTCTTGTTGAAAAATTCAGTTTTTTTAATGTATGTCAATATTTTTGCTATAAGGGCCCTGCAGATAATTGCAAGTGTAGACACAGATCTCTATGTGTTGTCTGTTCCCTGCAAATCGTTTGTGTTATTTTTTCTCGAAAAAAAAACATAGTCAAAGAACCATGAAACTAAAATAATAATTAAGGTAAGATATGGATAAATATGGACAAGTATCCTCAATCATCGATATGTGGACCAAATATGGCGCAACTGTCATTTTTTTTTTAATGAAAACTTAAGAAAGTCATATACCATGCACATCAGGTCAAGGTCAGGTGGCACATGCCAGACTGACATGTATCTTAAATTATTTAAATAATTATCATAAAATGTCTCACCTGTTTGTATCTTTTAAAAAAGTGATTTCGAGATGAATCCCCTTGCATAGCATCAGCTACAATTGTCTTTGCCAGGGATTTAGAACTTCCAGGTTTGCCAACTAGAAACAATGGAATTCTCAGTTCAATACAGACAATCATCATAAAGACATTCTCTTTCAAGGCCTGATTTTTGGCAATGTTGTCTGCCAGTTTGACACTGTCCAAAAACTTATCTTGACATCTAAAAAATATCAAACCATACTACTGACAATGGGTGTATTGCTACAAATACATCACAAATTATTAAGCTTCATTAATACAAGGCTATTTTAGTAATAGATAAATAACACCAATATTTAAATAGATCAAAACATAATTATTACTGTGCAGAAATTAATACATTTAAGGAATTCTGGTTGTAATAATGTAGCCATGGTTAGAAGCATTTCTTAAACCATGGTAAATCTTGATACACTAATACGAAAGCAGGTTTGTCTGACATAATTTACCAAATTACCAATTATGATTTATTTTCGTTTTTTCAAGCAGTTTAGGATTAAATTATTGTTAGTTGCTCATCTTCCTGTGGTAAATATTTCATGCATATTCAGGATGATCAAAATAGCTGACAATAGCCTTTTGCCAGGTATTAGTTAAAATCAAGGAGTAATACAGAGAAAATTTCATATAAAAAATGTGCAATCATTTTGTTGATGATGCTGAACTTGTATATCCCTAAACACAAGTAAATACCTTGTAAATTCAGTCTCTAACTGATTCTCATCAAGTAGTGTGAAAGGATCTTCAAAGTAATCAAAAATCATTTTTCTAAATTCTTCTCTCTTCTTCAAACAAGCTTGGTAACATACCCCAAGTGCCAAAATAAATGCTCTTGTAATCTGTACATATACAAGTAAAGAGGATTACAATTAACTCAGCAAAACCACAGACATTAAATATGGAGAAACTTGTGTGTACAATTGTACATTGTTATTAGCTTCAAACAAGATAATATTTAAATTGGAATACAGGAATTATAATAAAGGGATACACCAGGCACAGCTAGATATGACCACAGCATTTGACAAGAGCTTCCTACTAAACTAGTTTTGCTACAATCAAGTTAATTAGAAAACCATAACTAGAGGCTCCCAGGAGCCTGTATAGCTCACCTGGGTATAATAACATCAGTCAATAAAACTTGATAACTTCGGTCAAAAATTAACAAATGTAACCCTCGTCAATGCAGAAAAAAAAAATTTGAGCAGGGGTTCCCCCTTTAATGTAAGTTATCAACATAACTGTAAAAAAACATAAATGTCAATGATTCTCAAAATTTAGCTATTTCTAATTCACATTTTGTAATAGAGTTGCTTCCATTTGATTATTTGAGAAACCAAAAGCAGTGAAAGTCAACAAAAAATGCATTTCAAGAGGAATAACTCTTCACACAGTAGTCAGACATTTTCAACTGTGGAACTTCTTTGTACATTTTGACATGCTGAACATTTTTGCAGTTTAAACTTTTCCTCTATCTCTTAATAGTTTTTGAAATATAAGATAAATGTATTAAAATTTAGAGCATTTGATGAAAAAAGAGCAATAACTCCAAAATGGGTCCTCAAATTTACTTCAAAATTGTAGAGTAGGTAGATCTTGATATGCTGAACATGTTTGCAGTTAAACTTAACATCTATCTCTGATAGTTTTTGAAATAAAGGACGAAAAGTATTAAAATTTTGAAAATTTGATGAAAAAAGAGCAATAACTCCAAAATGGGTCCTCGAATTTACTTCAAAATTGCATGGTAGGTAGATCTTGATATGCTGAACATGTTTGCAATTTAAACTTAACATCTATGTCTTATAGTTTTTGAAATAGAAGATAAAAAGTATTAAAATAAAAAATAAAAATTAATGAAAAAAGGGCAATAACTCCAAGATGGGTAATCAGATTTACTTAAAAATTGCAGGGTAGGTAGATCTTGACATGTTGAACATGTTTGCAGTTTAAACTTAACATCTATCTCTTATAATTTTTTAAATAAAGGACGAAAAGTATTAAAAATTTGAAAATTTGATGAAAAAAGGGAAATAACTCCAAAATGGGTAATGGGATATACTATAAAATTGCAGAGTAGGTAGATCTTGATATGCTTTACATTTTTGCAGTTTAAACTTAACGTCTATCTCTTATAGTTGAAATATAAGACGAAAGGTATTAAAATTAAAAAAATAATTGATGAAAAAAAGGGCAATAACTCCATGATGGGTAATCAGATTTACTTCAAATTTACAGGGTAGGTAGATCTTGACATGCTGCACATTTATGCAATTAAATTTAACATTTATCTCTTATAGTTTTTGAAATATAAGACAAAAAGTATTAAAATCTTAAAAATGTGATGTAAAAAGGGCAATAACTCCAAGATGAGTAATGGGATTTACTTCAAAATTGCAGAGTATGTAGATCTTGACATGCTGAACATGTTTGCAATTTAAACTTAACATCTATCGCTTATAGTTTTTGAAATAAAGGACGAAAAGTATTAAAATTTTGAAAATTTGATGAAAAAACGGAAATAACTCCAATGTTTTGTCATTTTATTTATGTGTGACTTGTTTGAAACAATGCTGATGTCGAAATAAATTTTATTATTCAATTTTATTTATTTATTATTTATTAGACAATAGTTGACTATGATATATGTGCCTTTATCATCTGTGCAAGACAAAACAAAGAATCTGAAAAGGGTTTACTTAATACAAACAAACAAAAAACAAATACAAGGACATATGTAAATCAGAGAGATGTTATGCTAACTAAAACAAGGAGTTAAACAATTACTGAATATACCTTAATGCATAACAAGTACATTATAACATACGAATGCCACGATAATGCCCCGCGAATGTGAAAAGTGGTACAATTAGAGAAATATTTTGACTTCTCCCTGTACTCTCACCACTTCTCCCTGTTGTCTCTCACTTTTCTTTTGTCAGCACCTGAAAGAGAAGTCACTTCTCCCTCTGATTTCAATGTAGTGGGAGCCCTGAAATATTGGTTAGAATTAATATAATTTAAGAAATATATCTATGAAATTGGATCCCGGGGTAATCAGTTAATATTATATAATGGTATTTAGTAAGAATGACACTTAAAATCGAAAATACGTGATGAAATCAATAAAAACAAACCCAAACTCTGCAAAGGGGCTCGATAAAGGGAAAACTGTAAACAAATTGTATTGCATATTATTGACAACTCTTGAGTTGTTTTGATTATATTTTTTTTTTTTTAGAAAAAAACAGACATGAAGTTTATTATTTTAGTTTCTAATTTGAAAGAGATATCACCTAGCGTTTCCTCCTGAAAAAAAAAAGAATATATAAAAAAATACTACTCAATTCTACTGTTAAAATATGATTCGGCCGAATTCACTGTCAGGTCGTATCAATATGCGTGGGTCAACATTGAATTCTTTACGGGACGTATTTCCTTCGTTCTAAGCTATTTACGTATGATATTATGAAAAATTTCAACTGCAATTAGTATAAAACATCAAATATTGGCAACTTTTAATATAAAAAAAAATCATTCTGACAGCCTATATGCCTTTAATAATAATATACAATTACAAATTCAAATTTATAAAGTTTACAACCAGCCTGAATGTTCACAGTTAAATCTCTTGGAATAAATGTTCTTTTCCTTTCCAGAAGTAGTTCAATTCCTTTTCTTATGTTGAATTATACATACACATAACAATGTAAATTCAAATTATTAGTTAGATAAAATATGTTGGATACAATTTTTCATGATTTACAATGGTATCGCCAAACAATGAAATTCAGAATGTTCCATGACGAACTAACTCAGGAAGGGAACTAATAAATAAAACTAGAGGCTCAGGTGAGCCTGTATCACTCACCTGACATAATAAGTCCTCTTAAGAATGTCTGCATGCCGAATACATCTAAGTTACTATTCAAATCCCATACTGTCATAGGGTTCTATGTTAAAACTATGTCTGCTCATGGCAGCCATCTTGGATGGAGGTCGTGGTCACCGGACACAATTTTGAAAGTATACTACCCAAGGACCATCCATGCCATGTTTGCTTTAAATTGGCTGACTGGTTTCAGAAGAGAAGACTTAAGCAATTTTCCCATAGGGTCCTATGTTAAAACTATGTCCGCTGACGGCGGCCATTTTGAACAGAGATCAGGATCACTGAACACAATTTTGGAAGTTGACCACCTAAGGACCATCGATGACATGTTTGCTATATTGGCTTACTGGTTTCAGAGGAGAAGATTTTAAAACATTTTTTCCCATAGGGTCCTATGTTAAAACTACAGTATGTCCGCTGAAGGTGGTCATCTTGGATGAAGATCAGGGTCATCGGACACAATTTTGAAAATTGACCACTTAAGGACCATCCATGCTTTAAATTGGTTTACTGGTTTCAGAGGAGAAGATTTTTGAATATATTTCCCATAGGGTCCTATGTTAAAACTATGTCCGCTGATGGTGGCCATCTTGGATGGAGGTCTGGGTCACTGGATATAATTTTGAAAGTTGACCATTTAAGGACCATTCATGCCATGTTTGCTTTAAATTGGCTTACTGGTTTCAGAGTAAATTTTTTTTAAACATTTTCCCCATAGGGTCCCATGTTAAAACTATGTCTGCTGATGGCAACCATCTTGGATGGAGGTCTGGGTCACAGAACATAATTTTGAAAGCTGACCACTTAAGGACCATTCATGCCATGTTTGCTTTAAATTAAACATTTTCCCATAGGGCCCCATGTTAAAATTATGTCTGCTGATGGCGGCCATCTTGGATGGAGGTCGGGGTCACAGGACATAATTTTGAAAGCTGACCACCTAAGGGCCATTCATGCCATGTTTGCTTTAAATTGACTTACTGGTTTCAGAGGAGAAGACTTTTAAACATTTTTTCCCATAGGGTCCTATGTTAAAATTAAGTCGAGTCATGGTGGCCATCTTGAATTTCCAATCGGCAAACGATTCACAAGGTTAGTACAGGACCACCCAATGATCATTCCTGCAAAGTCACAATTCAATTGGTTTGGTGGTTTCTGACAAGAAGATTTTCAAGGTTTCAACCAATCAGAACACGTTATTGGCCCTGGCAGCCATGTTGAATTTCCGATCTACACCAAAAACACAAATCTGGTAGAGGACCATCAAATGAACATTTATGGCAAGTTTGGTTGAAATCTGTTCAGCGGTTTCAGAGAAGAAGAGTTAAATGTGAAAAGCTAACGGACGGACGCTTACCCATGACAAAAGATCACATGGCCTATGGCCAGGTGAGCTAATAAGAAAACGATGAATTCAAGAGTCAACGAACATCACAAATACTAACAACAAAAATTGAACATTGAAAGAATCAACAGTATTTGGACATACAGAAGATCAAGGGTCAAATGAATATACCTCAATTAAGAGCCATGAGGAATGCAACTGAAAAATATTATTTAAAACAAAAAATATGACTCACTATGAACTGTTCATAATTTGACAACACATAAATTTGAAATTGATCAGTAGAAGAATAATCAAGTAGTATATTGTATAATAAGATGCCACTACTCTTCAAGGGATAATTACTTGAATTTTTACTGTATCCTCATCAAAATCCATATTTTCTTCAGAGAGTAATCCTTCTTCAGTCTGCCTATAGAACCAAGTCATCACTTCTAGGACTCTTTCAACATCTCTTAAACTCACAAAACTACATTCGTCCTTAAAAAACATAAACACATTCAAGAAGTTCATTTAGACATATTGGAAAGACTTATCTTTAGCTGTCAGAAAGTTCTGAACATAAAATGATTTCTAACAATAAAAAAACCAAAACATTAAAATTCATGCAACGAAGATATAAAATCAGAAGCACTCAAGAGCCTGCATTGATCACCTGATTTATATAGGCAATGATATATAAAAAACTGAAACTCCTCGTCTTGCTCTTTTATCATCAATGTTCTATTTACTGCAGCCGTGTCAATTGATTGAGGTGGTCATCTGATACATGCCTTATAGTTATCTTCAAATATTTTTTGCTAAAATTGATCTAATTTGCATATTTGGCAAAAAACAGTCATAACAAGATATGATATGATCTGAAGGATCATAACATGGCTCTCAAACAATGGATATCAATTCGCAACATCATAATCTACTTGGAAACCAAATTTTGCCCAATCGGAGGATTTTTGTATTTTGGCGACCATTTTGGATTCAAAATGGCTACCATAACAAACCAAAATGGTCGCCATATGGTGCAGCATGTCTTACTCCCTGTAAATATCCATTGTTTGGGAGTCAAAATTCCAAATTTCATGGAAAAATTCCAAATAAATTAAACATCTCATTAGCATAAAACTACACTGTTTTGACCCCATCACATTTTTGTAGCTGTCCCAAGCCAGGACCTGGATTTCCAACATATGTCATGGTCTTTATTATGTTCAACGAGAGGTGTTCATTTTGTTGATATTGGTGAAATTGTTGATCATCACTGATTAAATAAACTTTCTTTTCATAACCTTAAATTTCAGTTCATTTTTAATAACTGTGGTCATCTTGGATGGAAGTTGGAAATGTCCAATATGATTTTGAAGGTTTTGTTTAATTTGGTTCAGTTATTAAACATGAGAACATTTTCAAATGATTTTTTTGCCAAAATCATCCTAATTTCATTTTTGCATTAAAACACAACAAAACCCATTATGTTTCAGCAAAACCAGGAACATATTTTATCCAAATCATTGAAATGTAACTACAATTCTCTGTAGGTGTGCATTACACTCATATGTTCTATTTATAGTAACAACAGTGATGGCTAAAGATCACCTGACCCAGTCAAGTGAGCTAAAATGGAACTTTCAAATGTGTTTAAAACTTTTTCAATTAAGGTGTTGTGATATTTTCTAAGAACAATAATTTCCTATTAATTATCACATTAATTTCAGATCCCATCAACAGTTAAATATAAATTACTTATCAAGAAAGAATACCTTCTGCATTCTCATAAAGTTCTGACAGGCACTTAATACTCGGCTTGCAACATCAGCCAATCCTGTTATCTCTGGAAGTTTCTCATCATTTACCTGTTTGAAATGATTATCTTATATATGACATACAACTTCTTATGAATTGCATAAAATACTTTTTCCAATGGAAAAATCAATTAAAGATGCAAAGAACATTTTTCTATTTTACAAAGTGTTCCATGTTCAGGAAACCACATCGGCTGTATAATGATTAGCATGTTCTCCTCAACTGCGGTAGATCGTGCATTCCAGACCTGGTAGAGTAAAACAAAAGATCATAAAATTTGTATTTGCTGCTCCTCACCTATGCATGCAGCACTAAGGAGTAAGAGCAGACTGGTTGGCTCGGACTCAGGATAATATGTCCAAGTGAAGCGACACATCTACTACCCATAACTGTTTCAGCCTACCTACGAAAATTGGTACTCCAGGAATAAAATTGATTTCACAGTAGTACAAAAGTTATTGATTTCCTCTGTCAATTAAATCAATAATTTAAACCCCAGACAAAATATTTGTTCATAATGGTATTTGCAGGAGACAGTTTGACATCCAGATTAAAGCAACATCCAGCCTACCATTTTCTCCAAAACAAACAACATTGTAATCCATGAAATAGTGTTCTAGGATTTTTCCCCAACACCAACTTTCCACGGGAAAGTGCATACCAAAAACGGGAAATGTGAATCCTAGAACACTGCACTAAATATATTTGTGTTGTGTTTCGGTAATAATTCCATTAGGTTTCTATGAAATTGTTTTAAATCTGTGCTTATTTCTTCAACATGGAAATACTGAAAATAAAACCATATGTGAATATTTGCTGGTAAATTAGTTAAACATGAACAACTTTTACAACCACTTCAAACTTACATATCTTTTAACCATTTGTCTAATGTACATCTCTTCTACTTCAGTATTCAGCTGTCCAAAATCCCATACTAATGGTAACATACTCTGTGGTAGAGGTTGAACTCTGTACACTAAGCGTCTCATTGGTACACGACCTAAAATAGAGTGCATTAATTATTTTTCCTCATACTACTGGTAATATACTCTATGCTAGATATTGGACCCTCGGTCAGGTGAGCTTAAAGCTGATTTAGTATCTCTGGCCCTAGGTATGTAATAAAATACTTAAAGAGTCCATATGACTGTATTCATCTATACAATTTAATAGAAATTTTATATAAATTGTAGAAAAAAGTATTTCAAACCTAATTTATCAGTAGTTTTATCTGCATCCACATGGTAACCAAGCCCTGCTTGTTCTAATTTCTTTATTAGTTCTTCTTTGTGTCTGAAAAAAAGAAAGAGAAGTACATGCACAAATTTGTGAAAATTATATATATTATTGAAGAAGAATGCCTGCTGTTTTAACTGTTGTTCAAAATGTAATATTTGTTGTACGAAGTGGTAAATATACAAAAACTAGTCATTATTCTTTGTGCAGTTCCACATCCTACAAGAACCGGCCATCTAATATCAACACTCAGCATATCAATCATGCTTTAGTTCAAACTTCCTAAGCTTATTCATCACCTTCTAAATTTGCTTTATTTTATTTGGTGTATCAGAAACAACAATGGACCTCCAGCCTTAATTTTTGGAAATACTGTACGTGGATATGAGTAAATTTGGAAGTGTGATGCTAGAAAGTGACAAACATGTTCTCATTTATTTACCATCCACGTTTGTATGGCGATGTAATTAACAAAGGTTAAAAGTTCAAATCTGACACATCTAAACTTGTAAAATCTTTGAAAAATCTTGTTCGTAAAGGCTATGATTTACCAATTATAGTTCACTGTTTGAGGCAGGTTTACCTTGCTAAGAATATTGACAATCTGCTGGTACAACTAGCAGATCCAACTAGCAATTAAATGAGGAAATTTATTTTTCATTCCGTAATACTATTTTTTTTCTTTATCATTTGATTCCAACAGTTTTATGACATATTTATTCTGGTCTCCCACAAAGAACATTAATTTCATTGGATATTAATGACAAATCAATATTAAATCTGTCCGAAATATCATTTTTTTTTTTTTTTATCTAAAGAGTAATGGTCTTTAACCAACAGATTCAATCACAGGCGCTTGTGTAGAGTCAACAATATGCTCGCTATGTGTCTAAAATACCACAAGGCCGGACTCACTCCTACTACCCCTGTCACTTCAATCGCTATTTCCCCTGTCAAAATGTCGATAGGACGCAAATCACTTACTAATTTGCGTAGTGAAATGATTTTTCTTCAAGGAAAACCCGTTTTTTTATATCTTCCTACCATCTACACCCCCATACTGACAGATAATCCTCAGATTTTGTTGACAATGGACACCTAAGAGGCAGCAAAGTGAAAGTAGGTCACGTGCGACATATTTCCGCCTTTCGGTCGTTCTCGGGTTTTATCATTGCCTTACGAAACATACCTGAGAAGTTCAGAAAGAAAAGTTCGGGAAACGTAATTATATATTAGTATTGTTACTGTATAATTATAATGTTTTTTAAATACAATTATTTCCTATGCCTTATTTTTAGTATTATTTGCATACCAAGAAGCACTGAAGTTTTCATTCATTTTGTCAGTCATATTTTGGTGCCTTGTAATGTTTCTAGTGTTTAGTGATTATATATAATAAAACCCGAGAACGACCAAAAGGCGGAAATGTGTCGCACGTGACCTACTTTCACTTTGCTGCCACTTAGGTGTCCATTGTCAACAAAATCTGAGGATTATCTGTCAGTATGGGGGTGTAGATGGTAGGAAGATATATAAAACGGGTTTTCCTTGAAGAAAAATCATTTCACTATGCAAATTAGTAAACGATTTGCGTCCTATCGACAATTTGACAGGGGAAATAGTGATTGAAGTGACAGGGGTAGTAGGAGTGAGTCCGGCCTTGTGGTATTTTAGGCACATAGCGAGCATATTTTTGACTCTACACAAGCGCCTGTGATTCAACCTTCCTTGCTAGTAGTTAGTTCATCGAGCATTCATTGACTCTACTATTGTACTGTCCATGTTTATGTTGTCATTCTTTTTTGTGATACAGGGTTTCAGCTGGATTTTATTATACTAAGGTCAAATGACCTAACTCATATAAATTCCTCAGGCCTTTTGTCCTGAAAGGCACTTATTCAATAGATCAATTGTGTCCTAATTTGTCTAAAACTTATAGGTCATTTAATGATATATTAAGGGTGTAGACCTGGGTTACCCTAAAATTTTCCCATCATTCAATTCTTTTTAAATTTGTATCATGGAATAGTCATGTCTTAATACATTATCTGCCAAAGTTTCAAAAAATTTCACCGTGCCGTTTTCTCCATAGCACATCCTAAATATAGCAATTTTGGGGGTATTCTTGACGCCAGATGGTAATACTAGTTTCGGAAGATTCTAATAGATATGCACATTTATTTCTGATTGAAAGGGAATATTTTGGCTTTAATACACTTGAAGTGATGTTATTGAATAAATATGAAATATCTAGCATATCTGAATATCCTGTTTGGAGATAATCACGTGCAAAACAGTAGAAATTGCAAAAAGGGGGGATGCCCCGAGGACCACCTTGGTATTAAAAATCGGATTAAAAAAATTCCTGTCAATTAATTTCCACCCAAAAATGTCACACTGAAGAATAGACATATAGACATCATTGCACCAAATTTTACAAACTTTTACAAACTTTTTAAAATATTTAAATTTATGTTTTTCATGGATGGCACCTAGAAAAAAATGAAATTGTCGAGGAAAGTTATCACACACCCATCCTTTGCTAGTTTCTTTGTGAGATAAAAAATAACTAGTTATCAATAACAAAAAGCTTTTGAATTCTTATAATTGACACAGTGGATGTCCAAATTACCAAATGACTGCATTTGTCTTTTTTATTTTCAGGTCGGCTGGGGAGGGGGAGGGGTGGTTTGAGGGTGACTCTACTTGATTAATTCATTACAAAGAAAAATCACAAAAAACACAGACAGCCACCCAGCTGTATTGTTAAATTCCTTCAAATTCTGTCCTCCAGTTGTATTCGTTTGATTCTGGTTATTCTTTAATTGTCTTAGGAGAAAGGGGCGGCGGTATAAGGAGGATCAGATATTACAATTTTTTTCCCAAACATAGCTTTCTATTTTTTCATTACCATAAAATGAATTTGCTCTATAGTTTCATAATATCTAAGATTCTGGTGTATATATTTAATCATTTTTTTTAAAAAACCCTTGAAATTCAAGAGAAAAAGGTCACACAAATTGTATTACATTTCTGGCATTTTTGACAACATACTTCAATGAACATTTTTTCTGGAAAGAGATATTTCAATGATATTTTGTGGGCACCGGCATATAATAATAACACACTGCCTGACACTGGCATAAGCAGCGATAAGATATACAAATACAATGAGCACAGCTATGGAAAGGTAAAAGGAAAAGGAGTCATATTTTTTAACTGGCCATAATCCAATGTAAACAATCTTTGTCACCAAGACGCTTGGAATTGAGGGGGAATTTTCAAATGCACAGATGATCATATATTTGAGAAGACACTGAACATAGAGTTATCTCCCATACCTCAGGCCTACACCCTTAAGGTGTGGTTTGATTCATTAAGATGCAGCTGGAGTTTAATTTAATATTCATTTGTTTCAAACTTGCATACTTATTATGATATTTGGAATTGACAACCAGACAGGTTTTCAGAGGTCACCATCTCTTTCCAAAAAAAGTTAAACTTAAGTGAAAATAAATAGAAATTAAAATCAAATTCCCCAATGAGGAATGAGTCAAAGACTTAAGAGAAAGCTACCCTAAATAAGTTACAAAAAAGTCTGCTTTGAAGTAAACATTTCGTAGAATTTGTTTTTTTTATATATAAATAAAGCAAAGTATTTTATTTAAATTCACAGAGAAATAAAAATATTAGTGGATCTTTTCAACTATTTGTCTTAATCAGGAAAAACTTGTAATATTTGTCCATTTCAAAGATTTCAATATTTCCCAAAAACCTAAATCAAGTCCTCTATCGTATTTTGCACAAAAGACAAGTTTAAATTTGACGCCAAATTGATATCCGATAATTTTTACGTGTTCAGTCCGGAGTTATTCTTGTTCTTATATTTCAAATATTGATATTTTCGTTCATTAAAGCGTTTCTGAGATTGCGACTTTAATTTTGTCAATGTCCTTGAACTTCATCAAAGCATGCAGTTTTAATCAAAATAAATTATGGACAAATTGGAGAATACTGGATCACGTGTCCGATGCATACGTAGCATGTGTCGGTCTTTTTGGTCACTTATTTTGAAACAAACAGTCATTTTGACAGCCATGTCAAATTATTTCCTGTCGTATTCGCAAATTATCGGCCCATGACCGATGCCAAACGGAAACCCTGTGATAGTGTCTGGGCTTTTGAATGGAAATGAATCCGAGCAGGATTTTTATCATTTGTTTATACAGTTGACTCTCGTCTCGAATTTCCGGTTGAGTCGAATTTTTATCGAAGTCCCGAACTTCGTTGTGTATCGATATATATAATTTGACTCCTGTTGAGTCGAATTCGGACGAGTCGAAATTTCGGTTGTCTCGAATAAAAGTTTTGGTCCCGAGATGTAGAAAACCATATTATTTACATTCGTTAAGTCAAATTTATCTGTCAAAACATGTGTATTACCTTGGGATTAAAATCGGATCACAGGTGAAACATCCGGTCATTGACTTTGACATTTTTACCTTAGGCTATTTCACATGTTTATTTTAACAATCTGTCAAATTAATTAGTGATAATATTTGAATTGGCTTGGTCTAATCTATTATGACACAGGTTAAATGTGTACAATAACAAATTATCGATTTATAATAAGTGTGCTTGGGTCGGCATACATCAATGATTATGAAAAGTACACAACGGATGCGTTTTATCTATTGATTTATTTGTCGGAAATTAATTTTCATTAAAGATGTATAATTTCTCAATTTTGAGAGATTTGAAAAAAATGTTACTCTTAATTAACTTGTAATAAAAGGGGAAATCACGCTATTTCTCAGAATTGGCATTATTTTCGGTCGAGAAAAGTTTTATTTTACACTTTATTGAATCAATGCAACACAACAGATAAACATAATCATACACACACACAAAAAAGATATCTAGCAGTTATCAGTCATTCCACAAGATTCAAAGAATTTAACAGAAAAAAAAACAGCAACAAAAACATCGAATAAGTTTTAAATCGTTCCGAGAATCAAGACATGCGATGCTGGTTTTAGCTCTTCAAAATTTTGCTCGAGTTGTCTCCCTTTCGCCGTTAAACAAACTACACTTCCGGTATTTTCATAGCTCCTTTTGAGTCGAACTACGGTGGACTCGAATTTTTTCCATGGTCCCATCGAATTTGAGATAACGAGAGTCAACTGTATATGAATTGCCGTTGGAGATCCAGTTGTCAAGAGGGGAAGGTTGGGATCCCATTTACCGGTTTAACCCTGACACATTTCCAACATCATATGCTGTGGTCTTTTTTGTGTTCAGCGAGTCCAGTTAAGATGAGAGGTGATTGTTCGTTTTATAAATTTTGGTGGAATTGATAACCATCAACTTTTTTTCCATAATTTATACATTTTAAAATTTGCAATTTGACACTTGCTGGCCATTTTCATTTGACTATAACATGGAAACCAAAAGACGGTGTTCAAAATTCCCGGTCGTCTGATCGTCAAGGATAACCAAAAACGATTACGGACGACCTGAATTTGTAACAAAGTTGTCCGAGCGACAACCTGAAATTTTCTTTTACTAAGATGCTGAAATTTATTTTTTTCAAGTTTTGCAAGTAGATTTTCCTAAATTACCCCTTAAAATGGCTATAAATATAAAACTCTTCAAATAAACGATCATCGGAACTTTGGCATTGTTGATATTTGACCGGAATCTAATACCGATGCCGTTTCCGGTTATTACTCATATTTGATCAATTTCCGTTTCTCAAACATTTACTTCTGGGAATAGTCTAACCAGTACAAAATTTTCCATTAACTATCAAACCAAAAATCAAAATTATCCTTGTTGAATAACAGGTTTAGAAAAGCTGGTTTATGTGTCACGAAATAGCCAGATTGCATATTTTTGCACCTTTTAATCCTGAGCTTCTGAGTGCCTTGTGACTTGTCAAGCAACAATTTCAGTAAAAAAAAACCTACTATTTGAAGCTGAGATTTATGTGCCAGGATATGCCCAGAATGCAGGATTTTGCACCATTTACCCCAATGCTTCTGGAAGCCTTGAGCGCCCCTCCAACCCCCGGCTCGCAGGTTTCATTGGACAACCAAACAATTTTTTGGACAACCTAAATTTTGATTTAGGTTGTCCAAATGACTACTAAATATTTTTGGGAGTTTCTAACACTGATAACAGGTAGAAGAAATCTGTGGACACTTTACCAGCAACTTCCAGCTCATTAAATAAAAAAAAAACACATCAACATTGGATGAAAAAGAAAAATTTGGAATTTTGGCCCCTTTCAGACCCTTTCTTGAAATCAAATAGCAAATTTTTTATGACCCATTAATAACCCATTAAAAACTGCCTTAAAATTAAATGAAAAACAAATAAAGTGTTACCCTGAGTGAACACAACATTTTGCTTCACACAGTAAATTACTGGACACAGAAGTATACTGGAATCAGTAATTTGCTGGATCTACTGTGTTTTGTACATTTGTCTTGTTATTTAAAATTGGATGAAAAAGAAAAATTCTATATATCTTCCATATATGCAAAATTTTAAGAATTTTGTGTCCCTTTTAGACCTTTTTTCGAAAGAAAATGGTCAATTTTTTAATATCCCATTAATTTAATAAACCATAACAATTAGCACTTTGCAAAAAGTCTGCATTAATATTGGATGAAAAATAAAAAAGTTAAAAAAAATTAATTCCCCTTTCTTGGCCTCGCATGGAAACCACTCTACAAATAGACTACGACAGGTCTATAACATAATACCACCACAAAATTGTTGCAGTTGTATAAAAACTGCAACAAGGGCAATGCAAAGCGTGGCGTATCCCCTCTTCTAAAAATTTGATCCGGTGACCTTGACCTTTGACATATGACCTTGAAAATCAATAGGGTTCCAGACTCTCCTAAGGATTAAGCATGTACCAAGTTTGGTCAAAATCCATTGAAGGATGTTGATTCTAGAGTGTTCACAAGGATGTTACGCGGTAAAGGTTTGACCCGATAACCTTGACCTTTGACAATCAATAGGGTTCCAGACTCTCCTAAGGACTAAGTACAGTCAAACCTGTATTAAGAGACCACTCAGCGGAGAATGCAAAAGTGGTCTCTTACAGCAGGTGGTCCTTTAATAGAGGTTCAACAATACAGCTGAAAAATAATGTGGTCATAGATCGTTGTTATTCTACTACGAGTTAAATGATTGAATCATTAATAATAAATATATATTTATTTTATTAAACATGCACATGTAAGAGCACTTTTTGTTTTACATAACTTGATAACTTTTATCCGTTTGTCCAAAGATAAAACTTTCCTTTTAGAAGCCATGTTTTAAAACTTTCTTTTAATTACAAAATAACTCAAAAGCTTGTAAAATTGATTTCTACTCACCTTTAATTAAGACAAACCCTCAGGTGTAAACAGCCTTCGATTTATTGTTTACATCCTAATTTTTAAACCACGTGGTCATGATGTACACCATGAAAATTCGATCTGGGAACAACAAATCACTTAATAAATTTTAAACCCGCACGAAAATGCCAAAAAGGCAGAAATATTTAAAAAAAATAAACATATTTTTAATTAAAAACGACAGTAATAGAGAAAACATTATTTTGGGTACAAAAAAAAATCACTTCCGGTTTACGTATACAGAAAATGAATGTGACCTTTGGGGAACATCCCCTGTCAGTTTCCCCATTTTTGTTGTAAGCTCATCATGCAAAAGAGTTAGTGGTCGTTGAAAAAAGTTGAAGTGGTCGTTCGGGAATGCATTTTGGCGGTCATTGGTCACGTTATGCAGGTGGTCATTGAATCTAGCTATAATATGTTCAAAATGGCCACCATTTTTTCATAAAATTCCTCAGACAGAGAACCTGTTCCAAGATAATTTGATCAATTTTGTTATCAATATAATTAATATCACTGAAAAAAATGGATATGGAGGTTTGTACCAATGACCTCTTATTTGTCTTAGCATTTTATTACGGAATAATTGTCATATTGGTGGCCATTTTGAAAACAAAATGGCTGCCATTGCTTTAAAATTTGTTGGGCAAATTTACGTTTTTTTAAGATTACTCTGTCGTTTCTAGTCAGAATTTGATCATCAAGGTACCAAATTAAAGATATTTTAAAAATCTATAACCTCAAGTAACTAATAACTAAAACTAAATACTTTTCATTTCATATATACCACCAATATGTAATCCCCCCAAGAGGTGACACCTACCCCTTGCCAAAAATTTAACTGGCTTGATATACATGTAGGTGTTTTTGCTTTCCTACCTCAATGTCTTGCAATCATCACTAGGAAATAGAAAATGCAAATATGCCCGGTAAAATGCAAATAATTAAAGATTACCAGTTATATTAGCGTTTACCAGTTAAATTAGCGAATTGTCTTGTTATATTTGCGTTTTACCTTTTAAATTTGCATTGTCGTGGCATTTTAGCGTTTTTCCTTTTAAATTTGCATTGTCGTGGCATTTTAGCGTTTTTCCTTTTAAATTTGCATTGTCATGGCATTTTAGCGTTTTTCCTTTTATATTTGCATTGTCTTGGCATTTTAGCGTTTTTCCTTTTAAATTTGCATTGTCGTGGCATTTTAGCGTTTTTCCTTTTAAATTTGCATTGTCGTGGCATTTTAACGTTTTTCCTTTTAAATTTGCATTGTCGTGGCATTTTAGCGTTTTTCCTTTTATATTTGCGTTTTTCCTTTTAAATTTGCATTGTCGTGGGATTTTAGCGTTTATCATTTTATATTTGCGTTTTTCCTTTTAAATTTGCATTGTCGTGGGATTTTAGCGTTTATCCTTTTATATTTGCGTTTTTCCTTTTAAATTTGCATTGTCGTGGGATTTTAGCGTTTTTCCTTTTAAATTTGCATTTTACCAGTTAAATCGCACGGTCTCTAAATCACCCGCTGAGTAGAGAGATTACGTAATACTGTAGTCGTCACTAGCTCATTGAATATGACGATCTATAGTATTATATTATCGTGTATCTATATGTATTTATTTATTTATTATTATTATTTATGTCATACTAGTCTGGCCCTTGATAAATTTAGTGTATTCAATACACAATAATCCATCAATTGTTGTGTATTTGATTTTCATGTCGTATTTTAACTTAATGCGATGTTTATTAAGAAATGTGACTTTAAATGTATTAAAATATTAGCAAAGTGTGATACACGTACAGAATACGTATACTGTTGTCACTTCACTATTACTTGTTTTTAATTATCATGCGAGAAACACATTAACCTTGTATTACCTATGCTGAGACTATTTACTAAAACATGAATTAAGTATATATTAAACTATCTGTCTCTATTAAGCTATTTATGTCTTGTTTTATAGCACAGGATTGCGTATGTACAGCCTCAAAGTTATTGTGCTTTAAAAGTTCTGATTATTGTAATGAGGCGCCTTAATGAACAATAAATATTTTTGTTTATGATATAAAACAAATAATCATATCCCTATGTAAACGCCGTAAAGCGAGAGACCATATTTTAATTTGAAATATTTTATTCTTCAATAAATTAAGGCAAATAATTCCTGAAATAAGAAGTGAAAGGTGGGTTTACTTATTTTTATTTTCATTCTGAAAACGACAGGTACATTCACACCGGTTCACTCAGCAGGGTACCTAATATTGCCAGGCAGAATATACAAGTGTCATCTTACATCCGGTCGACGGGACTCTGACCGAATACATGAATACATGTGTCACAATCTTTGGCAATAATCAGAAATGCAATACACATTTTGTGACCATTTAACGATACCCGTGACTAGAATAGGAGATGCAATACACATTTTAAAGGTTCTAATAGGTGATCAAGTATACATGAGGAATGGGTGCATATTAATGTTCGAAAAGACGTTATTAAAATAAACAAAAAATGTTTTCTTTACGCAGACATATTATATGTTACACTTTGTTCAAATCAGAAATAACCGTTATGAAAACAGATTAATCTTTTTACTGTTGGCAAGTAAGAATATTGTATTTCCATAAACAAATTATTATATTATGTAAGAGATGTACCCTGAAGTTTTGTATAATATACTTTAAAAGTATTTATAATACGCATCGTCTGTAATTGTCAAATGAAAACTATTACAAATTATATGTTTACATAATCCTCTCAATTTTATGGCTTCCTACCCTGTAACTTTCTGTGCTTTTAGCTAAGAAGCAGAGCTTATGTGTAGCTTTATTGTAGTGCTTGAACGATCGATTACAAAGTGCGATCTTATAAATAATAGCATTAAAACAATTTTGCTCCGTAGCATAGGCCTATTTTTATTTTTTTACAAATTCATGGCATTGTTCCGATGTCTGTTCTTTTTTTTTCACATAATTTCGTAGTTCTTCAATTTTCAAAAAAAATCTTTTGTAAATGTGTCTCATTAAAGACGGATCGTTTTCTCCGATTCGTTTGTTTTGCCATAAGTATATAGAAACAAAACGTAAATCTGCAAAAAGTGATTGTGTAATAAATTCATAAAAGATGTTAAAGTTTGCTTTTAAAGACGCAAGTACCTAAAACAATGAACCTACCTACTGAACCGTACTTTTTGTAATGCTAAAAATTTACTTCATTTATAAAGTAGCTGGAAAAAAATCCAGAAGGCTATATAAAATTGAACTATGTCGTCTGCCTCTCAGGCACCGGCTCTTTCTGTCATGTAACTGTCATGGGGTCACTGATCGTACTTGTAAACAAAAGAGCTGACTGAAATGTGCCTGTTTCTTATATAAAATACATGTCACTTTGCAGTGCATTGTGGTTTCAGCACTAAGAAGAACATCAAAAGTAAACACAATTTTGAAAGTGGTCATTTTCAAACATTCTGTTATTTTATTTAGATGTAATATGATTTGGTAGATGGCCAGAACCATGAAATTTTAAAACCAGCCATTTCCGGATTTTATTTTCGTTTCCATCCCGTATTATTCCTACAATGTAGCGTCAATTTATGTGTTTTCATCCGTATTTTTACATCCGACATTTTTTTTTTATTGACATGTACGGTACCGGGTCGTTTCGCCCCGAATCCCGTTCGCCCCCTGAGTCGTTTCGCCCCAGGTCGTTTCGTCCTCATTTATTAATAGTGCTTTAAAAAATGAAATATGGAAAATACCATTGCAAATATTCGTATTTTGAATGTTGTAAGGTTTGTTCATGAGTACTTTATTTTTGTCTTCCTCATAATTAACATGCTTTCTTGATGTGTTTAATATTATGTATTGCTTCACTCTTTGTTTGACATCTGATTAAATTTATACTATTTTAGCATTTGATGCGTAATTCATTAAAAAAGAGGTTATTTGCGCACTTGTACAGCATCTTAGTCATTTCATGCACTTTTGCGTTGGTACAAAAAAAAAAAACCAACCTTTTGACTGTTCTTGTGTGTTGTTTTTCTAAATTTTGCAAGAAAAGTTTCACTTGAGATCTTTGACAAAAATAGACCAAAATGAATGAATTATTATTTTTTTTGTATGTACAACTAATAAATAAATATTTAAAGTAGACCAAAATGAATGAATTATTATATTTTTTGCATACAACTAATAAATAAATAATTTCCAAAAAATAGTCGAAAAAGACTTCATCTTTTATAATATAATAGCGATTAAGTGGGGCGAATCGACTCACTTTCCGGGGCGAAACGGCCCAGGGCGAACAGGTAATCGGGGCGAAACGACCCGGATTCACATGTACAAGGTTACATAATATAGTCTCTGATCCATTCATACACTTTGCTAATAAGTAATATTTTCTTTACAATAGTTTATTTTTGTTAATAAAATAGACGAATTATTGAATAACGATTTATATAAATGAAACGATTAAAATTGATTGCTAAAAAAAATTGTTATTATTAAATACCCGGATATGTTTGGATAAGAGAATAGCATTCGGGTCATCGAGGGGTCATGTAGTCTTGTGGTTATAAATGCGAAACTTTTTCTCAAATTTTGAACAACTACCTGTCAACCTCTCGTGTAAACTCTTTGACACGCTGATCCGTCCCATTTTAAGTGATAATTGTGAAATATGGTATATGGACGAATACCTCCCCTTATATAGAGCCATGCTTCGAGCAACCAGAAATAATACTTTTTGTGATACTTTAGCCCTACAGGAAAAATCATCATATGAAAAAATACATACAAAATATTGTAAAACAGTTTTAGGCCTTAAAAAAACTGCATGTAACATTTCGACATTATCAGAGTTGGGGCGACTCCCTATTGCTTCCTTTATTAAAACTCAAGTTATGATGTATTTTGTAAGAATAAATACTAATAATATAAACCCATTAATTAAAGAATCCCTTAATGTTAATAAATCTTTACATGATGAAGGCTTCTACACATGGTATACTTTGGCATTAAATGTCTTTCCAGAATTTGATTTGGATGCTGAAGATTTTTCTAATATGGATAAGTGTTTCCATAAGATAAAAGTTCCATTTAAAAAAGAATTTAAAAAGGTTGTCCATAATAATTACATTCAGAAAACTAAAGACAAACTTTTAAAATTAACGGATAATTCACAACTTTATTTGTATAATAAAATAAAACATGATATTGTTTTGGAAGAGTATTTGATAAAGGAAAAAAACTTTATAAATAGACAACTCATAGCTAAATTTCGGACAAGTGACCAATGTTTGCAAATTGAAACTGCTCGATATATCAATATACCCCATCAACAAAGACTTTGCACTACTTGTAATATCTTAGATGATGAATATCACTTTTTTTTAAATTGTCATTTAAACCAGCAACCTAGAAATTTACTAATAAATACTATTGAAAATAAATGTCCTTCTTTTACTAATATGTCACCCATGAATAGACTTGATTACATACTCAATCCAACTTCAGATCTTTTATCGGTTGTTTGCACCTTCATAAAACAATTGCTAGACTTGAGATGATAGGGTTCACCCTGGTCAAATATTTCTCCTACATTTACATATTTATTATGTTTGTGTTGTTTTTCTTTTATATGTTTGCATGCTTTTGTATTGTAATTGCTTGACCCATATGGGTGTAATATGCAATTTGAATAAAAAAATAATAATATTTTCTTTTGAAAAGTTTATTTTTGTCAATGAAATGTTGAATTACAAGAGTAAAACAAGTATATGTGGAATTTTTTTTTTTAAAGATTGAACATGTGGTATTTGCATCATCAAGTAGTTCAATAAAAATATTGATTCAAATCTAGTAAATTTATATTGATTTAAGAAGAAAAATTGAAATAAAGAAAAGTTATAAAATTAATGAGAAATGAAATAATATATTTTATTTAAGAGTAAAGTATGGTAATTTTTTTTTTGGTTAAAATAATCCAATAGGAAAATAAACCATTAATTAAAATTTTAACAGAAATAATACACCTTAAAACAGTAAAATATGTATACATTAAGGAAAGAAAATAGATCATATATATATATTCTTACAATGGAAATGAAGTTCTATTTTTAAGTTAATTTTTATAAGAAAATTATTTCTTTCATAACTTGACTTTTTAATTATAAAAAAAAGTGAAAAATCAAGCTTGGAGAGCATATTTCAGGTTTGCTTATATAGTATCAGAGTTCGGGAAATGTGTCAGTCCTGTCAGACATGACCAGCAAAATTTGGGCAGATTTTTCTAAGGACTGACACAAGATTGGTATTTTGCAATAGAAAATTAATGAGGACTGACATTTTTTTCACTAGGACCACCAAATCCATATGCAATTTCGCGAACTCTATAGTATTAATGTTTAATATAAATATTAATTACACTACAGCTAGGATGGATTACGCCATATCCGCGCGTCCATCACGGACACCGATTGTAATTCGCGGAAAGTCACGATGGACACAAAAGTCTGATCGCTGCAATTGGTTTGTAGTGTCATCGTATAAGCCGCGATGTCCATGATGGACAGCGAAATAAAAACCAACATTACGTGTAGTTATATTCTTATATTCGTCTCGGTTTGTTACCTCAATGCATCTCTTTCCAGAACGTGCTGAGCGCTGAATGGGGTATATTTTATTGTGAATTTTATATTTGTATTTATTTGTAATACATAACTTGCGTGATTTTTTTTTAAAGCAGCATCTGCTTAAGGTGTGAAACCTATAATTAATTTCTTTAAGGTTTTCTACTAAATTTGTGTTTTTTCGAGCCTACCTGGCCATTTTATCTTAAGTTTAACCTTTCGAAGACCATACATTTTCTGAAACGTCCATGATTCCTCTACGTTCTGTCAAAATATCAGGCCATGTTTAAAGTCTTGCAGTGAAATGCCAGGCTATGGAAAATACCTACTCTAAAAATAGCTCTGTCATCCCCCAGAAATTCCCTATTTATAGGTCATGCATCAAATCCTCCATATCCATATTAAAATACAACTATATCAATCAAATTTGGGCTCAAAATAATCCTTATACATTTAACTTCAATTATCAATTTAATTATTCCATTCCATTCAGTATGTGTCACAATACAACAAAGTGAAAGGAACTTTTTTCTTTAAAAAGGACTACTTTTGTATATGTTCTTAGCTCTGATTGGTTGAATTACTGGTTTGACACCTAAAGAGCAACAAAACTTGCTTCTCCAACCCTTTATTGGCCTTATTTCTATTCCTTAGGCAATATCAACCACAAAAAACCTCATAAGGTATGTGGCTGTCTAATATTTGCAAGTATAAGTGTTCAAATGCAAAGGTACCCCCCTTGAAGATTTTTAATGAAAACATCTCCATTTACAGCTGTTGAGTTCAGACTGTGTAATATGCCAAAACTTACCTATTCTCTTATATATTACAGTTATTAAGCCAATTTCTAACATAATAAGCAATTTCTACACATATATATGCCTCAGTTGTATATTTAATAGCTAAATACTATGAAATGTTTACATTTAGCCCCCCCTTTTTTTTGTCCCATAAAATCAGTTCACATCATTCTTAATTTTGTTAATTCATGCTTTAACCCCATAAATTATGTAGTTTAAGGCATAAAATAAGTTTTTGTATATAGATCTACAGTTGAAATTCCTTCTAATTCCATCAAATATGCAAAAATATGATTTATTGATATTCAAGTTTTGGAATTTCTTATGGTACAAAACTATAATTTCCCCCAAAACTCAATAAATATATGCTTCCACATCATTTTTTCCCACTGTTTAAGTAAGTTGGATGTTCAAATGTACTATTACAGCCAAATAATACTCTAAAACATGAAATCCAAATTGACAATTTGAAAAATGTACAGAAAATGCTAAGCAGTGAAAATAATTTTTCTGGGATCACTTAAATTATCAGGTTTTTACTACATAATTTTCAATTAAAACTGCTCTCTATAGCCTTATATTATTTTATCAGTACATTGTACATGTATTCTAACTGAAACTATCAAAATTTACCAGGAAAAAATTGTAGGATTGAAAAAAATCCAATCATGATATCGCCATATTCTATATTTGAAGTCAACAAACTGGTGCATGATGAAATTTTTAAAATTCTTAACCCTAGCCATGCGGGTCCCGTCATATGACGGTTTTGACGTTGTCGTTCTCAGTGCGGATACCGTCATATGACGGTTTGAACCTGGAATTTGATCACCTCATTTCAGAGGCTTATAGAGTTGAAATAAAGACTTGAAATGAATCTCTGAACAATACAAGTTGTCGATTGAATGTTAATTCCTTGTTATTACAGAGTGTAACATGTCCAGAAAGCTTTATGGTTTATTTTTAAACAAATGTAAATAAACATTGTGACGTAACGAATCTAAAAATATACGTGGGAATTCTGTTTAATTATTTGTTGTTCCTGGTAAAATAATAGTCAATGGCATGGTTAATATAGATAAAAAGTGTTCCTTTTTTATTATAACAGCTTCGAATAAAATAAAAAATGTGACTGCATTAAAATAGTTGCAAATAATTACGAGGCTACGAGCATACCATATTTTTTATTCCCGCGGAGATATCCCGCCTTTCATTGGCTGTCTAAAAATAACTTATTTACTAATTATCGATAAAAATTTATAATTAATTATCCCTAAATTCGATTATGCTTAAGAATCCAAAAATATGTTAATTAGAAACCGATTTCCCTTCTAAAAAGAGAATTGAATGACACTATCGTTTCATGGTAAAATCGACGAAATCGGAAGTTCAATCAAAGTGCGAGAGGTGCCGAAAGAACGTAAACAAATTGGACTCACAGACAGAGTGAAATAATGATTGCTAACATTTGAAATAAACACCTTTTTGGTAATTTTTACTAATGAATATGACTTCATGATACTCCATATTTAATTTTTAAACGACCGTTCTTATCAGACTGAGTTGTCATGTCTCTTTTTGCTTGAAAAAATCAACTAAAACTTTCAAGATTTTAGCGGAAGTAAAACAGATGTTTTAATGTCGTCTGCTTTATTCTCTTTCTCCATTATATTGAGAATCATTCCTTCGTCTTTTCAAGCATTAAATAAATAAAATGTACCGTAGTAATCATCTCTAAGTCTCTACTTTATTATCTGAAACTATGGCATAGAATAAAATTAGAAGAGTGAGGCACTGAGGGGGGTCCCGACACTTTCTCAGCTTGTGAGATCGACAATATGGCTTCTGGAAATGACCAAACTATTCATGAAATATTTGCTGATAATGACAGTGAAAATGAAGACGAATTTGAAGGTTTTGACCCTGAAGATATATCTATTGACTTGAATAATGAAAACGGTAGGACAGACTTATTTGACTCTGAAAAATGGGGTGTAGGCAGCAGACAGGATCGGGAACCATTAACTTTTTCTACAGTTCCTGGAAGAAGAGTTCCATTACCAGAAACCACAACAGTTTCTGATTATTTTAATATATCTATCAAAGATGACGACTTTGAAGAGATTGCTACCGAGACAAATCGGTATGCTGAACAATATTTTGAAAATAATCAAAACCTTGGAACGTTTTCAAGATTTAGAAAATGGCAAAACACTTGTGCATCAGAAATAAAACGATACATTGCACTAATTCTGGCTATGGGGATAATTTCACAATCCGACATTAATGAATATTGGAGCACAGACCCGGTAACCTCCACTCCATTTTTTCCAGCAACTATGTCAAGAGATCGTTTTCTGTTAATTACATCATTTCTTCATCTGTCAAATAATGATGACTTCATTCCACGTGAAAATCCTGGACATGACCCGCTATTTAAACTCGGACCTATTTTCAAGCGTATGATATCTCGTTTCAATTCTGCCTACATCCCCCATCAAAACATTTCATTAGACGAAGGAATGATTCCGTGGAGAGGCAATATATCTTTTCGCGTCTACAGTCCTGATAAACCTTTGAAATATGGTATAAAGGCATATATGGTTTCAGATTCTTCCAATGGCTATGTTTCGAAATTTAAACTGTACACTGGAAAGTCTTTAACAGGTCCTAGCTTTAATGGGGCAACATATGATCTAGTCATGGACATGATGAGAGGTTTCTTTGACAAAGGTTATAGTCTGTATTGTGATAATTACTATACATCACCACAACTCTTTTGGGATCTATTTCAATTGGGAACATATGCTACTGGAACTGTTCGACAAAACCGTCGTGGAATACCTCAAACATTAAAAGACTACCAACTCAGAAATCGTGGTGATATATTCGTGATGAATAATGGTTCATTAGAATGTTACAAATATCTAGATAGCAAACCTGTTTATATGCTTTCGACAAAACATGGATCTAGTCTATCAACCACTTCCAGAAGAAATCGAATTACTAATGAAATTATTCGTAAACCAAATGTAGTTACATATTATAATAAGTACATGGGTGGGGTTGACAGATCTGATCAAATGATCTCTTACACAAACAATGTAGTCAAATCATTCAAGTGGTGGAAAAAGGGTTTTTTCCATGTTCTTGCCATTACAGTGCTGGATGCTTACATTCTATTCTGTGCTGATCATCCAAATGACAATATGACCCACAAATTGTTTAGAAAACAATTAGTATCTCAACTTGTTTCTAACAATCCTACTAACACTGTTAATAAAGTTGGTAGACCATCTGTAGTGCCTCAGCAGTTAGAAAGATTAACAGCGAAACACTTTATATCTAAATTAAGAGGTACAGGCAAAAAAACAAACATTGCAAGACTGTGTAAAGTGTGCAATGAGGCTGAGAAAAACAATGTTGACAATACAATTCAAAAAAGAAAACGGGCGGGTCATGAAACCTCGTATGAATGCAAAGACTGTAATGTCTCACTTTGTATTGAGCGCTGTTTCAGACTTTATCATTCTTATCAGGAGTATGTACTTGCTTATAGGAGGTGGAAGGTCTGTAATGCAACACCAGATGAGGAATAAATTGTAATGAATGTGATTTAATGTTCAAAGAATACTATTTCAATTTAGATTATTTCAAAGTCTAATAATATTTTGTTCAAAGAATAATATTTCAATTTAAATTATTTCAAAGTCTAATACAGTCAATCACCAATCTCTAACCGTTTTTACATTTCACTTGGTGAGGGATATACCAATCTCTAACCATTCTTACATTTCACTTGGTGAGGGATAAACCAATCTCTAACCATTTTTACATTTCACTTGGTGAGGGATATACCAATCTCTAACCATTTTTACATTTCACTTGGTGAGGGATATACCAATCTCTAACCATTCTTACATTTCACTTGGTGAGGGATAAACCAATCTCTAACCGTTTTTACATTTCACTTGGTGAGGGATATACCAATCTCTAAACATTTTTACATTTCACTTGGTGAGGGATATACCAATCTCTAACCATTTTTACATTTCACTTGGTGAGGGATATACCAATCTCTAACCATTTTTACATTTCACTTGGTGAGAGATATATCAATCTCTAACCATTTTCACATTTCACTTGGTGAGGGATATACCAATCTCTAACCATTTTTACATTTCAATCTCCTCTCATTCTTACAATTTCACTTGGTGAGGGATAACCCAATGTCTAACCATTCTTATATTTCACTTGGTGAGGGATAAACAAATCTCTATCCATTCTCACATTTCACTTGGTAAAGGATATAGTCATATACCAATCTCTAGTGATTTATAACAATTTTATTCAGATACTCAAGGCGTGAAAATTTTCATTTTTCATCAAAATCTAGGGGGGAAATATGTTTTAAGGAACATGGACAAAGGGTGGGGGACATACCAGGGCTCACGTTGGAGGGCGAAGAAGTCGTCTTGTGGCTGCTCACTTCGCTTTGTACTAGTGCCAAAAGAGAAGTGGAAGTCGCCCTGTAATTTTACCAAGTCGCTTTGTTAATTTTAACTGTTAAAAAACATCGGTATATTTTTACTACAAAATTTCCGTTTTTCAAACCGCCATTGTAAAGGGACGTAATCGAAACAGTTACGAATATAAAAACTGTATTACTGATCCGAACTCGGGAAAATAACGTCGGTATTGTTTCATTTCATTTATTTGGGGTTTGATGGCGGCTATCCAAAGGGATTGTTAACTTTGTGGATATGATTAGTTTCTTAATTAATATCAATCAGTGATTAAAGAGAAGCAATGTAAATAATATACACTCATTAAAATGTGATTAAATAATTAGCAATTTCACAGCTTTTTTTTGGGCATATATTTATCTTATCTAATGTTTTGTCATTTTATCTATGTGTGACTTGTTTGAAACAATGCTGATGTCAAAATAAATTTTATTATTCAATTTTATATATTTATTATTTATTGGACAATAGTTGACTCTCTGATTTACATATGTCCTTGTATTTGTTTTTTGTTTGTTTGTATTAAGTAAACCCTTTTCAGATTCTTTGTTTTGTCTTGCACAGATGATAAAGGCACATACATGTATCACAAACAAACAAAAAACAAATACAAGGACATATGTAAATCAGAGAGATGATATGCTAACAAAAACAAGGAACAACTACTGAATATACTTTAATGCATAACAAGTACATTATAACATACGAATGCCACGATAATGCCCCGCGAATGTGAAAAGTGGTACAATTAATTAGAGAAATATTTTGACTTCTCCCTGTACTCTCACCACTTCTCCCTGTTGTCTCTCACTTCTCTTTTGTCAGCACCTGAAAGAGAAGTCACTTCTCCCTCTGATTTCAAAGTAGTGGGAGCCCTGCATACCAGTCTCTATCTCTAACTCTCAGTTCTAACTTCACCAGTCATTATGGGGTTGATAGTGGATAATCAAAGACATTTTTCTTTGACTCTTAAAAATTTCTTCAAGTTTTAAATAACCTATTTGAAGTGATATGAACAAAGGGTGGGGGACATACCAGTCTCTAACTCTCAGTTCTAACTTCACCAGTCATTATGGGGTTGATAGTGGATAATCAGACATTTTTCTTTGACTCTTAAAAATTTCTTCAAGTTTTAAATAACCTATTTGAAGTGACATGAACAAAGGGTGGGGGACATACCAGTCTCTAACTCTCAGTTCTAACTTCACCAGTCAATATGGGGTTGATAGTGGATAATCAAAAACATTTTTCTTTGACTCTTAAAAAATAGTTATGTGGAAATGCAAATTCAATATTTATTATTGAGACAATAACAAATATAACCACACAATTCCAATTAATGGAAATTATAATGTTGTCAACAAATATGGGTAATAACAAAATTACTGAACACAAAGGCTCTGGTCTGAATGGAAAGGCATAAAACCATCGTCCATAAACAGACCAAATCTAAAATCCACAACTGGAAAACTGTAATGGCCCTGACTTGGTACAGGCTTTTCCAATGGAAAAAGTGGGTTGAATTGTTTTTTTCTGTGCCAAACCTCCTGCTTCCACTATTTTATAAGGTTTCAGTTGTAACAATGAAGAGTAGTATTCCTGATATTTTAAAAAATTCTTACTTTTAAAAATAATAATAAAAAAAATGGGTTTGATTTGAAAATTTTTCTTTTTACACAAATTATTGGGGAAAAATATGTTGCCATGGCAACCATGATAATATGTGTAAAACATTTTGTGAACATTCCTGATATTTTTTTTTAATTCTTACTTTAAAAATAATAATAAATAAAATGGGCAATTGATTTGAAAAATTTTCATTTTTAACAAAAATGTTGGGGAAAATATGTTGCCATGGCAACCATGATATGTGTAAAACATTTTATGAACATTCTGGATATTTTTCTGAATTCTTGGTTTAAAAACAATTTAAGAAAAAAAAAAGGATTTATTTGAAAAAATTTTCATTTTTCACAAAAATTTAGGGGGAAAATATGTTGCCATGGCAACCACGATAAAATGTGTCTCCAAAGTTTTGAAATTTAAAGTATACTCAACTAACATCATTTCCTGTAAATATTGAAGTAATATCTACAAGGATTTTAACTACAGAGCAAAAACCAAAAAAATGCAAAATTTTGTGATATTTCTTCAAAACAATTCAGCATACAGGTAATATCTTGTGTATACAATTCAGCATGGTAAGGGTTAATATCAACCATATTTTCAATATTATATGCCCTTCTACTGCAAAAACAAATTCAATAACATATTCCCAATAATTATAAAGTCATAAATAAAAATAAAATGAGTTGCAATACCCTCTGTCCATGTATATCCAGTGTTTGGGAGCAATATTCCAAAATATTACATAACATGCATTTTGACCATGTAATCTGACACCACAATGCATTTTGTAACATTTTTGTATGAAAAATGTCACTCTGTGTCTGTTGTGACATTATTAGGCTAATTTGAACATGATAGCAACAAAAGTTCAATTTGATGTTTATTAACTTAAGGTGTGAAACCCTATAATTAATTTCTTTAAGGTTTTCTACTAAATTTGTGTTTTTTCGAGCCTACCTGGCCATTTTATCTTAAGTTTAACCTTTCGAAGACCATACATTTTCTGAAACGTCCATGATTCCTCTACGTTCTGTCAAAATATCAGGCCATGTTTAAAGTCTTGCAGTGAAATGCCAGGCTATGGAAAATACCTACTCTAAAAATAGCTCTGTCATCCCCCAGAAATTCCCTATTTATAGGTCATGCATCAAATCCTCCATATCCATATTAAAATACAACTAAATCAATCAAATTTGGGCTCAAAATAATCCTTATACATTTAACTTCAATTATCAATTTAATTATTCCATTCCATTCAGTATGTGTCACAATACAACAAAGTGAAAGGAACTTTTTTGTTTAAAAGGGACTACTTACTGGTTTGACACCTTCATGACATAGTAGTGGGTTTTATTTTTAAAGTGATGGCACAGGAACTTCTGGTATTTGAATGATTTTGTACCTGCTGGTGCCTTGCAATGAACTGTCGGTACACAAAGATGGCACCTGTCAATCAATATCCATAGATCAAAGACTGAAAATAACATCGCTATGGTATTTAGAGAGGAGACAACACATCGAGATGAAATAATAAGAAATTTTATTGAAAATAAATTTGTATCCAGAAAGTTTATTAATTAATAAATTAAAATGATTTTTAATACAATTTATTAAGAAATACCAAACACAATATCGTTATTTAGATAAATACTTATTGGAACAGATTTAAAAACAAAAACAAAAACAAAAACAAAACATACAGATCCCTCCAAGTGTATCAACGATCATACTCTCAGGTCGGACACAGAGTTTCGTCGGACTTGAAGAGAGTGTCACTCTTAAAATTGTCCGACAAAATCCTCCCAGGTCGGAGTGAGAGTGAGAGTCTCCACTCTCAGATAGTCGTAAACTGTAAACAGGAAACGTCCCCAAAATCTGCTAACCAATAAATTCGTGCATAAAGAAACATGCGTATCTTAGTAAAGCTGAAGTAAATGAGTGATATACAGTACGGAAAGTATAGATATGTTAACGGCTGTCACGGGTGATATATACAATAATATCCATGAATAAAATGTATTAACATGCAGTACCCATGTTTTAAGTGAACTAGAAGTGAATATTAATATGTCCCTATGTACTCGCGACAATCGATGCCAAGAAGTCCCTTTCACTTGCTGCAGACAGTTGCCGGTTTACGATATCGGGTGCGTACGTTTGCTCCTTTACGTGTTCGCCAAATGTAGGGCGAACGAACCCGGGTAAATAATTCTAATTTATACAATTATTTCTTTAAAGGCAAATTTGGATTAAAATTAATTAGTAAAATTTAAGTTTTATTTTGCTTATGGTGAATGGGTCATAAATCCGTAAATCCCGTTTTTTTCTTTCTTGAAAATTGGCAGTCTGCGGAGTCCTGATATAGGTGAAATAATATTTTATTGGTGTATTCTACGTTTTTTTTTACAGTTTACCTGTCAAAACATCACTCATCTCAGTATGTCGTCGCATCGTGCATTCATGATATACAAATACACCTATCACAGGTGTGAAAAAAAAACGTTGCTCAAGACTCCTTTTACTAAGACTTATAAACATAGATAACTATTTTGCGTTTTCAATTTTCAAGCCGTCTTCCAATTTATTTGTACTTAAAAAAATAAATTTATAACTGACCCAAGCTAAATAAATGAAATGTGACTCAATGTGTTAATTATATAAATCCTTGCCTTCTATAAATTTTAATTTCTTATCTTATTATGTAACAATATGGTCAGGTTGTTATTTTCATTGAATGACATCTCAAAATAGATGGCTTCACAGTAGGAGCTCTTCCTGTATATTGGTTACATCCTGTATATTACAACTGACAGCCAATGCAGGACAAACAATTTTAATCAGCCATCATTATCATAAAATACTTTATTTTGATGATGACACTTAATTCCCATCACCTAATCCAAATTAGTATAGTAGAGGAGTACCGTATTTTTTTAACAATAAATTTTGTTTACAGTATACCTTTATTTTGCTGTAGGTTTATTTCTGAATAAGAACACTCGTATCATCGATGTTCTTGGTGTTATTTTTTTTTTAAATAAAGCAATAAAATTTATGTATACTAACAGGGGGTGCAATTCTGGGGAAAACATATTCAACATCCGAAAAAAATCAATATTCAATGATTGAAGTGTTAGCGAAAATCAGTTCAATATTGTATTTAATAATAAAATATATACTATAAAAAATGTATCTTGTTGAAAAAAATCACAGGGTGGATCGATTTACAATATAAAATTATTATCACAAAATATCTAAATATAGCTATAGCTTTCCATCAAACACAAGGATGCGCACGTGATTGTAGTTAAAAATGGCGGTTGCAATACATCTCACGTGTAGAACAAGCTTTTTATACTAAATATACTGGAAAATAATTTATATCAATTTCGTTACTTAATCGATATTTTATTGCAATAATTTATATGAGGCTATGGGTGTTTAAACGTCACTTTTCAACAATATTTCAGTTATATATTGACCTTTGAGCTACCTTTCCTGGCGCGAATATGGTGCAAGGTAGAAATACACTAGGGTATTTACGTAACCGGACATTCTACATACCGGAAAGAAAGTATGCTTACAAATATGCATCGATCACAAAATGTTTGACATGTTCACCTCGAGAAATGTAAAAAAAAATCTTTAAATATCCACTCTCACGTCCGACCAAAATGTCCGACCAAGACCAAAATGTGCGACCAAATAGTCGGACTTAGAGAGTGTTGACTCTCAAATTTGTCGGACATTTTGGGAGGAATATGTCGAACCTGAGAGTATGATCGTTGATACACTTGGAGTGTACTGTAACTGTTTAATTTGAATTTCCTGGATCAGGTTGGAGAATACACTCCAACTGTGGATTCTTAAAAAGAAATACTGAGACCCATAACGATCAACTTAATTCCTTTAAAGGGATATTAAAGCTCATTTTGGTAATTTTTTGTATCTCATGAAAACTTGCAATTGGTTCAATAAATGATATTTATGAAACATTAACCCGTTTTTATCAATGAAACTTTGTAATAATTCTGTCATATCTTGCGGTTTTTCCATTAATTGAATTTTTGCTTCCTGGACAAAAATTCATTTCAACCCTTTTAAGTGATATTTTAACGATATTAGGGATTATATGGGCGTGCAAAGTATTTTTGGATTGTTTTTACAATTACAGTAGAGTTTGTTTATAACGAACAGGCTTATAGCGAAGTAAAGATAAATCCCCGGTCCCATCGCTATTTAAGCAATGTATTTGTGAAGGCCTATTACAAATTTTTTATGGCGAAATCAGGCTTATAACGAAGAGAATTTTAAACCCAAACAACGTTTTTATTACTCAAAATTGACCTGATATAACAAAGAAAATTGCTGAACAAACAAATCGTTTACCTGTCTCCCGTTACGCACGGACGATCACATATTAGAATGCATTTGACACTTCGGTTATTGATAATTGAAAAATCAATATTCCCACCTTTGATGTTGATAATGATGTCAATCAAGACTTTTCTTTAAAATATTCAAACAATAAAATGGGTATTAATGATGTGATTAACAAGTTGTCAATTAATAACACATGCGCTAATTTATTGCATTAAAAATGAATAAAACGTAATCTAAATTTTAATGAATGGATGCACAAGCTAAAGAAATTAAAAACTAAAGTCATGTGTGAGATTAATTCATTCGTTATTGTTTATTTTTTCTTTGATGATAGACAACAAACTGCATGGTTCATCTAAATACCAAAAACAAAAGAAATGTACTCGTTCTGAAATTTCGATTAACCTGAGTTTTTATGTGTATATAATACCAAAAAGAAACAATTATTCTTCAAATTCAAATGAAATAAAGGAAAATTGCTACAATCTTAAAATTGGCCATTAAAAATATCCGAATTATCAGCATTATACCGATATCAATCCAAGTGTTAATACCCGACCTCATATTTCCTGTTTAAAAAATAGATCGTGAACAAAGTTGAAAAAATGTTTTTAAGGAACGTTTGAAGATACCAAAGAGGTATTCAGAAGCAGTAGTCTGAGAACTGTCTAAAGGATTAAATATTTGTTTATGATAAAGGCCCACTTTACTGTGCATCATAGCGTAATGAAACTGCCCGGGTCAGAACCAGATTTTTTTCTCTCTAAAATTACGCGACTTCGGTGGCTCGAACTACCGATAGCTAGAACAGATTTTGTCAGTCCCTTCGTGTTCGAGCCAGCGAAGTTCTACTGTACGATTTTTAAAAGGGGAGGTAATTCTACATTTTTTCTCTTATAACGAACGATGCCTATAATGAACTAAGATCGAGAGTCCCCTGGACTTCGTTATAAACGAACTCTACTTTAAATTGAAAAGAAACAACCTTCGTCACGAGTTGAAAAAAATATGTTAAAACGAGCTTTAAAAGAATCTAAAAGTTCATATAATGAAGATCAACAGAAAAAAAAAATGATTTCTTAAAAGTAATCAACTGTTAGAACAATGGTGTGATGTCATTGAAATGTATTAGATTTCAGTTGTGACAGAACAGGTTGGTATGACAGAGCAATATTTTTACTAAGTTTATTAATATTTTAGTTAGTTCTCAAGGTATAATTGCATTGAAGATTCCTACCTTGATGTAGTTACCTTTTTTATCCAATATTTTAAAGGTTTTAAGTTCATAATAACTTTATTTAAGGCAACAGGTATATTACCTGAAGCTATTGTGTTCAATTCCAGTTGTTGATTTTCAAATTCAGTTTAATACTGAGTGAATTGAGTTCTATTCCAGATTTTGGTATAAAACTTATCATTATGTGCTAGCTTATTTTCTTGGGTTTATTGTTACGATAGTTGATAGGTGAAATATAAACTGACACACTAGTTCTGAAGTAATAATTAAGGAGACATTGTGTTTAAAATTTGGATAATAAATGTTGTACCTAGATTTTATAGTCAATTTAGCCTAAAACATCTCAGAGATATGAACAGGAACGGGTATGCCACTACACGGCCCAGGAAAGTAGTCTCTTTTGTCATTAACTATGTATTGGGGACTTGCTTCCTGCTACACATTTCACTTTTACCAAAAAGTATAAAACTCGTGTACAGCTAACTATCAGAAAAAATATATATTGAAATGATTAAAATCTGATACTACAAAATGAATATTTCAAAATAAATTTTCTTTCAAGATTGGAAATTTGAAATGCATGCATCGCTGTCTGGACATATTACCTGATGTTTTATGCAGATCACCGAAAGAAAGTTTGATCATTCTTGAGGAAAATTATCCTGAAGGTAAGGTTCATTTATTATTCCAAGTAATTTGTCTGAATAACTGAAATTGTATCAATTAAGAAAAGGGAAGTTTTAAACAGTGATGGTCAACAATTCAATCAATATCAACAAAACAAACAATCAACTCTCACCTCAGATAATTAAACATAAAAAAGACCATGACACATGACTTTGGAAATGCAAGTCTTGGCTTTGGACATCAGACATGATTTTTTTCCGCTTTTGAGATCGACACTATCCGATTTTTTGTCGTCAGTTCCGTTTTTTCAGATCTGCCGAAAACCGAATTTTTTTCGTGTCCGTTCCGATCATTTCTGAACTAAGAAACAGCCAAATTCTGTTACAACGAGTGATTTGATTGGTCCAATATTTCATCTCATCCAATGACAAGTTTTGTTACAGTACTGACCACAATCATGTCTGGTTTTATTTCGACATGTGGGAATGTCTTCTCGTGTAGTTGTAGACCGTGATTTTAATACCAAGGCATTAGACAAAGCATTAAAGAACGTCTGGAAGTGGGAATGGTTGGGAAAAAAAGTTGGGGAAGAATTAATTGGCCGATTTATACGCAAGATCAAGACAAGGGGCCATGCTTATTGTGAACTTTGCAATAAAAACATAAACTATGCCGGCCGCGGGTATATATTTTTGTAGTTATATTTTGAACAACTGTAAAAACAATTTTATCATGAAGATTTTAGTGGTATTTACTTTAGTGAATAAAGAACAGAGAATGGATGTAAAAGTTTAATCGAATCCAAAATGATCAAAATATTCTAACTTTGTAACAAGTGGGTAATTTGATCATATCTGATAAAATAGGCACAGAAGGAGTCAAAAGTTATTTTTTGGTCACATTGCTAATTTTTTTTAAATGTGAGCTTCCTGTGAATTTCAGTAAAGGATTTCTCTTGTCCACACTGAGTTTTTTCCTTAAATTCATGATAGAAATATAGTGTTTTCTAGCTTTCAACCTAAGTGCCAGGAGACTGCCAGAATGCAGGATTCTGCACCATTTACCCCAAAGCCGCGGCCATAAGGGCACCTAGCTTCGCGAGGTTGCAGACTCGCTTCGCGAATCTGTTTTCTTTCATGAAAGAAATTTCAGCTTTTTTTTCAAACTAGCAAAATCATGTCTGGGACATGCACAACGATGTGCCAGATTAAACTGGTTAAATGGACCCGCCCCCCTCTTGATAGTTGGATTTCCAACAGCAATACATGTACAAATGTATAGACAAGCGTAAAAAAAAAACCTGCACAGATTCGCTTCTACTCAAAAAGACCACATGCTATCACCAACATAAACATGGAGAGTACAATAGCAGGGTTAATGCAAGCTCATAGTTAAATGACTGCTAGCTAAGAAAGTAGTATCTGTTGGTCAAAGCACATTACTTTTAGGATAAAAAAAAATCTTGACTAATAGTTCTAAAAGATTTGATATATATTAATGATAAACATTCAAGTTCAAGAGAGTAAGCATCTTCTGTCTCACTCAGGGCATTACTAATTGTGGACAAATAAATACATATTGGTGTTATATGGTACGAATTGGCTGGCAAGTAACATACTTTGATTGGCAAGTAAAAAATGTTTTCTTACTACCCAAAGGCTAGTGGGAGCTGGTATGAATTGTAATGCCCTGATCCCATTTTAAACAAAGGTGGTGACAATGTAATGTTATATCTCCAGGGCTCTACAATTCATACCAGCTCCCACTAGCCCTTGGGTAGTAAGGAAACATTGTTACTTGCCAACAAAAGTATGTTACCCTGAAACTTGATATCTGTTTCTGGGCCATTTTCCAGTAGCTCAATTACAGTGCTAACAAATATATACTATTCATAGGTATTATAATAATTATTTTAAATGATTCAGTTTTTGTTATCTTCAAATATCAATATGCTTTTTATCTTTCAGATTACCATGAAAGTGATTTGCTATTTGATGAAAACGAATTTGTCAGTGGAGTGTTTCAAAGACCATACAAGTATTTAAGTCAATTAGATGAAAATAAAGACCTAACTGATATTGACCCTGAAAAACCTGAAGGAGACAAGAAAAAATGTTTATTGACATTGTTAAGGTTAAATTTATTTGATTATTGGATAGTGTGGCAGATCAGTTTAAGTTTGTGTGATATTAAATTACTAGTCGAAGTTGGTGAATTAAAGAGGGATGAATGAGTGATTATTGCTTAACGCCAAATGAATTTTTTTCCGGCTATATCATGGCGAGAACAAGTTACATTCAATGAACTGATGATGATGATATCTGCTTTGTACTAGACCAACACGCTTTTTATAGTGCTAGCTCACTGAAACAACAGTCCGCGGGTAGACATCGCTCTAATCTGACACATTATTCTGATTCCAAGCCAACCCAACCAGTCTTTGCTCTTTCTCCTTAATAATGCGTGCTTAGCGGAGAAGCAACAAATACCAATTTTATAGTCTTTGGTTTGACCTGACTGGGGCTCGAACCCACGATCTACCACACTCGAGGTGAGCACGCTAACCATTACACCACTGATGCAGTTAAGAGGGATGACTAGTTTTAATTATCTGACTAGTAATAGAATTAAAGATACTTATCGGTCAAGTTGAAAATTTTACAGTTTTCCTTTCTATCCATCTGTCTGCAGTTAATGATTTCTGAGTGACATTTCTATTGACACTCATTAGTCTTCTTTTAACCCTCAAAGGAGTCACAGTATATAAGTAGGACTTAGTTTCACCACAGTCTAATTACTGTGCCACAATTAGCACCATAACCTGAATACCTTTAGCCTGACAAGTTTACGAGAATGGTCAGGTAACAGGAGCATTCATACTGAACAATTTGCCATTCCAGTCTTGCAATTGCTCAACCAGTTTTGCAATTTGGTATTGGAATGGCTCAAAGTTGACAAAAGTTATACTTACCTCCGACACATGTAGTTTTATTTTCTATGTGGTTAAATTATTTTATATTATGATATTTTTTTAAAGACTGGTGAAAATTGATTTATATTTATTTCTGTGTTAGATTTTTATGTAAAATTTTGGTTTGAAAATATTTTTTTGTAGTCATTGTGGTGTGAAAGATCCATCTTGGTCAGAATTGTACCACTTCGTCAGCTTCCTTAATCGGCAGTTACAGGATTTTGAAACATCAGCGTTTTGTAGTCCACTTTTAAAAGATGATCTGCCAAGATTTTATAATTTTGTACTGGACTTTATGATTCAAATGTCAAGGGTGAGTAAGAAATTAGAATATCTAAATCTTAATATGATCACAAATTTTTTAAAAGAACTAAAAAATATTTGTTGCATATAGCTACCCACACCCCAATAGATATTTCAATATTTAATAAGTGTTTTATGACATATGACATAACAAATGAGACTGAGGCATTTGTCATCATGTTGCAAAACCATGATCATATGTGGGTCCTTCTGTCAGAATATCTGAAGCTGAATGGTAGTGGTTTGATCAGTGCTAAACTAATATTTTAAATATTTTGAGTGAGTGATTGTTGTTAAACGCCAATTCAGCAATTTTTCAGCTATGTCATGGCAAGAACAAGTTAATTTTTAATGAGATGATGATGAGGTCTGCTTTGTACTAGACCAACACGCTGAGTTGGATTTTTATATTCGAAGCTATCAACAATAGAACTAGTGATGAGAAACAAGTTTTTGAAATGTACATCTAGTGAATGTAAATTAATTGTGAGATATGTTTCTCTTTGGCTTATTGTTCAAGCATTTCTTACATAAACACAGCCTTGTACCACCTTTATCACAAAGTAACAAAGCTAACTCATTATTGATTTGATGAAGGGCAGGCACTTGATTACAGGTCTACAATTGGTTTATGTTTTCATTCAATCTTTACCACACTTGGTCAAGCCGTATGTATTGGACAGTAGCACAACCTTTATAATTTTGGAGTCTGAGAATCAAAGGTCAAGGTCATTTTTCATTTCTACCCATTATCAAAAGTGCCTAACTTATATTTGATCTTTGCCAAGTCATTGTTACAAAAATATATTTTTTCTGTCTTAAGTACCTAAAATATCACTTTTAATACAAAATATGTGATGTTTCTCAGTGATAGAAAAAACTCTGTTGATCTTAAGTCAGTTGAAGAGGTCAGTGTTACTTAGAGTTCTTTTTAATTGTTTTTATTATTATTATATGAAATGTTTTATTCCATGTTATTCCATTTTAAATATGCACATCATCCTATAATTGAAATTAAAAAAAAATAACAACTTATGAATCGAAGAAAAATGGAGTTCATTCTAGTTTGTCTGCATGAAATATTTTAAATGAAGTTAGAGATTGTGATACAATAAACCTGCAGTTAGAACTGATCGGATATGATTGATTATGTTTTGAATCATAATATAGGATTTTGCCACAAGGTCCTTGCTGATAAGTGAAGAGTCACCAATAGATATGCTAAAACGTGGGTTGTTAGAAGATGGGGATGATGTAGAACAGTTGTATGAAATGAGGAGAACTTGGGAAACAAGGTTATAATTAGTAATGATAATAGGAGTTACGTTCCTTGATGTTCAAAAATATTGTTGATGTTTGTGCACTAGAAAATTCATTCTTTGACAGATTTTAATCATATTTTTAACTAAATTATGTGTAAAAAAAACTAACTCGAGTTTCAATTATTGTTTTTATGCATTTTCATAAGGCTCACGATTTTTTTGGGTATCTTATGCCCTTACGATTGTTGTTAATTTCCTTACGATTCAGCAAATTTGCGATATTTCTGGAAAGTTTTCGGTTCCGGTCCGTCATTTCATTGCGGTTCTGTGTATTATAGATCGTATTGACATTTCCGGTTATTAATAAAACGATGTCAAAATGTCAAAATTTTTATAATAAACCCAAAATCGATTTAAAATGTTAACATTATGTGGTTATATCATGTGCCATTCACAATATGTGTAGTTTCTGTGCTTAAAATTGTGACAAAAAAAAGAGCCTTACTATTTTTTATCTCAACTTACTATTTTTTTTTCAAGCATCTTACGATTTTTAACAAAAAGGGGTAGGCAAGTCTGATTTATTCTATCAAATTGTTAAGGGGCAATGCAAGACATAGATAATTTACATATGAAGCATCATATTTAACTTTTAATGGAAATGGTTAGGACATTAGGTCTATTAAAAGATATAGGATTAGGATTATGGTGTTTGATGCCACTTACAACACTATTTCAGTTACGATGTAGCAACCCCAGATGATTTTTTTTACATACCAATATCAAGGTAAAACTAATAAAAATGGAAAGATCTCTCTTCAAGCTTTCCAAAACAGTTTAGTTTGTTGAGATATCTGTAGTAGAACCAAAGTTATGGAAATTTGAAGTCGGAAAATCTTGGCATTTTCATGGAAATCCAGTCTTTGAGACTTTCAGGAAAATCCATTCTAAAACGCGGCACCGAAATCTAAAGAAAAAACGTTTTTTTCCCTATAACTTTTTTATTTTTTAAAATATCTTATTGAAATTTGGTACCTAGGATAAACATGGCATGCTGAATTCATTTTTAAGCATTAAAAGATGATTGGAGGACTTCCAACTTGAGAAAATAGGATTTTTCAATACAAAAAATGTTCAGTACCAATGGCATCTTTGTTGGCGCCCAATAATTACATTGAATTTCTTTCGACATCTGTCAATAGTGTTATGAGAATACTGCAAGTAATTGTTGTAGCAGAAATCAGTCAAATCCATCTTAAAACCAGCTACAGCATCTATATATTTTTAATGCTTTTGACAATAGACCGAGGCAATGGACACCAAGTGATGGCAATAGATCTACTGCGACCATAGAATGTAAGGGGTGTAATATAAACAGACTTATAAATTCAACTTCTTTAACATTTTGAAATTTGATATACAGTGGAACCTGTCTAATCCGACACACCAAGGGACCAGGGAAATGTGTCGGATTGTACAGGATGTTGGAAAACTCAGGTTTTCTTTTTAGTTAACAGAAATTTGCACAAAATTAACAAGAGAAGACATTGTGTGTTTGATTATGTAGGATGGTTTAAAATATTGGAACTACATTTAATATTTAATTTATACAAAATTAATATATTTAGAACAATTTCATAATCTGATCAGATAATTGTTGGTAGTAGCCATGTCCTTTACAAAGAAAGTGAAAACAGTTATCTGTAAAATTTTAATCATTATATTCTTGGTAAAGTTACTTTAACCCTTATTAATGAGTCTTTAATCACCTGCCAATCAATAAATTCAAATCATAATTTATTTGTGTACACAAGCCTAGAGCAATTTCATAATATATCAGATAATGGCTGTGTCGAATGTCGGAAGTGACAGGTTGCGGAATACTCAAGGTTTTTTAACAAAGAATGTTAAAGAAATATTTTGGGACCTGAAATTCTTGTCAGAAGTCACAGGATGTCGGAAAACTCAGGGGTCGGATCACACAGGTTCCACTGTAATGACATGTTAAAAGTAGATGTTTTTGTAAAGTTCAAAAATGTTCTGAATGTCATTAAAATTAGGAATGAACCACTGCCTCCCACTAGAACCAATACAATCCGGTGAAAATCCTTTCATAAGTGCAAATTTCACATCAACTAATTGTTTGTCCTCCTCTGAAGGCCACTTAAACACTCCTTTAGTTTGGCAAGGTGTCATGAATTTTACATAAGCTTTCTGTTCATTTACAAGCTCAACAACAAAACCAGGGTACCAATCATCTTGGTATGCAATTGCAACATATTCATTTGTAATAAAGTTATTAATAACTGGTAGTTCAGCCTTTAAATTGTCAAATTCAGCTTCAATGTCATTTTCAATTTCATCTTCTTTTTGTTTCCTTTTTCTTTTAGTTGGTTTTGGTTTCATCATTTCTTCATGGACAGTTGAAATGACAGATTTTTCATTGTTTATATGAAGCTCTCTAAGTGTGCGCCCACCTTTTCGTGCCTTTTTAATAATGGATGATCGGTCTGCGGTCTTCTAACCAACTCATCATTTGTTTGCAATTACGCTTTAACAGCTGTATCGAGGAGTGATGATGCATTGATGCACTCGGTCTTCTTTTTTGGCTGCTGTCAAGGTCACCAAAATGATGTTCACATGCAAGGTTTGTTGTATGAGCAAATTTTTTACGTCTCACATCATTTTCATTTGAAACATCATGAAATTTCCCACCTGGTAAGAAGTCCACTAGCTGCTTATCAAAGCATTTTATCATTGCAGTAGCAACAAGCTTAATAAGATCAAACAAGAGTAAATGGGTCTCCTCGTTCAAAGTGAAGAGACTTTGAACATATTTGTCATAATGAGCAACACTGTGAATCTGAAGAGGATCTTCAGCAGACCAGTGACAGTTTTGACGAAGTAAATTTGCAGGCTCTTGCACGCATGTTTCAAGGAATGTCTTGATATTTATTACATGTTCAAAGAGTTCAAAATATGCCACCTATCCGCAAGTTATAAGATTCCAATATGGTCCTGAGACTTTCAAGTAAAACAATCCAAAACATTGCAATAACACTGCAACAACGTCCGATCTAAGATCTTCTATAACTGACTTAATTTTCAGATTAGGCGTTTCAACAGTGTCCAAAACCTTGAGAAAATCAATTTTGTGCAAATGTATTTCTGCCGCAGTTTCAAATAAAGCATTAAAACGATTGTCTCTATAGTTTCCAATTACAGATTTGATACCCAGGTTTGCACAATGAGCTTCCCAGCGATCACGGACACCATGATGATCCCCAACTGGTCCAAATATATCGGCTGTTGTCCTCAAGACCCTTTCAATAACTAATTCCTTTTTACTCCAAAATTTAAATGCAGGAAGTGCATCTCTTCCTATAGGGCCATTATCTTTTGTTAATCTTTCATCCATTTTTTTCATTTCAGGCTTAACATAACTATGAAACCCTAAAAGAACATGGGCCATGCAGTGAAAACTATGGACTGCTTGTTTTGCAGCATCATTTTCAGAATTTTTCAAAACGTCATCACGCCACTCATTTAATAAAGTATTAGCAAGTTTCTCATTGCTTGCTCTGTCACTCATTGTGTAGGCTAGCTTTTCTAAAGATTCAATAATATATTCTTGTGTTTTTTCTTCTTTCATGTTTTCAGAATCATCCTTCAAAGAAACATTTAAATCTGCTAACTCTGATAAATGACTGTGTGTGACCTGTGTTATTGATCTTGCAGTTTCATGAGCAACAGTATTAAATCCAAGACTCATTACATCTCCAGAATTAAGAGTTATTGAAGTATCAACAATTTTAATTTTGCGTCGAGTTGTCCCATCTCGATTTAGGCCCCAATTCTCAGACTGCTCTAATTTCTCAGATATAAATGTTTTTGCTAGAAAGTGGCCTTCATCGACAATAGCCTGCACAGTTGTAGGACTGGGTAAATCAGCTTTTGTTAAGTTAATATTAAATAGTTGCTTGCACACTGATTGGATAACAAAGGAAACCTTTTCTACTACAACTTCCAAGCCAGAAAGTTCCATAGCACATAGTCGTACATTTTCAGTAAATGAGGCATCTTTATTTCTTGTCACTAACCTACCATTTACCATTTCCTTCAAGTCATTTATTTCAAACATTAAAGCTTCAATTTCTTCATTTTTATTCTTCAAAATATTTTTTAAGGGTTCTATTTCATTTTCCCTAATTTGATAAGTTTTTACTTTCAGTTCATTTATTTGGTTTTTCTGTGAACTGACCTTTTTCTGAAGTTTCAGTTTCTTTTTCTGAGAGTATTGTAATAAATTCTGAATTTGATTTTGTTTTTCTGCTGCTTCCTTAAGTTTTTCATTTTCTGCTCTCAATGTTAGAATTTCTTGTCTCAGAGTTTCAACTTCATTCACAATTACATTTTGCTTCCTAACAGTATGCCTCAGTTCTGATATTAACTTTGTATTTTGTTTTGATTTATCATCTCTTATTTACATTTCTGATAGAATAGTGACCAATTTTTGTTGAAATTGTCTTTAGTTTTTCTTTTTGTGTATCAATCTCTCTTTCTAGTTTTCGTTTTCTCTTCTCTAATTTATATGTTGTGTATTGAACTAAGTTTTTTGATTTAACAGCCTCATCATCAGAATCAGAATCAATAGTATCTGTTTGCACACCTGAATTTATAAGTACACTTCCTATTTCGCTATCATTATATTCAATTTCATTATACATCTAGACCCACAGATGCAGAAGTTTCTTTAATAAGCTTAACAGGTGGTTCAAATGTCGCTGACATAAGATCCGAAATATTTTTATAGCCTGGAATTTTTTTCTTGCTTATTTGTTTTTTCTTCTAGTCACAAATACGAGTAATTTTGGACACAATAGATTTCGTATTAGCTGACAGAAAGGATGGTATTAATTTTGGTATCAAACAAGCAAGCTCCCAAACACCTTTTCCATTTTTTTCCAAGAAATGCTTTAGTTCTAAGATGACTCCATTTGTCAATTCAAAATTTTCAAGATTTTTAGGCATATCATGTAACAAGCTTTCCATGGGCAAGTTGACTTTTTCACAATATGGATAATCCATGTAAACATCATCTCTACATGTATGTCTAGGATCTGAAAATAGAAAGAAAAAATCACTTAAAACACAAAGAATGACATTCAAAAGACAAAATGTTTTAGTGTGCCAGATGCGTATATTGTCTCATCAGTGACGCTCTTACCCAAAATGTGCAAAATCCAATTAAATTCAAAGTAAAAGTTCTTAGACCGCTACAACATGCAACATCTATATTGTGATTGCCAGTCATTTGAGTAGAAAATCAAGTTACAAAAGAGTCATTGACCCTGGGCAGGTGTTGAGGTAACTGATTGACATACAAGTGGTGCTGAAATGGACAATAAAATCAACTTACAGTGAAACAGCATATCAAATGCTGAAAAACTCAAGTAAATCCGAGTACCAATTTCATAATAATAAGTCACAATTTTTTGCCATGCATATATTTATAACACCAAAATTACCATTTCATACAGCATTAATCAGTGCCTGAAATGAGGGCCAGCCTTTTTCTGATCCAAGATACCAGATCGCAAACAATATTTAAGTTGAAAGAATTCTATTTATTGATCACAACTTTCCACTTCGTCCGTAAAAGTTAAAAAAATTAATAATTAAATCATAAAGAAACAAATAACATGTTTTCTTTTCTAATATTTAGTGAATACTAACTTCACACATGTATAGATTGGCTCAATAAAAATAAATAATTGGGGAGAACAGTAAATTACATTTGGCGACTGGGCGACCGTCCATTTCAGGCACTGTTAATTGGGATAAACACCAAGCTACATTGTACATGTACATACCCATTTCAAGCTTTGGTTGATTCTATTTACAGCCATTAACTCTTGTGGCAAACTGAAACAAGTACATGTGTACTCTGGTCAGACCAAAGGACAGGAGGAATCAACTGAAAATAAAAATTGAATTTTTTTTTATGAAATGTTGTTTCCTATCTATCATTGTGAACATCAATAATTTTGATCATGAACAAAAATGACACATGTTTTAATCTACCTAATTTATCTTGATCGCATCAGTATCTGAATATGAGAAAATATTCAACGAGTGACCCAAACAACAAAATTATTCATGAATGTGCATTGCGCACGAGTGAATTATTCTTGTTGTTCTACATTTGTATCACTAGTTGATTACATTTGTATTTTTGCATATTTGGATTAAAAAAGTAATTATACTGTTTATTGCAAAGATTTTTATGAAGCCGATGCCCCTCTTACTTGTAGAAACAAGAATAAGATTCACACCCCTTTTAAATTCTTTGAAAAAGTCTGGAAATGCCACTAAGTGATTAAAATATTTTTACTCAGACAATGAGATTATGAAGCACCGTCTAACCAAGTCCTGTCAGACTTTTTTTTTCTTCAAACAGGAATAAGCATTGTTGTTCTGTTCCATCCCCCTTTTGACTTTTAAAAAAAAAAATCGGCAGCACCCCTCCTAGAAAAACACTTTTTAGTATCCCCCATCCATTTTTATCCCAGACCGAAGAGGGTTGTAAGAGAAAGAAGAGGGGTATTTGGGACAGGCTGCATTTATAAGTCATGAGCCATAATACCCTCTCTATACTACTGACAGATGAGTTCTTACCTTGTTTCAATATCATTTATCAAGTGAATATGAATAAATCTCATGCATAAACGTTGTACAATTCATGCTGACATCGCTACCTGGGAGCGGTGGCATTGAATGATCGATGAAAATTTGGATTGTGACGTTTTTCGGAAACGCTTAACTTTGATGCCCCATGCGGGGTATTATTTATTGTGCCATATTTACAAGATAAATATCATTAAAATCTCCTGAATCTCAGCTTTTTATTCATATTTGAATCTTAAATATTTACCTTCAGCATTTCGCATGAAAATGCTTGACTTCGGGTCACAATTTCCTCAGGTTCCTGTCAACCGATTCCCTTGATTCAAATTCGGCAGAAGATGTGATTCTCTCATCTGATTGGACGCAAAATATCAAGATTTTATGTGACCTTGAACCTGGCCGCATTCCAGTTTAAAGTGGTCATGTGCTGCCAGTGAACGGCTTATCGAGAAACAGCGATTTTTCCCCGAAATTTCACACTTTTTCTCGCAATTAAAAAAAATATATACACTCTATAAATATGACACCTATATCTTTAAAAAGCCCATTTAATTAGCTTTCCAACGATATACAGCTTGTATAGTGTTCATTTGTGATATTCGAGAAAAAAATAAAAAAAAGTGAACTACCCATGGAAAAAATTGTATTTCCATCGATAAATTTTAATGAACTGGGGTTGCTAATATCGTGGCGATCAGTTTTATTGTTGGAGGAAACCAGAGTACCATAAGAAAAGCACAGACCTGCCGCAAGTCACTGACAAACTTTATCACATAATGTTGCATCGAGTACACCTCACCATGAGTGGGATTCCAACTCACAGCATTAGTGGTGATAGGCAGTTGAAAGATATAGGTACCATATTTTGGAAAATTTCTTCATGTGACACAGTGTATAGATATATGATATCCATTATCAGATACCTATTATAAACCAGTGTATTGTCATTTTATGAAAAGAAAAGTTAGATGATGAAGAGAAATGTATATGTTGTATACAAGTTGTAAGTTTGTACAAATTATAATTTGTATGAAAATTCTGTACAAATTATAATTTGTATTTTAGGTTTGTACAAATTATGATTTGTATGAAATTAGAGAATACAAATTATAATTTGTTCAAAATTAGCCTAAAAATCACTTACAACTTGTACAATTTTTTACCTATTTGCAACTGTTCAAAACGAAGGAATTCTTAATATGAATACAAACTGATTTTAATAAAGAAGAAAACACATTAACAATATTTTACAAAATCATGTCAAAAGTACTTTTAGTTCAATCAACTTCCAGTTTTCAAATTTACTTGTTTGAGCATGTCATAGAACCATGACAATGTGAATTACACAGGATATTTTTTTTTTTGCACTTGCATTTTGAAGTTTTACAACCACTTTTGCACTTGCAACTCAGATAACCCTGACCTCCAGTTTTTGAAATTTTGCAAACTGCCTCACGCAAGGATATTTGTAGAGATGGAATCATTGAGATGCTAAGACTCGTATCATTTACAGCTTCTATTTGGTTCCTGCAAAGATACCCTGACAATGTCCCAACAGAAGTGCAAACACGATAGCCATACTCAGACACCTCTTCAATTACACCCAATATATTGCTAGGATCTGTTGGTCCATGATCATACTGTAGAATCGGAATTATTACATTGTTTCCAACAGAAAGTTCACTTAACTTTTGTTTTGTGGTTCTCATCAGTTTCTTGGCCTGAATTTGGGCTCGTTTTCGTGCATGTTGAATAGGCGTTTCTGTGATGTCTGTTGCAATTTCAGACGTTGCTGTATCCTTGACCGGTTCAACCAACTGAACATCATTATCAGAATTGTTAGGATTTAGTATTTGAACAATTGGTGTTTCCTCACTATTGGGGGCAATTTCAGTGGTAGCTAAAGATGATGTAGACTGAAGTGCCTAGGCAGAGGGAATATTGGAATCTGTATCTGCCTCAGATATATCGGTGGAGATAGCAGATTCATCGTCATCAGTTGTGCCATCTGTTGTATCACCTTCACCTGCATCTGCTAATATTTGTTCAAGGTCTTCTTCAGTCTCTAGCTGAGGAAGTAATTCCTTGGGTATATAAGAAGAAGACAAGCCAATTTTTGGGTCAGCACCAAACAAAGCTTTATATGGAGGTTGATCTATGACTGTGATGGGATCGGTTTTTCTGAAATTGCACAAATCTTAATCCTTCAGACCATTGGGTTGTGTCATTATCATTCATCCATGATATTATCATTTCTTTAATGTCTTTCCTGATCATTTTTCTTTAAGACAGTCTTTGCATGAAGAACCTTGTCTATGAGTTCATCAACTTTTTCTTTGGTATAGAGAACATTGTGTTTGGAAGTATTATTCCTGGATAGCTCCAACACTTCACGGTAAAACCTATCCTGCTGATCAACCATTCTTACAGTTTTTACCTCCTAACTTAATTGAATCTCAAATATGACCCTTATTTGAAAGAACTGTTCACCCAGAATCAATAACTAAGATTAACCATATATAAGTGGAACTCACCAAAACTTTACCTTAAGCATAATTGTGATATATTTTATTCAATTTCAATATATACTGATTAGTTTATAGAATACCTAATAAAAATTAGTTTGTATTCATCTTAATAATTTCTTTACTTTAAATAGTTGCAAATATAAGAAAATTTGTACAAGTTAAAAGTGATTTTTATACTGATTTTGTACAAATTATAATTTGTATTCTCTAATTTCATACAAATTATAATTTGTACAAACCTAAAATACAAATTATAATTTGTACAAACTTACAACTTGTACACAACATATATAACAAATGACATAGTAACATAACTGCATCATTCTTTACAGTCCACATCCATACCTGTTCTTTAACCCTGATCATCACACAATGACCTTCTTAGGGTTCAACATAGAGAAGGTTACAGGCAATCTAATTGATGAACAGACTGGGAAGATATTGAAAAAAGAAATCATGGAGCCCACTCTATATCGTGGCCAAAAAACATTGTTTAATGGACTTGAGGGTCAACCAGGTGTCAATCTGTCAGAAAAATTTGAACAGTTGTCAAGGTAACCTGATTAATTTACAAACTCACCTAACACTGTGAAATGTGGTCTGAAAAGACAAACGATCTCCTTATGAATATTATAGAAATACCATACTTTCTGAAATGGAACACACATCTCTATAATATTGATCAAATAGTTCATGGCACTAAGGACCATATGGCAGCTTATGGACCGGGATGACACCCACAAAATATTAAATGGACCGAAGCGAAGCTGAGGCCCATATACTATTTTGTGGGTGACAGACCGGTCCATAAAATACCATTTGGCCCGAAGTGCCATGAACTATTTGTTATATTATACTGAATACATGCAAATCTGTCAGACGACATGTTTTTGTTATTATATATCTAAGACAAAAAAACGAGTTAGGACAAAATCCGGAAGAAAACATTATATTGATCAGGCCCAGTGTCATATGGTATTTTGAACCCCATGGTAAATTGACCTCTGGGTCAATTTTCATCCATGATATAATGAACCCCCTTATTGAAAACTGACCCCCCCCCCCTGTATGGTAAATTGAACCCCCATGGTATTTTGAACCCCCCCCCCCCCATTTCTAATCGAGATAGGCAGGAAGGTCAAAATATCATGTGTAAGGGGGTCGATATTTCATGGGTAGGGGGGTCAAAATACCATGGATAGGGGGGTCGATATACCAATGGTAGGGGGTTGATATACCATGAGTAGGGGGTTCGATATACCCTGGGTAGGGGGATCTAAATACCATGGGTAGGGGGTCAAAATACCATGGGTAGGGGGGTTGATATTCCATGGGTAGGGGGGTCAAAATACCATGGTTAGGGAGGTTGATATACCATGGGTAGGGGGTCAACATACCATGGGTAGGGGGTTGATATTCCATGGGTAGGGGGGTCAAAATACCATGGTTAGGGGGGTCGATATGCCATGGGTAGGGGGGTCTAAATACCATGGCTAGGGGGTCAAAATACCATGGGTAGTGGGGGTCGATATTGCATGGGTAGGGGGGTCAAAATACCATGGTTAGAGGGGATCGATATACCATGGGTAGAGGGGTCAATATACCATGGGTGGGGGGTCGATATACTATGGGTATGGGGGTTGATATACCATTGCTAGGGGGTTGATATACCATGGGTAGGAGGTCAAAATACCATGGGTAGAGGGGTCGATATTACATGGGTAGTGGGGTCAAAATCCCATGGGTAGAATTCCAATTCAGTAATTACTGTTATAATGTAATGCAAAATTGAGACAGCAATTAGAGCTTCCTTCTAATATTCATTCAGTCTTATACATGTGGTAAACATTATTACATGTATTAACACATAAAAAAGATGTATCAAATAATCTCAAACATCCTGTCAAAAGTTTATTGTGGATAATAAACTACATTTCTGTAGTTCAGTTATCAATCATATGAAGCCATTATTTTTTTAACAACAGCATAGTTTTGATTAAATTAAAATTAGAAAACTGTAGAATAATTTCATAATATTATTTTGTGATTGAGCTAGATGAAGAGTAATATTTTAATCAAAAATTAATTTCACTTTTTTTAACATTTGAATAGCAAACATATCTTTATTTCTTATTTATATTTATAAACCTTTCTACATTATTTTTTAATAAATTTTATGAAAAACATATACATTATACAAATATTAGAGATCACTTTGGGCCGTGCCATAGTCACGCTAAAATATGATATGGCCCATTAAAAAATGATGCGTGCGCCAGTAGGGCGTATTACCGTCACGTATGGCCCATACAATTGTACATCGTGCGCCGGTAACCGGGATCTGCATACTTATTTTGTTTCGACTGGTTCTTAATTTTTGTTTCATCCCGCAAACGTAATCAGGCGAAAAAGTAAACCAGTCGTATTTTCATCCGATACTCGAGATGTTTTTCATACTCGGATCTCGATTATAACGAAAACTGTCGAATGACAACAAAAGGCCTCCCAAAAAGGCAAGATCTGAAAAAAATCAGCCGAAAATATCATTTTTCACGACATCAGAGAAGCAAAATCCTTGGTCAGAAGATGAAACTGACACAGGTACAACCACATAGGCGAATGAGCCTATTGAGGTCGATGATGACATATCACACGAAGCTAGCGAAAACAAGGAACAAGGAAAGTTTCAGTCCCGTTGGGCCAGTTTATGCACATGATTAACATGACAAAGATAAAAACAAAATGTACTGCAGTAAATGCATTAGCATTGGAGCAAACAATACTATGACAGCTGGTTGTGATAATTTTAAACCATCATCACTCACTATAGGCATGCAGCTAGTGCTGACCACCAAAAAGCCATCATAGCACCAAAAGAAAGATCCAGTCTCTCAACTTCTGTCAATAGGGTTTGTAACAAGGAAGAAAGTGCTATAACAGTTGCACTAAAAACTGTAAATCGTTTTCGGACCGGGGGGCCCCCATACCCCGGCATAATGGCCCATTACTTTTGACAAAAGCTAGGGTGATCTCTGAAATTTAGCCTTCCATTGAGATCAATACATGGATTTATAGACCTATAAATATATATGGACCGAGGTCGATATATATTTTTAGGTCTATAAATCCATTGTAGGCTATAATTGTTTTATCATTTTTCAATATTAATTTATGAATTATTATTTAACCACATATTATTCCAAAAGATTGAAAAGACTAAGTAAACAAGTAAACCTTTGTTTATATAGGGAATCTCAACGAAACCAATCTTAAGAAAATATCAGATTCATGATATACAAATTTTGCAATTTTGAAATTTTCTAAAAATTCTATGAAAATTTTGAATTTTTTTTAAATCTTGTGAAATTTGTTACAAGTTTTGAAATTTTTGAAATATTGAATTTTTTTTGAAAATTTTGAATTTTTATTTGAATTCATATATTTTTGGAAATTTTGAACTTTTTTGAAAATTTAGAGTTTTTGAAATTTTGAAATTTTATTACCCCCCTACCCATGGTATATCGACCCCCCTACCCATGGTATATCGACCCTCATAACCATGGTATATCGATCCCCCTAACCATGGTATATCAACCCCCCCTACCCATGGTATTTTGACCCCCCTACCCATGGTATATTGACCCCCCTGCCCATAGAATATTGACCCCCCTACCTATGGTATATCAAACCCTCTCTTATGGTATTATGAACTCCTCTCTTATGGTAGAAATGAGGGGGGGGGGGGTTCAATTTACCATGAGGGGGTTCAAAATACAATGACAACAAATTGACCCTGGGGTCAAAATACCATATGGAAAATTGAAACCGGGGTCAAAATATCATATGTAAATTGACCCCGGTGTCAATTTACCATGGGGTTCAAAATACCATATGACACCGGTCCATATACTAAAATATTGACCGTTCAATATACGAAAATATTGAGCGGCTTCACAAACAAAGACAAATAGGGAAAATAAAAACAGAAAGTATAATATATAGCAAATAGTTCATGGCACTGGGGGTCATATGGCAGTATATGGACCGGTCCATATACTGCCATATGACCCGAAGTGACATGAACTATTTGCTATATTAAACTTTTTATCTAAAATAATGCAGGTACCTGGCCGGTTCATATACGAAAATAGTGACCGGCTGTGCTTACAAAGACAAATAGGGAAAATAAAAACGTAAAGTGTAATATAATAATATATTTTTGCAAATATCTTAATTATATTTTTGTCATGTTTACATCCTGCATTGTAAGTATTATGTATTTTTTAGTGTAATTTTCAATCAGATATTGATATCCTACCATAATTTTTTTAAATATTTTTCTTTGTTGTAAATTTGTAAATTTCTACAATAGTTAGAAAAATAATTTAAAGGTAACATATTATTGTTATGCTTGTAGATCTGAAAAAATAGAAAAGTTATGTCATGTGATGGGAATAGAAAATCCATATGATCCTGATCAAACTTATGAACTGACGACAGATAATGTTAAAAAGATTCTGGCAATCTACATGAGATTCAGGTAAATAGTTCTAAATCAAAGTATGCTGTTAAATATAGATATTTTGATTCTTACTTAAATGTAATGGTGCAGTTGGCAGTTTCATTAGTTTTGAAGAGACAAGTTTTAGTTTGTTAAAAATCACTCTTATTCTAAAACTGACAGAAATATTGGTCTTTTTGATCGACAAAATATTTGTTGTGCTTGGTGGCCATGCTTTTCAATGGGTGCTAAATGTGTTTCACTTATTGTCAACTTTTTTCTATACTTGTATGAAGTCGTCTTCATACAGAGACTACTCGAGAAAAAGGAGAAGAAATTAGGTGTATCCTTCCATTGTTATAAAGATGACTTCCTATCTTTCACAAATGCATGGTTCTATGATGTTCTCGATCACATCGATCCCATTGAGCTTGAAATTAAGAATACCACAGACACTAAGGTCCGCTTAAAACCATGACCTTTGCCTGGAAATTAACTGTGAGAACTGATTGAGATCCAAATTGTACTACAAACAAAATGACTTTCAATCTGTAGACTTTCCATTAATTTCTAGCAGCTATCCAGCAGCACATTCATATGGAGTTTATCACAATATTCCAAGGCCTGTACATCCTATATAGATTTTCTGGATAGAGGATTGCTGCTTGTGAGCAAACTGAATATACATGGGTTCATGATCGTTAGATGGAAGTCTTAATTTCAGAAATTTTAGTCACCATCATGAATTGGTTTGCTTGCTACACTGTGTCTACGATCTGTTGACACTTATTATCTCTTTCACTCCTTTTTATGACATTTACTTGACTTTAATCATTACCCTAAGAAGTGACAAGATGGGTGTCACATGTGGAGTAGGAACTGCCTGAATTCAAGCCTGGTTTTTGATGTAGTCAGACGTCTGTGTTGCTTATCTTGTATTTCTCATATTTATATCAGTAAGAAAATTTAACAGAACATTTGCATGAATGTTTGTCGGAAAAGGTTGATAGTTTCAGTAAATTTCAACACACAATTTATCAGTCATATTTACGTTACCCCCTTTTGCATACATCATCAAAATCATTGTAAGTGTAAAATGTAAATGTCTGTAATTCTGTGCTCTCACGGGCTTCTTGATTGATTTAATGAACTATGTTATGTTATGTTATGTTATGCTATACATGAACATGCGAAGATATATTTTAACACCTAATCATTTTTCAAATTTTTGTTTCAACTTTATTCGTAAAATCTAATGCTAATTCCGTCTAGTATGAGATATATACAAAAAAATATACATGTAAATATTTACGTTGCCGTAAATTTGATGATTGGTGGTCCCGATATTTCAGGTACAGGTTGAATGCGTGTCAATGATTTGTAATCACATGAAATTAATTTCAGTAATTTCAAATGCAAAAGTTAAATGGGATTGACTGAACAAAGTAAACTGTACGACTTTTACGTTTGCACCGGTGGGCATCATTTGTAATTTATTTTAAAAGTCGGTACATGAGTACAACAATAACATAAGCTCTAATGTGCTTTTAAGTCCGATATTAAAAAATATATACATAATATCTTTTTTTCCCCCTTGTTAATAGTATATGACCTCCTGGGGCCCTGATTTTGTTAATAAACTTATATTTATTCTATTTCTATATCTGTACAATAAGCACCGCCTATTTGTCAGTCAATTATACATCAAAGAGACCAATAAGGAGCAATTAACACGTGATTGACAAGGTGAGAGAGTTGTAAAATAAATCGATTATGGATGTACAAAACAGAGAATACTTTTCTTGTTTTCTGGGACTTTCTCCTATGCTCAGGATGAACTTTATAAGAAAAGTTTGAAAGCATATTTTAAACTTCAGAAAGATTTTCTCTCACTAAACCCAAAACCAAAAACTAGTATACATATATTTGATCACACAATCAAGCCCATTGTACTTTATGGCTGTGAAATATGGGGCACTTTTAACTCAAATACAGCTAGATTTAGAAATGGAACTGTATCTCCGGACAGAATTTACTAAAATCTCATTGGTGAAAAATTACATACTAAATTTTGTAAATTTATTTTAGGTGTTCATAAAAAAACCACCAACTTTGCTGTTTTGTCAGAACTTGGTCGTTTCCCACTCTATTACGATATTATAAAAAGTATTTTCCACTATTGGAACCGACTTGAATATCTAGAAAAATTTCCTTTACTACAAAATGCTTATGAACAATCAAAACAACTATATAATCAAAACAATCATCATGGTACGGATCTCTCCAACGTATACTTCAAAATTTTCCAACAATTAGTCAATTGAAAGGAAAGAAAATTTCAAAAAACAGCCTCAATAGACAAATCAAAGAGGGCCTTTTGGAACTATGGAAAAATCAGATGAAACAATACTCAGAAGGGAAGCTTCGCACTTACACCACATTCAAAGTACATTTTGGGTTTGAAAACTATCTATCTGTTATCGGTAATTTTGAACATAGGAGATGTTTAACTAAACTAAGAATCTCAGCACATCGTCTACATATTGAGACTGGTAGATACCAGGGTATCCCTCCACACCAAAGGTTGTGTGAGCAGTGCGACTCGGGAGAGGTAGAAGATGAAATTCATTTTCTACTTTGCTGCAGCAAATTTAGAGAGGAGCGACAACAGCTGTTCAAAACAATATCTCAATCGTGTAACAATTTTCTACAATTAAATCCTCGAGAAAATTTTTACTGGTTAATGACCTGTGAAGATGTATCAGTCTTAAAAGAGTTGTGTCACTTTATTTATAAATACTGCAGATAATTTAAATTACTGAATAACACTGCTTCAATTTTATTAACAAAATCTACATATTAATGTCTAAAATATATTATTGTTTGTCTGCACTAGACACGAGGAGGAATGCTCATTGCTAATCTTAGTAGATGCAATACATTTCCTGAGGCACTGTCCCTTGGTGTCTGTTGCAGATAAACGATACATCTATTTATTCCCATTTTAGTTTATTACTTGAACTGCTTGTTTTCCTGGATCAGACACGGGGAGAATCGAAATGCGATTCTTAAGCACCGTCCCCTGGTGTCTCCTCCAGCTAAGTAATCACAGTCCTTTCATCAAACACATGATGTTTTACTACTTGAACCGCTTGCTTTGCTGGATCAGACACGGGGAGAATCAAAACACAATTCTTAAGCATCGTCCCCTGGTGTCTCCTCCAGCTAAGTAATCGCATTCATGTAGTCCATTCTTCAACCATATGATACACTGCAACTATACATTACTCATTGCCTCTCATCGGGTCGTGCTGCCGAACACGGCCTATTTATTTATTTATATATTTTTTGTAACATATATCATTTAAATAGTTAGAATTGTCTTGTTTAAAAACATATATCTCCATTCTGTATTGTTGTAACTGTTGATATAATTATGAATGTATATTTGTTATTGCCCCTTGAGGGTCCCTAATTGGAATAAAATATTGTATTGTATTGTATTGTTTTGGTAACGAGAAAGATCATTTCATTGCATACATATAAACAAGTTAAATTCTAAAAAAAAAAAAATGAAGAAAACAAATAAAAATAAATAATAATAATAAACAAAGATCGTTTCTGTACGACTGCAACACAACTATTGTTATGTGGTTACTTTCCTCGCTTGCCGCGCCAATAACGTGTTGTCCGCGAATGTCCTGATGGACAATTTGACTGCCGCGCTACGATCACGGACTTTCCGATGCTAATTAGTCAATTTCCGTGCCGCGATCGTCCGCGAATTTGGCGTAATCCATGCTGGCTGTAGTGAGGACTGACATTTTTTTCACTAGGACCACCAAACCCATATGCAATTTCGCGAACTCTGTAGTATTAATGTTTAATATAAATATTAATTATTATGTTTTCATATTTGATGTGTGTTTATATTGGTGTAAAATTAATAATAAATATTCAGTATTATATTTTCATATTTCATGTGTAATTTTATAGTTTTAGAGTTTAATAATACATATTCATTAATTTGTTTTCGTATTTTATGTAATTCCATTTATGTAGAAAAAGCAAAAAAGAGAATCAAATTTACCTTTATTAACATGTGATTACCCTGATAATTCACCCTTAATGGGACCCCTTAATTCCTTTTAATTAGGAAGGACACCATTCTTTGATATTATGTTATAGTTAGAGTATATTAAGCGAAATTTTAATGGTTAAGAAAGCGGAGCGAGCAAAGCGATGCGACCCCCTTCTTAACCAATAAAATTTCATTTAATATACTCTAACTTTCACGTGCATTGCTTGACCACTTCAATACATACATACATATATAAATAAAACTGAAGTCGTATCAAAATCTTTAACTATTAAACATGCCCAATAGAAAGCCAAACTGGACCGATTGAGAGAAGACGATACTAATGGAGGAATACGAGAAAAGAAAGGACGTTTTAAGAGCAAAATTTTCGTCAACAATTATATTTCTTTAAAATTTAGGTACATGTATGTTTAACAGTGACACAATCATAATGTTCCTCAACTTCCCACTTTTGAGTTTGGATGCACCTCCCTCATCTATTTGGAGGATTTTACGTTCAACAGTTATATACGAAGCTAATTTTAATGACTGTATGGAAATATCATGTAAATAAAACATAAAAAAAAAATAGACTCGATTCCTAAATGTACTGCTTTCTAAGTCATCCTGTAACATATCACATATCATCATAATAGACTGTCGGTCAAATCTGTATTTGTCTATTAACTCGAAGTCATCGTAGATATCAAGAGGTTTTGTACGATCTCTGAATACTCGCTCTCTACGTAAAGCTCTTCTCCCAGCATGAAACAACCGAAAACGTCCGACATGGAACATGTTTGTATTGGTAATAATGCAATACTAATATGCTTTAATTATACCTATTTCATATACCCGCAAAGCACGTGCCATCAAATGGTACGGTTGTAAAAATATTTACTCATCCGGAAAATGACCTTCATGGTGAATTTTATGTACATGTAAGATATGATATGGATTTGATGATAAACTCGAATGTCTATGAAATATTGCTAATATGGTTTGTTGTTATCTTTTTATTCATACAATATCACTTTCATAACTCACAATCAATATAAAATAGCAATTCAAGAAAACTTAAGGAACCTACCCATCTACCTTAAAGTTAAGGGAAATCTTAAGTGTTTTCTTAGTTTAAGGACGTTTATGAATACCACTTAAGTATGATGGGCGGAGTTTCCTTAACTTAAGGTTATTCTTAGGAAATACTTAAAATAAGAAGTTTTATGAATACCACTCAAGTAAAATGGGTGGAGTTTCCTTAGGAAAATCTTAACTTAAGTGGCTTTATGAATACGGGCCCAGCTACATTAAAAATGAAACGCATGTGCGCGAAGCCGGAGGAATTTTTAAAATTGAAGTGCCCGACAACGTAATTTTGGTATCAAATAATCATAAATCTCTATAAATCAATATAGAGAGAAAGAAATAGTAGATTTATGATTATTTGATATCAAAATTATGTTGAGAAGTGTATGGAAAAAAAAAAGGGGGGGGGGGGGGGTAATGTAGGTCATGACCCCATGTACCTGTGCTTTTACGATCACAATTTTCCTTACGTTGTCAGGCACTTCAAGTAAAAAAAAATCTTCGGCTTCGCGCACACGCGTTTCATTTTTAATGCAGCTGTTGTGAGGGGATGTGTAGTTGAGACAAAGATATATTTTCGCTTTCGTCATTCAACACGTCCTCCATCATGCCGTGGTAAAATCCGTGCCGCGCACTTTCCAGCAAACGTCTAGGGTGTGATGTATGAAATGTCTGGAACATTGAACCAATGAAAAAGTAGGTTACATTCTAAGTCAGTTAGAGTATATTAAGTGAAATTTTATTGGTTAAGAAGGGGGTCGCATCACTTCGCTCGCTCCGCCCCTTCTTAACCATTAAAATTTCACTTAATATACTCTAACTATAACTTGGCCTTGAGGGATACACGAAATCATAAAATTTTATTACTTTGGTATAAATTCATTACTTACAGCTCACTCCAATACAATATACACTTTAGCAGTAAACACAACAGGTGAGGAAAAGGTCTCTAGGCATGTAACTCTTGTGGGGACAACAAATGTGTTCTCTCTCTGAATTATAGAAAATTCAATTGTTTTACACTATTTCAACACATATTTTAATACAAGGCCTATAAAACAGATGTTTACAGAAGTGAATTTCATTTTTTTAAACGTTAAACATAACGTAAAATATTCATATGAATAATTTCTTAGCTCCGAGCTTTGCTTTCAGATGCATACAAATCTATGTTTAACACTATTAGCGATTATTTAAAAAAAATATCCATATACATATCTTTTTTTTATCGAAAACAAGCCCGTAATAAATTACAGTTATCGAAGCGAATCATGATTAAGTTGGATATAATGTCGCACAATAGGCTACCCGATTTGTAAGGCTTGAAGTAATTTACCATATAACAATATGTTCGTAATGATGAACAGTAAGGCCACTAAAATGCATCAATCGCCTGTAAAATAAATAAACATAAATTATAATGTTGAATCTCCGTGAAAATATTAAACGTTTACATTTAAATCAACATCAAATTGAAATAAATATGAGTGCATAGTTCTAGATCCTGAAAAACAAAATCAAGAAATAAAATATACATAACTACTGTAAAATACACAACGATTGATGGATTATTGTGTATTGAATAGCTAAAGTTATTATCATCCAGAATGGTACAAATAAATAAACAATAATATAATACTATTATAGATTGTTCTTATATTTATCAGGGAATTATATAAACATTTGAAGAATTTGAAGAAAATCCTGTATTTATTGATCAATCTAATTAACTAACAAAATAGTGTTTACATGTAAATTGCATATTTCTGTGGGATCGGACAAGGGCGTGTACGTTACGTATACGGCGTTTACATAGGGTTATGATTATTTGTTTTATATCATAAACAAAAATATTTATTGTTCATTAAGGTGCCTCATTACAATAATCAGAACTTTTAAAGCACAATAACTTTGATGCTGTACATACACAATCCTGTGCTATAAAACAAGACATAAATAGCTTAATAGAGACCGATAGTTTAATATATACTTAATTCATTTTTTAGTAAATAGTCTCAGCATAGGTATTACAAGGTTAATGTATTTCTCACATGATAAACAAGTAATAGTGAAGTGACAACAGTATAAGTATTCTGTACGTGTATCACACTTTGCTAATATTTTAATACATTTAAAGTCACATTTCTTAATAAACATCGCATTAAATTAAAATACGACATGAAAATCAAATACACAACAATTGATGGATTATTGTGTATTGAATACACTAAATTTATTAAGGGCCAGACTAGTATGACATAAATAATAATAATAAATAAATAAATAAATACGTATAGATACACGATAATATAATACTATAGATCGTCATATTCAATGAGCTAGTGACGACTACAGTATTACGTAATCTCTCTACTCAGCGGGTGATTTAGATGACCATGCGATTTAACTGGTAAAATGCAAATTTAAAAGGAAAAATGCTAAAATCCCACGATAATGCAAATTTAAAAGGAAAAATGCAAATATAAAAGGAAAAACGCTAAAATGCCACGACAATGCAAATTTAAAAGGAAAAACGCTAAAATCCGACGACAATGCAAATTTAAAAGGAAAAACGCAAATATAAAAGGAAAAACGCTAAAATGCCCCGACAATGCAAATTTAAAAGGAAAAACGCTAAAATCCCACGACAATGCAAATTTAAAAGGAAAAACGCAAATATAAAAGGAAAAACGCTAAAATGCCCTGACAATGCAAATTTAAAAGGAAAAACGCTAAAATCCCACGACAATGCAAATTTAAAAGGAAAAACGCAAATATAAAAGGAAAAACGCTAAAATGCCACGACAATGCAAATTTAAAAGGAAAAACGCTAAAATGCCATGACAATGCAAATTTAAAAGGAAAAACGCTAAAATGCCACGACAATGCAAATTTAAAAGGAAAAACGCTAAAATGCCACGACAATGCAAATTTAAAAGGAAAAACGCTAAAATGCCACGACAATACAAATTTAAAAGGTAAAATGCAAATATAACAAGACAATTCGCTAATTTAACTGGTAAACGCTAATATAACTGGTAATCTTTAATTATTTGCATTTTACCGGGCATATTTGCATTTTCTATTTCCTAGTGCATAATGTAGCTGTACAATTGCTGAAAGTGATGTTATATGCATCAACCACTCTACAAGTATGATAGTGAAACACCTCTAAACTGAACTTCCTTAAGATCAGCTTGTGTTTAAAATAGATGGATATTATTTGCACGGTTTACACATTTCCTACAAAAGGCTATATCTGGAACCTGGAACTTTATTTAAAATAAAGTTATGTTGTTTATATAGGATGCTGTTCATGTTTTCCTTTATTACAATTTGAGGAAGTAAATTTGTTTGTTTTACTCTCCATGTCGTTGGAATCCTGCTCATGGTAACTTAAGGTGTACTTGATACCACATTATTGTGTGATAAAATTCGTCAGTGACTTGCAACAGGTCTATGGTTTTCTCCAGGTACTCCGGTTTACTCCACCAATAAAACTGACCACCACGATATAACTGAAATATTGTTGAAAGTGGCATTAAACACCATAACCCAACCCCTAACCCTACTCTCCGATTCCGTGTCAAAGTTTCAGTCTTGCTCATTACTATTCTAATTTGCTTCTTAAAGCATGTTCAATGACAATGAAAACAACAAAATATTAAGTTCATTCATTTATTATTCAGGAAATATCTGGTGTATTTTTGAAATACATCATCTATTGTGGTCTGAATAAGTCCAGCTACATGTAAAACTAAATATTTCATTATGATATAAATTATGGACTCAGCTGCATATTATCCTGCAGTCCTAAGTTCAGGTAATATCCCAAGGCCAGCTTGGATCACATGTCTTTGACCAGCAAAGCATACTATCAGGTAAACTGGAAAAAACAACAGAAGGGACCACAAAGAAACAATTCTAACTACATTGTACTTATTATCCTTTCATAACTACTATTATAATAAATATAAATTCACAATGTATTTAGTTAGGCAAAAATATTTACCAGAGTTTCAAATTTTTGGTATTGACCCCAATTTTTCGTGTCTCCCCAAAGTTTTTATTGACATTTTTGGACAAAGTTAAAGTCAGATCCTTGTTCTGTATAACATAGAGACAAAATATATGTTTTGTCTACTTATACTACCTTCCCCTTTTCCAGAATATTAGCAGAAACAGTGGTATTTTTTTTCATTGGTCTATAAATATGCAATAACATTTTGTTTACTTTTATTTGAATTTAATATGTAAATATTCAATCATGGTCGAGTATCCATGGAAGCTGGCAAATATAAAAAAAAATGTAGCACCATTCGTGTTGATGCATACTTGCAATCCAATGCCCTGGCTGAATAGTTCTAGTGACATAATCTCATTGAAATTAAACCTGGCTTCGAAGAAATTTTCTGCACTATACCCTCCAACCTGAAGATAATAGAGCAGAAAATTTCTTCTCAAATCTAACCAAAATGTCAGTTTTAAAAGCTCAAATTCATGTACCAACTTAAAAAAAAAAGCTTTGAATATATTTAAACAAAAACAAAGCTTTTGAAAAAATGTCACAGTACACAACCAAGAATATGAATAGAATTAACTTTCTAAAGAGTGAAGACTATAGTATAAAAAAAACAAATATTATGTACACATAGTCATAGAAGAAAGAGATTGACTGATGAAAAAAGAGGAAACTCCTATTCTAGTGCCCATACCCTCATTGTCTAGCTGTTTGGACCAAGCTTGAAACATTTTATTTCCAAATATTTTCCTTAAAAAAAAAGAGGAAATCAGCTGATCTGAGGAAAACTTTCATCTCTGTTTACACCCCCCTTTTCAGTTTGTTTACTTTTGTTTTGAACGCAAGTTGGAAGTATTATAAATTGACAAGAAGTTTTTCATAAACTACTTGAAAAGAAGCAATGCAAAAAATAAATCGTACGTTAAAACATTGAGAACAAGGTTTATACATACCTACGATAACATCTATGTCACAACCAGCGTCGTTGACGTTACTATTTACTTTCCACTTCCAACGATGTATGACGTTCTCCTTCCGACATGTTTAGGGGCGTTTTAAATACTAAAAATCAGCTATGTTCCCGATCTAATATAGTTGAGATGGTATATTTCCTACATTGATATTGCAACGGAAAATACAAATATCGCCATCGGAGAACGCTACTCCAAATTTTTCATTGAATTGTTCATCTTGGAACTTTTCAGACGACCATTTTCTGTTTAGAATGCCCAGGAAATCGGAAGCGACTGTGACCATGCGCAAGCTACAAATCTTTGCTTTAATTGGATAATAATTATGGAACTATATAACGTCAGGAACATAGCCGGGTAAGGCATTGAAAGGGGGGACCCTGGTGAAAAAAACATGACGCGAATGGCAAAATTCCGAAAACAGCGATTCCGATTCGAACACGTTATATTTAAACGATTTCATATTAAAAGAAACAAAATTTTCAAAGATTTTAAACAATGTTTAGATAATTAATTAATGTAAAAAAATTATATCTATATATAGTTTTATCTGTAAAAATCTGACATCAAAAATTGCATTTTCATGTATCAGCAGCTACCGGAAAACAAAATGGCAGCCAAAATAACAATAAGTCGGCATCTCTATAGTGGAAAAACAATTTGACCCAGTGACTTTGACCTTTGACATTGAAAATCAATAGGGTTCCAGATTCTTTTAAGGACTAAGTATGGTACCAAGTTTGGTCAAAATCCATTGAAAGATGTTGATTCTAGAGTGTTCATAAGGATGTTACGGAAGGTAGCGTTACTATATCCCTTCGCAACTTCGTTGGCGAGGGGATAATAATGTATAAGAGTGGAGTGACATGTCTACCTGGGTACTGTTGTTTCAGTGAGCTAACTCAATAAAGATACAATTAAGTGTGTTGGTCTAGTACAAAGCTGACATCATCTTCATTTCATTGAATGTAACTTGTTCTCGCCATGACATAGTTGAAAAATTGCTCATTTGACATTAAACAACAATCTTTCACTCAGTCATTGATTTAAATGATGATTGGACCTATTAGTATTACCAGCAGATTGTTAAATTTCAAAGGAGATCTCTTTTAAAACTGGTTTAATTTGCATGACTGCATAATTGTACAGAAAATCTGGAATATAAACTAATTGTCATAATGTCAGAAAATTCTGTCTTAAATGTTGTGTTGCATTTTGAAGATGTTTTATAATAAGTCCAAGTATCTTTTACAGGGTTTGAAAGAAGATTTTAAAAGGAGTTGCCCATAGGCAGAGATGAAAGAGTGTTTTGGTAAAAAAGGTGAAAATACTAGCCAGGGGGGGTTTCAGGTCTGCCTTGGGTCACAAGCAGTGTCCAGGTGCATTCAAGTATTTTATCTGCATTTAAAAGTGTTTCCACATCAAACTTATATGATTTATGGACGAAATTAAAACCTTCCCAAAAATGTTTTTTTTAAGCATTTCATATGTGTACTGCTGTTCATTACTGATTTTGAATGGCATGACAATGATAGTACATCTATGTGATTTATTTTATATTTTTAATAAATGTTCAGTTAAAATGAACTTACAAATGTTGTTTCATGTACTTTACACCATATACATTTTATTTTAATATTGTACATTTGTATGTTGTCTGTAATGAAGTACACCCTCTCGATCCATTTTTCAAAACATTGTTGCAAAGTTCACACAGAACCTTATCAGTGTTCTCCATTGCTGGTTATAGCCGGCTTCGCCGACCAGCTATAATTCTCTTCCGACAGGCATTCATTTTTCAAAGCTGGTCAGGAAAATTAACATTGTTTTCCCAACTTGCGTATTGATCCCAATTAAAATCATGTGTTGCATTTCATGTGGCTCTTATGTTACAATCGTCAGAATGTCTTTAAACGTATATTGAATCAGGGGACAGTTGACAATTTTAATGATGAAATAAGTACGAGCATACGTTTTAATGGGTTATAATCCACATGCAAATGTTTTTGAATTATTTGACTTTGTAAAACGACAGAAATATTTATCTGTGAAAAGATTTTAACAACTTCCGGTAAAAAAAATATTTCCAAACTATACACTAACGGAGACACACTTTTACATGTACATTTGTATAAAGTGCTGTATAAACATTTCTCTTTTAAATTATAACACCTTTCGATTAGCATATTTGATCATCTTTCTTTAAACAATTTTAAGTACAAGTTAACTGTACATTTGCCCCTGGGTCAGGATTAATTTTGTGACACAATTACGAGTGGTTTCTATCCGAGACGAGGGTAATGAAAGATCGAACATGTTGAAGTAATTTTACAAGTACAACCTGTCATAATGAGAAGAAAAAAAACCACTTTTTGTTCTTTTTTTTAGTTGTGAAAACAATATTTTAAAATAAAATGGAGATTAAATATTTGTAAAATACATGTATCGACGGAAATTGCTAATATACATGCTCATAAAGTAATTTCAGATGCTTTTTTTAATTTTCAAATTCCATGAAATAACACTGATCTGTAATTATGAAATTCAAAAACTGATTTTGTTCCGATTCTAAGTTGATATATGCAAAAAAAAAATGAGAAAATGAACATGTTAATATCCACGTTCCACTTCTGATTACATAATTATACGGCTCGTTTGTCTAATGTATTGAATGTGAAATGAGATTCAGTTGTATGTCCAGAGTGAAGACAACATTGAGGAACAAACAGGCTGACTAACACCATATTACAAGGATTAATGATAGTTTCAATACATGGACTGGATGACTCAGAATTTGATTTCAGGACAGCCATGAACATTTGGGGGAAACTTAGAAAGAGACATATCTTGGTTGAAAAAGCAAAGGAATCAACAGAAAAATCAAAACTTTTGAAAAAAAAAGGTGATGAAATCTCTTTTGCTAAGGAAAATTACAAGAGAAAGAATTAAGAGAGACACGTTGAAAATAAAATAAAATTGCTGTAGCAAGTAGTAGCATAAAATTGGAAATATAAAGTATTCTTTGTATTATTTTTGTCGTGATTACGCGTACTTAAGCACAACGGCGAAAAAATGAAAACACACTATTAAAGTCAGCAACAAAAAACAACCACCTATCACTGAGCAAAAATGGAGAACACTGCTTATTTGGAACGTCAACTCTTTTCATGTTTTCGCCCATTGTTATATCAACAGTTGCATTTTCAAGTTTTAGGGACAAGTTGTTCTCAAATCAAGACAATCTAAATTTATTTTTCATCGATATGTCAAGTTCCTTAACAAGTGTGTGCCTCGTCTCTCTTATCTAAAAATCTCATAGTATATATGATGACAATTGTTTTACATATATCACATCTAACTACTTCGAGGTTGTCTGTGCTTGATTTTTCAAACTTCTTTTAACTAAATCATATACATGTAGATCTGCATCAGCTTATTGTATCATTTTGCACTTTGCATCCGAGTTCATAATCCAAATGCAAGACTACAGCTGAACCAATTTTGATTGTGAGCTTCTTGAGCAGGCAAAATTCAGCTTGGCACAGGAAATTAGACAACTGCTATGTCTTATCATAGGAGGTAACCTGGTACCATCATTTACACATTTTAAATGGAAACTAGTACTATCTAAGTTAAGATAGGTTTTCAATAGCCCAGGGGTTTCCATGGAGAAGTTAAAAACATGATGATGGAAAGATGATTGTAACACTTGCTGGGATAATTGATGAAGGATGTATAAAATAAGCTTAATGAATCTTACTTTCTGTATGGGTTACAAGCAGCAATGATTTTCAATTTCTTGTGTATCTGTATTGGATTACCACCCAAGGATTTGTCACACATAATTTCTTTAATAACACCTATAGCCTCAGTAGTATTAGCCTCATCAAAGAAGAGAACAGTGAACATCTTTGGATATTTTTTTGCATTTTTCCTAGCTGTTTTTTCTGCCTTCCTGACCTTTTTCATAATATCATTTCCAGTAGTACCTCCATGGACCTAAAATACAATGAATACATAAGATATTACTACTATAACACACAAAAACAATTGATTGGTTGTTTTTTAAGGTCAAGTGAGCTGTATTTCAGGTAAATTTATGAAGTCTTAGGGATATGGTGTTTAACACCACTTTCAACAACATTTCAGTAATATCGTTGCAGTCAGTTATATTGGTGGAGGAAACTGGAGTACCAGAAGAAAACCACACATCTGCTGCAAGTCACTGATTGCATAGGTAGTTGTAAATTCAACTACCATACGATCATAACCACAACGGCCCACTAATCCATGATGGGAACAGTCTTACAGAAAAGGGATTCACCTGGTTATTCATGGACCGTTTGGGATCAAGAAAGTTTGTAATTTTTAAGAAAAGCTTATCATTCATATTCCCATAGTTAAAGAATGTCCCCGAGATGCCAACCCCAAGTAACAAAAAAGCAGTATCTAGAACTAGAGGCTCAGGAAACTTTATACAGAACCTTTCATAGGTACTTCCTACCAAATTTCAATTAATTTGGCCAAATGGTTTTTGAGAAGATTCTTTTTTTAATTAGCCAATCTAAACAAGAACTGCCATATTAGTTGCATGATTGGCACGAAATATGGAAATTTTGTACAGGATCTTCCATACATCATTCCTACAAAGTAACAATTCATTATGCTTCCTAGTTCTAGAGGAGAACAATTTTTTTAAATTTCAGCCAATCAGAAACAAGAATTGCTCATGGTGACCATGTTTTTGTCAAATCGGGTCAAAATGAGAAAATCTTATAGAGGACCTTCCATAGATGCTTTCTGTAAAATTTTGCTTTATTTGGCCATGTGGTTTCAGAGGAGAAGATTTTTAGAGATAGATCAACCAGAAACAAGAATTACCTATCTGGGACATATTTGTTAACGGATCAGAATGAAATGAGCAATCTTTATAGAGGACCCCCCATAGTAGCCCGGTGACCAGAGTTAAGATTTTTAAAGATTTAATCGTTAAAAATACTATACGGCTAAATTGTGTGCCATTCGATTTGTCAAAGCATGTACATTCAGAATATGGATGTCGTCAAAATCAAATGTGGTAACAGTTTTTCAGAAAATGAGGTTAAAGGTCATCAACCAGTTTTAACAGTATTTCACATAGTAAAGACAAAGAAAGCAAAATTGCAGTCTTTTCGAGATGTTTTTTTTTCTAAATTTCAATTTCTCCTGTTGAATAATGATATATTTGTCTGAAAACTAAAATCTATTTACAGGACGTCAACTGATTTTCACGTATTATGGCATTTAAAAGAGCGTGGGAAAAGTTACAACATTTTTTTTTACTTTTGAATTACATTATCAACTTTATCAGTAATTTTACTGTTGAAATTTTATTAAAATACAATGGTATACAAAGGGATATGTATCCAGTAATAAAAAAAATAATTAAAAAACCCAACATATAACATGTTTTATTTAACATCAGCTGAGTAATAATAAGGGGACAAAATGAAACATCTTAACTAAAACATCAAACATTTTGTGAAATCCAATCAACTGAAGTATTTTTGAGTGCATTTAATGCATACATTCTCTCATATATTACCTGAAGTAAAATAAACAGAAGTGAAAATGAAGAACGATAATATATAGAGACAACGTCAATACAAGACACAATGAGACGATGGAAGACAAAAAATTAAAACATTACACTGAAAATTAAAAGCAAATGAGCAACACCCACACAAAAAAAAACTAGAGGCTCAGTGCTGAGCCTGTGTTGCTCACCTTTCATTCTGCTTTGAGGAAACTTAATACAGAACCTTCCATACATGTAGATGCTTCCTACCAAGTTTCAATTCATATGGCTAAGCAGTTTCAAAGGAGAAGATTTTTTAGAAATCGACCAATCAGAAACAAAAATTGCATGTGGTGGCCATGTTTGCTAACCGATTGGGACGAAATGAGCAATCTTCATAGAGGACATTCCATAGATGCTTCCTACCAAGCTTCGGTGGTAGTCATGTTTGCTAACTGATCGGGATGAAATGAGCAATCTTCATAGATGCTTCCTACCAAGTTTCAGTTCATTTGGCCGAGTGTTTTCAGAGGAGAAGATTAAAATGTGAAAAGTAAACGGATGACAGACGACGGACACCAAGTGATGGCAAAAGCTCAGATTGCCTTTGGCAAGGTTTGCTAAAAAGAATATTAAAATGTGAATACCTACTTGTAATGTATAGAATAAACATGTTACACTATATCAGCATTAGCTAATTTCTAAGGGAGATAATGGCAAGAGTTATCTTTCTTTCAACAGTTTAGGCACGAGTTATCTTTCTTTTAACACCGTAACCACCACAGAGGAGAAGATTTTTTAGAAATCAACCAATCAGAAACAAGAATTGCCTGTGGTGGCCATGTTTGTTAATGGATCAGGACAAAATGTGCAATCTTTATAGAGGACCTTCCATAGATGTTTCCTATCCAGTTTCGCTTCATTTGGCCAAGTGGTTTCAGAGGAGAAGATTTTTTTTCAAATCGGCCAATCAGAAACAAGAATTGCCTGTGGCGGCCATGTTTGTTAATGGATCGGGACAAGATGTGCAATCTTTAGAGAGGACCTTCTATAGATGATTCCTACTAAGTTTCAGTTCATTTGGCTGAGGGGTTTCAGAGGAGAAGATTAAAATACGAAAAGTTAACGGACGACGGACGCCAAGTGATGACAAAAGCTCACATTGCCTTTGGCAAGGTGAGCTAAAAAAAAGTTTGCTTGTGTATAAAAGCACACTGAAAGGGTAAACATCTTGTAAGACCATTTTTATACTGGGGAAATCGCAAACGAACAACCATGGGTAGTTTGAACAGTAGGCATACATGAATGGTACTAGTATACTATTTTTCGAGATGGGTCTTTGTATCTGTCTTACAAAACCATGTGAAAACAAGTTTATTTCTCAATAAATAAACATAAGAGTAGCTTCAATATGTTCCAAGAACCGTTTATTGTTCTGTTGCCCGACTTGTATCCTCTCTCAATGTATGCATTTGTGCATGTTTGCACCATTCTGACCCTTGGCAGAAGCATAAATCTGTACATGCAAGGTTTTCCTCGAAGCAAAGATATGTTTTTTTTGCATGGCGATTTTCCCTTACATGAACATACAAGATTTTTCAAAACGTCTGCTGACATCGGTCCTCCAAAGTATACTGGTTGTGGCGACTCATTTCCTCTTTGCCATCTGCATTCTAATGGTGATGGAATATGGAGTTTTGCAACATGTGAGGCAGTCCAGATTTGGGTCTGAAGAAATGCTCAAAGACTATGCCATTTCAGTGCTACTTCAGAGGGGGTAATCTGACCAAACATGCATCTCGACCTGTAGCAACATTCACACGCCATTTGTTCATGTCATGATGAGACGTTTGACAGTTTTTCATTTGATCATACAGCCTGGTAACAAATTTCCTGATCATGTAAGTGAAACATGACAGTTCCAGAAACACGTCATGGATCTCTTCGAAGTGGTCAAATAATCTACACCAGTGTATAAAGTCCACTATATGTATAATTTTAAGGGAATAAAATACAAGTGTGAATTCCCTGACAACCCCGTTGAATTTGTTTCCTATCAACATTTGTTCAACTGTGTTACCAGCATAAACATCAGTCAACCAACAAGTCGCGAAGCCCTCCATCTGCCCACAGCTTACCTAATGCGAAAATAAAAGTAGAGAGACTATGAAAACCACATAGTTTGATGATGTGGAGCTCAAAGATCAGGCTTTGACCATTTTACTTGCTGGCCTATAGCATAAAGTTGTGGATTAAATGCTTAGATAGCATGCTCTTGGCCAGCGTCCATTGACATATCAAGACATTTGTCATAGCCGTAGGTACTGTGGACATGTCTGTCGGTTTTGTATCAATAATTGGAGGATATGTCAATGTTATCCGAAATCTCTTGAATAAGATGACCACCTTGGGTTATGAGACGAATCTCAGAAGGAATGTAGCGATCGCCATTGATATGTTCAATTTCATGGTTTGCTATGCTTGTTAGGAATCTATGCAGTTCTGTGTAACTTGAACACAACCCATTGCTATTCAGGAGTTTCTGAATTTTTTTTTTAAATCAAACTCGCGATATACTTGTATGGCGAGACAAAGATGAAAAGGCGTAAACATATTACAACTGATGGCCACTATATATTCAATTTGTTCCTGGCATTTTCTCAAGCCATCTGTCTGCATTTCAGGAGTATTATCACCAGCATTGAAAGCCTTGTCATTTGTAACCCAATTAAGTAATTTTATTAAAGAATTTGGCATAGAATGAAATGAATGGCTGCGAGATGCATTCGCAGATGTTGGGTCATGTTCAGTAGAAAATTTCACTTTCGCAATATCATTCCGATTGATTTTGGCAATACTGTAAATGAGATGGTCATCAGTTGGTTCTTTGGATTTCGCTCTTTCTTTAAAATGTTCCTGGCTGGTCTTATGAGTCATATTCGAGTCAGAATAATGATTTGGAGCATCCAGAATACGACTTATTCTTTCAACGGACTCTATTTTAACATTTTTGTACGTTTTATTGTTACAAAAGATACAAACATTCCAATCGATGGGACCAGACTGTGAGCGGGTTAGAATAGTAGAGGCAGTACTTCCTGATCTAAGCCAGTTGTACCACATTTTCTGCTGACACAGACGGCAATGTTATGCTTGCTAGTGTACGACTTAGAGCAACTTCTGTGGTAAGCCATTTGGATATCACCAGCTTCTATTTGATCATCTATAAATTTATTGCAAATTTCATCTGAGCTCAGAAAGCTTGATTTGCTGTTATGAGTGAATATATTAACTTCCTCTGACAAATTATACATTTCTCGAAATTAATCAACAGTTTAGGCTACTTTGAACAACTGGGACCGAATTTTAATGGACTTCTTCAGTTTGACATTTTCCGAATTTTCTTCAGAACCTAATCCGATATTTTATCGTGTTTCAAAAATTATACACACCTATAATTATAACTAGGAAGAACTGTTTTAGATACCTAAAACTTATGTCTACCCTTAATGCAGCCATCTGTACAACAATAAGTTACACATTATGAGCTGAATGATACTATTTAAAAAACAATTATTTGACCTTGAGGTCAAAGGTCAAGGTTCCATGAAGGTCAATATGGTACGCGACATACCGCCTTATGGTCATGCACCCACATACCAAATATCATTGACCTATCTCGAAAGACAAAAATGTTATGGCCTGGACAAGAAAATACTATTTAAAAAACAATTATTTGACCTTGAGGTCAAAGGTCAAGGTCCCACGAAGGTCATTACGATATACGGCACACCACCTTATGGTCATGCACCTACATACCAAATATAATTGACCTATCTGGAAAGACAAAAAAGTTATGATCCGGACAAGCTTCACTGAGAAGAAGCAGAAGTGGAAGCAGAAGAAAAAATCAGACTAAAACAATATGTCTCCCTTCGTTTGAAGGGGAGACATAATTATAACTATCTTTAATCTAATTTTCCGTTTATTTACGATTACAAAATCTTACAACCTCTTCAAAACTTCGCGGACAACCCACAAAAACCCATTAACACCATAAATATAGACGAAAAAAAATAAAAAAGAGATATTAAGCAGGGTGAATTCGACAATTTGGTGCACTCGACTGATCAAGCTAAATATAGTGACCGTAAATTACGGATCGAGTCGGGGGGTAATGAGATTCCAGAAGAAGTCTTAAATCCAGGATTTTGTAGTGCATGTTTTGATCGTCTCCGAAAATGATTTTCAGGGCAGTAATACCATTTTAATGTTCCAAAGTGTTGCGGTAATACATCAAATGATTATAGTATGTTTATTTTTTTAATAATGTGATAGATAATTTTATATTAAATAGAATTGAAACCTAGTGGGACTAGAAAATAAAGCGACATTTCACGTTTTCTTTAGATATAATTTTCTAACAAAGTATAAAAAAAAATATTTTTCATACATTATGAATGATATAGGGTTTATAGAATTGGCATACAGTAAAATAAAATACATTTTCAGCGCAGTATTAAAATGCGATTCAATTTATCTAGTGCATGTTTTATATGAAATGTTGTAACTAAAAGTCAAATTCCCAAAAATGGCGCCATACGAATTTTTGACAACAAGTCAAAATTGCAAGAGGATGCATTTAGTTATTCATATGCCAATTTTCGGCCGTATAGTATGAAGTGAAATTAAACTCTTGTTAATATGCGACTTTTTCTCACTTTGTCACTGCACTATAGATGGTTCCTACAAAGTTTCTGTTCATTTGGCTAAATGGTTTCAGAAGAGGAGATTTATAGAAATTGACCAACCAGAAATATGAATTGCCTATGGCATCATGTTTGTAAACGGATCAGGACTAAATGAGCAGTATTTATAGAGGACCTTCCATAGATGCTTCCTACCACAAGTTTTGGTTCATATGGCCAAACAGTTCCAGAGGAGAAGATTTTTTTTAAATTTGATCCCCGTTTTAGTACTCAAAATTGCACAATTGCAGGATAAAAAGGAGTATAGTAATATAGAGACTAACCTTCATGATAATCATGTTTTCTACTGCATCACCTGGCATAAGCTGCAAGGAACACATAAATTTGATCAGACGAGTTTTTCCACATCCTGTCTCGCCCATTATAATAACTGGTATATCACATCTAAAAATACAGATAGAAAATGTTCACATAGGTGACTTCAAGAGGAATCATACAGAAGTATACTTAATCTCAACCAAAATGTGATGTAGAGTGAGTGAGCGAGTGAGTGATTGTTGTTTTACGCCAACTCAGTAATGTTCCAGCTATATCATGGCGAGAACAAGTTAATTTTCAATAAGATAATGATGAGGTCTGCTTCTTACTAGAGCAACAGCCTTAGTTGAATTTATATTGTGCTAGCTCACTGAAACCACAGTCCCCAGATAGACTTTTTATCTCAATCTGACATTATCTTGATTCCGAGCCAACCAGTTTTTGCTCTTTCTCCTTAATGCGGTGTGCTCATTGGAGAAGCAACAAATACCAATTTTATAGTCACTGATATAATTTATAACAAGAAATGTGTGCATCACAAAATACGCACGTCTATATAAATTATCAAACGGTATAATGGTAATGACCCCGAAATAAATAGGGTTCTTTCCCTTCCACAGGGGAATCATGTGGCCAAGTTTGGTAAAGATCCAATATACAGAACTAAAGTTATCGTGCAGAAACGATCCTGTTGTCAAAAATTATATTCATAGTAAGTAACGGTGACCTTGACCTTTGACCCCACAATAAATAGGGTTCTTCCCCTTCCAAAGGGGAATCATGTGGCCATGTTTGGTAAAGATCCAATATACAGAACTAGTCATCGTGCAGAAACGACCGTTGTAAAAAAATATTTCTATAGTAACGGTGACCTTGACCTTTGACCTAATGACCCCAAAATAAATAGGGTTCTTCCCCTTCCACAGGGGAATCATGTGGCCAGCTTTGTTAAAGATCCAATATACAGAACTAAAGCCATCGTGCAGAAACGACCCTGTTGTAAAAAATATATTTATAGTAACGGTGACCTTGACCTTTGACCTAATAACCCCAAAATAAATAGGGTTCTTCTCCTTCCAAAGGGGAATCATGTGGCCATGTTTGGTAAAGATCCAATATACAGAACTAAAGTTATTGTGCGGAAACCTGTGTGGACGCCCACCCGTCCGCCATACCCAATCACATAATACGGTCCGTCTCGAGATGGGCGTATAATAATTGTCTGTTATGTTAAGATTATGTATATCATATTTCCATAGCGTGGTACTTTAAATTAAGTCATATGGTAGCCATCCCAGATTTATAAACATTGCTGATACCTATCAAAAACATTTTTGGTTGAAGTTTATTTTCAGAAAAGAAGACAAAATTGTAAAAATTTAACATAAGACAACAACAATAGAGCCAAACTGATAGAAAATGGGTCACATGGACCTTCAGGCACATATAAATACTAGTTCAATATTGAAACAATGATCTTAAAATATGAAACCAGGGATATTTCAGCCATCTCTCTAGGTCCGAATTTCAGCTCCATTCACATAAAACAAGATAAGCAACACAGACGTCTGACTACATCAAAAACCAGGCTTGAATTCAGGCAGTTCCTACTCCACATGTGACACCCATCTTGTCACTTCTTAGGGTAATGATTAAAGTCAAGTAAATGTCATAAAAAGGAGTGAAAGAGATAATAAGTGTCAACAGATCGTAGACACAGTGTAGCAAGCAAACCAATTCATGATGGTGACTAAAATTTCTGAAATTAAGACTTCCATCTAACGATCATGAACCCATGTATATTCAGTTTGCTCACAAGCAGCAATCCTCTATCCAGAAAATCTATATAGGATGTACAGGCCTTGGAATATTGTGATAAACTCCATATGAATGTGCTGCTGGATAGCTGCTAGAAATTAATGGAAAGTCTACAGATTGAAAGTCATTTTGTTTGTAGTACAATTTGGATCTCAATCAGTTCTCACAGTTAATTTCCAGGCAAAGGTCATGGTTTTAAGCGGACCTTAGTGTCTGTGGTATTCTTAATTTCAAGCTCAATGGGATCGATGTGATCGAGAACATCATAGAACCATGCATTTGTGAAAGATAGGAAGTCATCTTTATAACAATGGAAGGATACACCTAATTTCTTCTCCTTTTTCTCGAGTAGTCTCTGTATGAAGACGACTTCATACAAGTATAGAAAAAAGTTGACAATAAGTGAAACACATTTAGCACCCATTGAAAAGCATGGCCACCAAGCACAACAAATATTTTGTCGATCAAAAAGACCAATATTTCTGTCAGTTTTAGAATAAGAGTGATTTTTAACAAACTAAAACTTGTCTCTTCAAAACTAATGAAACTGCCAACTGCACCATTACATTTAAGTAAGAATCAAAATATCTATATTTAACAGCATACTTTGATTTAGAACTATTTACCTGAATCTCATGTAGATTGCCAGAATCTTTTTAACATTATCTGTCGTCAGTTCATAAGTTTGATCAGGATCATATGGATTTTCTATTCCCATCACATGACATAACTTTTCTATTTTTTCAGATCTACAAGCATAACAATAATATGTTACCTTTAAATTATTTTTCTAACTATTGTAGAAATTTACAAATTTACAACAAAGAAAAATATTTAAAAAAATTATGGTAGGATATCAATATCTGATTGAAAATTACACTAAAAAATACATAATACTTACAATGCAGGATGTAAACATGACAAAAATATAATTAAGATATTTGCAAAAATATATTATTATATTACACTTTACGTTTTTATTTTCCCTATTTGTCTTTGTAAGCACAGCCGGTCACTATTTTCGTATATGAACCGGCCAGGTACCTGCATTATTTTAGATAAAAAGTTTAATATAGCAAATAGTTCATGTCACTTCGGGTCATATGGCAGTATATGGACCGGTCCATATACTGCCATATGACCCCCAGTGCCATGAACTATTTGCTATATATTATACTTTCTGTTTTTATTTTCCCTATTTGTCTTTGTTTGTGAAGCCGCTCAATATTTTCGTATATTGAACGGTCAATATTTTAGTATATGGACCGGTGTCATATGGTATTTTGAACCCCATGGTAAATTGACACCGGGGTCAATTTACATATGATATTTTGACCCCGGTTTCAATTTTCCATATGGTATTTTGACCCCAGGGTCAATTTGTTGTCATTGTATTTTGAACCCCCTCATGGTAAATTGAACCCCCCCCCCCTCATTTCTACCATAAGAGAGGAGTTCATAATACCATAAGAGAGGGTTTGATATACCATAGGTAGGGGGGTCAATATTCTATGGGCAGGGGGGTCAATATACCATGGGTAGGGGGGTCAAAATACCATGGGTAGGGGGGGTTGATATACCATGGTTAGGGGGATCGATATACCATGGTTATGAGGGTCGATATACCATGGGTAGGGGGGTCGATATACCATGGGTAGGGGGGTAATAAAATTTCAAAATTTCAAAAACTCTAAATTTTCAAAAAAGTTCAAAATTTCCAAAAATATATGAATTCAAATAAAAATTCAAAATTTTCAAAAAAAATTCAATATTTCAAAAATTTCAAAACTTGTAACAAATTTCACAAGATTTAAAAAAAATTCCAAATTTTCATAGAATTTTTAGAAAATTTCAAAATTGCAAAATTTGTATATCATGAATCTGATATTTTCTTAAGATTGGTTTCGTTGAGATTCCCTATATAAACAAAGGTTTACTTGTTTACTTAGTCTTTTCAATCTTTTGGAATAATATGTGGTTAAATAATAATTCATAAATTAATATTGAAAAATGATAAAACAATTATAGCCTACAATGGATTTATAGACCTAAAAATATATATCGACCTCGGTCCATATATATTTATAGGTCTATAAATCCATGTATTGATCTCAATGGAAGGCTAAATTTCAGAGATCACCCTAGCTTTTGTCAAAAGTAATGGGCCATTATGCCGGGGTATGGGGGCCCCCCGGTCCGAAAACGATTTACAGTTTTTAGTGCAACTGTTATAGCACTTTCTTCCTTGTTACAAACCCTATTGACAGAAGTTGAGAGACTGGATCTTTCTTTTGGTGCTATGATGGCTTTTTGGTGGTCAGCACTAGCTGCATGCCTATAGTGAGTGATGATGGTTTAAAATTATCACAACCAGCTGTCATAGTATTGTTTGCTCCAATGCTAATGCATTTACTGCAGTACATTTTGTTTTTATCTTTGTCATGTTAATCATGTGCATAAACTGGCCCAACGGGACTGAAACTTTCCTTGTTCCTTGTTTTCGCTAGCTTCGTGTGATATGTCATCATCGACCTCAATAGGCTCATTCGCCTATGTGGTTGTACCTGTGTCAGTTTCATCTTCTGACCAAGGATTTTGCTTCTCTGATGTCGTGAAAAATGATATTTTCGGCTGATTTTTTTCAGATCTTGCCTTTTTGGGAGGCCTTTTGTTGTCATTCGACAGTTTTCGTTATAATCGAGATCCGAGTATGAAAAACATCTCGAGTATCGGATGAAAATACGACTGGTTTACTTTTTCGCCTGATTACGTTTGCGGGATGAAACAAAAATTAAGAACCAGTCGAAACAAAATAAGTATGCAGATCCCGGTTACCGGCGCACGATGTACAATTGTATGGGCCATACGTGACGGTAATACGCCCTACTGGCGCACGCATCATTTTTTAATGGGCCATATCATATTTTAGCGTGACTATGGCACGGCCCAAAGTGATCTCTAATATTTGTATAATGTATATGTTTTTCATAAAATTTATTAAAAAATAATGTAGAAAGGTTTATAAATATAAATAAGAAATAAAGATATGTTTGCTATTCAAATGTTAAAAAAAGTGAAATTAATTTTTGATTAAAATATTACTCTTCATCTAGCTCAATCACAAAATAATATTATGAAATTATTCTACAGTTTTCTAATTTTAATTTAATCAAAACTATGCTGTTGTTAAAAAAATAATGGCTTCATATGATTGATAACTGAACTACAGAAATGTAGTTTATTATCCACAATAAACTTTTGACAGGATGTTTGAGATTATTTGATACATCTTTTTTATGTGTTAATACATGTAATAATGTTTACCACATGTATAAGACTGAATGAATATTAGAAGGAAGCTCTAATTGCTGTCTCAATTTTGCATTACATTATAACAGTAATTACTGAATTGGAATTCTACCCATGGGATTTTGACCCCACTACCCATGTAATATCGACCCCTCTACCCATGGTATTTTGACCTCCTACCCATGGTATATCAACCCCCTAGCAATGGTATATCAACCCCCATACCCATAGTATATCGACCCCCCACCCATGGTATATTGACCCCTCTACCCATGGTATATCGATCCCCTCTAACCATGGTATTTTGACCCCCCTACCCATGCAATATCGACCCCCACTACCCATGGTATTTTGACCCCCTAGCCATGGTATTTAGACCCCCCTACCCATGGCATATCGACCCCCCTAACCATGGTATTTTGACCCCCCTACCCATGGAATATCAACCCCCTACCCATGGTATGTTGACCCCCTACCCATGGTATATCAACCTCCCTAACCATGGTATTTTGACCCCCCTACCCATGGAATATCAACCCCCCTACCCATGGTATTTTGACCCCCTACCCATGGTATTTAGATCCCCCTACCCAGGGTATATCGAACCCCCTACTCATGGTATATCAACCCCCTACCATTGGTATATCGACCCCCCTATCCATGGTATTTTGACCCCCCTACCCATGAAATATCGACCCCCTTACACATGATATTTTGACCTTCCTGCCTATCTCGATTAGAAATGGGGGGGGGGGGGTTCAAAATACCATGGGGGTTCAATTTACCATACAGGGGGGGGGGGTCAGTTTTCAATAAGGGGGTTCATTATATCATGGATGAAAATTGACCCAGAGGTCAATTTACCATGGGGTTCAAAATACCATATGACACTGGGCCTGATCAATATAATGTTTTCTTCCGGATTTTGTCCTAACTCGTTTTTTTGTCTTAGATATATAATAACAAAAACATGTCGTCTGACAGATTTGCATGTATTCAGTATAATATAACAAATAGTTCATGGCACTTCGGGCCAAATGGTATTTTATGGACCGGTCTGTCACCCACAAAATAGTATATGGGCCTCAGCTTCGCTTCGGTCCATTTAATATTTTGTGGGTGTCATCCCGGTCCATAAGCTGCCATATGGTCCTTAGTGCCATGAACTATTTGATCAATATTATAGAGATGTGTGTTCCATTTCAGAAAGTATGGTATTTCTATAATATTCATAAGGAGATCGTTTGTCTTTTCAGACCACATTTCACAGTGTTAGGTGAGTTTGTAAATTAATCAGGTTACCTTGACAACTGTTCAAATTTTTCTGACAGATTGACACCTGGTTGACCCTCAAGTCCATTAAACAATGTTTTTTGGCCACGATATAGAGTGGGCTCCATGATTTCTTTTTTCAATATCTTCCCAGTCTGTTCATCAATTAGATTGCCTGTAACCTTCTCTATGTTGAACCCTAAGAAGGTCATTGTGTGATGATCAGGGTTAAAGAACAGGTATGGATGTGGACTGTAAAGAATGATGCAGTTATGTTACTATGTCATTTGTTATATATGTTGTGTACAAGTTGTAAGTTTGTACAAATTATAATTTGTATTTTAGGTTTGTACAAATTATAATTTGTATGAAATTAGAGAATACAAATTATAATTTGTACAAAATCAGTATAAAAATCACTTTTAACTTGTACAAATTTTCTTATATTTGCAACTATTTAAAGTAAAGAAATTATTAAGATGAATACAAACTAATTTTTATTAGGTATTCTATAAACTAATCAGTATATATTGAAATTGAATAAAATATATCACAATTATGCTTAAGGTAAAGTTTTGGTGAGTTCCACTTATATATGGTTAATCTTAGTTATTGATTCTGGGTGAACAGTTCTTTCAAATAAGGGTCATATTTGAGATTCAATTAAGTTAGGAGGTAAAAACTGTAAGAATGGTTGATCAGCAGGATAGGTTTTACCGTGAAGTGTTGGAGCTATCCAGGAATAATACTTCCAAACACAATGTTCTCTATACCAAAGAAAAAGTTGATGAACTCATAGACAAGGTTCTTCATGCAAAGACTGTCTTAAAGAAAAATGATCAGGAAAGACATTAAAGAAATGATAATATCATGGATGAATGATAATGACACAACCCAATGGTCTGAAGGATTAAGATTTGTGCAATTTCAGAAAAACCGATCCCATCACAGTCATAGATCAACCTCCATATAAAGCTTTGTTTGGTGCTGACCCAAAAATTGGCTTGTCTTCTTCTTATATACCCAAGGAATTACTTCCTCAGCTAGAGACTGAAGAAGACCTTGAACAAATATTAGCAGATGCAGGTGAAGGTGATACAACAGATGGCACAACTGATGACGATGAATCTGCTATCTCCACCGATATATCTGAGGCAGATACAGATTCCAATATTCCCTCTGCCTAGGCACTTCAGTCTACATCATCTTTAGCTACCACTGAAATTGCCCCCAATAGTGAGGAAACACCAATTGTTCAAATACTAAATCCTAACAATTCTGATAATGATGTTCAGTTGGTTGAACCGGTCAAGGATACAGCAACGTCTGAAATTGCAACAGACATCACAGAAACGCCTATTCAACATGCACGAAAACGAGCCCAAATTCAGGCCAAGAAACTGATGAGAACCACAAAACAAAAGTTAAGTGAACTTTCTGTTGGAAACAATGTAATAATTCCGATTCTACAGTATGATCATGGACCAACAGATCCTAGCAATATATTGGGTGTAATTGAAGAGGTGTCTGAGTATGGCTATCGTGTTTGCACTTCTGTTGGGACATTGTCAGGGTATCTTTGCAGGAACCAAATAGAAGCTGTAAATGATACGAGTCTTAGCATCTCAATGATTCCATCTCTACAAATATCCTTGCGTGAGGCAGTTTGCAAAATTTCAAAAACTGGAGGTCAGGGTTATCTGAGTTGCAAGTGCAAAAGTGGTTGTAAAACTTCAAAATGCAAGTGCAAAAAAAAAAATATCCTGTGTAATTCACATTGTCATGGTTCTATGACATGCTCAAACAAGTAAATTTGAAAACTGGAAGTTGATTGAACTAAAAGTACTTTTGACATGATTTTGTAAAATATTGTTAATGTGTTTTCTTCTTTATTAAAATCAGTTTGTATTCATATTAAGAATTCCTTCGTTTTGAACAGTTGCAAATAGGTAAAAAATTGTACAAGTTGTAAGTGATTTTTAGGCTAATTTTGAACAAATTATAATTTGTATTCTCTAATTTCATACAAATCATAATTTGTACAAACCTAAAATACAAATTATAATTTGTACAGAATTTTCATACAAATTATAATTTGTACAAACTTACAACTTGTATACAACATATACATTTCTCTTCATCATCTAACTTTTCTTTTCATAAAATGACAATACACTGGTTTATAATAGGTATCTGATAATGGATATCATATATCTATACACTGTGTCACATGAAGAAATTTTCCAAAATATGGTACCTATATCTTTCAACTGCCTATCACCACTAATGCTGTGAGTTGGAATCCCACTCATGGTGAGGTGTACTCGATGCAACATTATGTGATAAAGTTTGTCAGTGACTTGCGGCAGGTCTGTGCTTTTCTTATGGTACTCTGGTTTCCTCCAACAATAAAACTGATCGCCACGATATTAGCAACCCCAGTTCATTAAAATTTATCGATGGAAATACAATTTTTTCCATGGGTAGTTCACTTTTTTTTATTTTTTTCTCGAATATCACAAATGAACACTATACAAGCTGTATATCGTTGGAAAGCTAATTAAATGGGCTTTTTAAAGATATAGGTGTCATATTTATAGAGTGTATATATTTTTTTTAATTGCGAGAAAAAGTGTGAAATTTCGGGGAAAAATCGCTGTTTCTCGATAAGCCGTTCACTGGCAGCACATGACCACTTTAAACTGGAATGCGGCCAGGTTCAAGGTCACATAAAATCTTGATATTTTGCGTCCAATCAGATGAGAGAATCACATCTTCTGCCGAATTTGAATCAAGGGAATCGGTTGACAGGAACCTGAGGAAATTGTGACCCGAAGTCAAGCATTTTCATGCGAAATGCTGAAGGTAAATATTTAAGATTCAAATATGAATAAAAAGCTGAGATTCAGGAGATTTTAATGATATTTATCTTGTAAATATGGCACAATAAATAATACCCCGCATGGGGCATCAAAGTTAAGCGTTTCCGAAAAACGTCACAATCCAAATTTTCATCGATCATTCAATGCCACCGCTCCCAGGTAGCGATGTCAGCATGAATTGTACAACGTTTATGCATGAGATTTATTCATATTCACTTGATAAATGATATTGAAACAAGGTAAGAACTCATCTGTCAGTAGTATAGAGAGGGTATTATGGCTCATGACTTATAAATGCAGCCTGTCCCAAATACCCCTCTTCTTTCTCTTACAACCCTCTTCGGTCTGGGATAAAAATGGATGGGGGATACTAAAAAGTGTTTTTCTAGGAGGGGTGCTGCCGATTTTTTTTTTTAAAAGTCAAAAGGGGGATGGAACAGAACAACAATGCTTATTCCTGTTTGAAGAAAAAAAAAGTCTGACAGGACTTGGTTAGACGGTGCTTCATAATCTCATTGTCTGAGTAAAAATATTTTAATCACTTAGTGGCATTTCCAGACTTTTTCAAAGAATTTAAAAGGGGTGTGAATCTTATTCTTGTTTCTACAAGTAAGAGGGGCATCGGCTTCATAAAAATCTTTGCAATAAACAGTATAATTACTTTTTTAATCCAAATATGCAAAAATACAAATGTAATCAACTAGTGATACAAATGTAGAACAACAAGAATAATTCACTCGTGCGCAATGCACATTCATGAATAATTTTGTTGTTTGGGTCACTCGTTGAATATTTTCTCATATTCAGATACTGATGCGATCAAGATAAATTAGGTAGATTAAAACATGTGTCATTTTTGTTCATGATCAAAATTATTGATGTTCACAATGATAGATAGGAAACAACATTTCATAAAAAAAAATTCAATTTTTATTTTCAGTTGATTCCTCCTGTCCTTTGGTCTGACCAGAGTACACATGTACTTGTTTCAGTTTGCCACAAGAGTTAATGGCTGTAAATAGAATCAACCAAAGCTTGAAATGGGTATGTACATGTACAATGTAGCTTGGTGTTTATCCCAATTAACAGTGCCTGAAATGGACGGTCGCCCAGTCGCCAAATGTAATTTACTGTTCTCCCCAATTATTTATTTTTATTGAGCCAATCTATACATGTGTGAAGTTAGTATTCACTAAATATTAGAAAAGAAAACATGTTATTTGTTTCTTTATGATTTAATTATTAATTTTTTTAACTTTTACGGACGAAGTGGAAAGTTGTGATCAATAAATAGAATTCTTTCAACTTAAATATTGTTTGCGATCTGGTATCTTGGATCAGAAAAAGGCTGGCCCTCATTTCAGGCACTGATTAATGCTGTATGAAATGGTAATTTTGGTGTTATAAATATATGCATGGCAAAAAATTGTGACTTATTATTATGAAATTGGTACTCGGATTTACTTGAGTTTTTCAGCATTTGATATGCTGTTTCACTGTAAGTTGATTTTATTGTCCATTTCAGCACCACTTGTATGTCAATCAGTTACCTCAACACCTGCCCAGGGTCAATGACTCTTTTGTAACTTGATTTTCTACTCAAATGACTGGCAATCACAATATAGATGTTGCATGTTGTAGCGGTCTAAGAACTTTTACTTTGAATTTAATTGGATTTTGCACATTTTGGGTAAGAGCGTCACTGATGAGACAATATACGCATCTGGCACACTAAAACATTTTGTCTTTTGAATGTCATTCTTTGTGTTTTAAGTGATTTTTTCTTTCTATTTTCAGATCCTAGACATACATGTAGAGATGATGTTTACATGGATTATCCATATTGTGAAAAAGTCAACTTGCCCATGGAAAGCTTGTTACATGATATGCCTAAAAATCTTGAAAATTTTGAATTGACAAATGGAGTCATCTTAGAACTAAAGCATTTCTTGGAAAAAAATGGAAAAGGTGTTTGGGAGCTTGCTTGTTTGATACCAAAATTAATACCATCCTTTCTGTCAGCTAATACGAAATCTATTGTGTCCAAAATTACTCGTATTTGTGACTAGAAGAAAAAACAAATAAGCAAGAAAAAAATTCCAGGCTATAAAAATATTTCGGATCTTATGTCAGCGACATTTGAACCACCTGTTAAGCTTATTAAAGAAACTTCTGCATCTGTGGGTCTAGATGTATAATGAAATTGAATATAATGATAGCGAAATAGGAAGTGTACTTATAAATTCAGGTGTGCAAACAGATACTATTGATTCTGATTCTGATGATGAGGCTGTTAAATCAAAAAACTTAGTTCAATACACAACATATAAATTAGAGAAGAGAAAACGAAAACTAGAAAGAGAGATTGATACACAAAAAGAAAAACTAAAGACAATTTCAACAAAAATTGGTCACTATTCTATCAGAAATGTAAATAAGAGATGATAAATCAAAACAAAATACAAAGTTAATATCAGAACTGAGGCATACTGTTAGGAAGCAAAATGTAATTGTGAATGAAGTTGAAACTCTGAGACAAGAAATTCTAACATTGAGAGCAGAAAATGAAAAACTTAAGGAAGCAGCAGAAAAACAAAATCAAATTCAGAATTTATTACAATACTCTCAGAAAAAGAAACTGAAACTTCAGAAAAAGGTCAGTTCACAGAAAAACCAAATAAATGAACTGAAAGTAAAAACTTATCAAATTAGGGAAAATGAAATAGAACCCTTAAAAAATATTTTGAAGAATAAAAATGAAGAAATTGAAGCTTTAATGTTTGAAATAAATGACTTGAAGGAAATGGTAAATGGTAGGTTAGTGACAAGAAATAAAGATGCCTCATTTACTGAAAATGTACGACTATGTGCTATGGAACTTTCTGGCTTGGAAGTTGTAGTAGAAAAGGTTTCCTTTGTTATCCAATCAGTGTGCAAGCAACTATTTAATATTAACTTAACAAAAGCTGATTTACCCAGTCCTACAACTGTGCAGGCTATTGTCGATGAAGGCCACTTTCTAGCAAAAACATTTATATCTGAGAAATTAGAGCAGTCTGAGAATTGGGGCCTAAATCGAGATGGGACAACTCGACGCAAAATTAAAATTGTTGATACTTCAATAACTCTTAATTCTGGAGATGTAATGAGTCTTGGATTTAATACTGTTGCTCATGAAACTGCAAGATCAATAACACAGGTCACACACAGTCATTTATCAGAGTTAGCAGATTTAAATGTTTCTTTGAAGGATGATTCTGAAAACATGAAAGAAGAAAAAACACAAGAATATATTATTGAATCTTTAGAAAAGCTAGCCTACACAATGAGTGACAGAGCAAGCAATGAGAAACTTGCTAATACTTTATTAAATGAGTGGCGTGATGACGTTTTGAAAAATTCTGAAAATGATGCTGCAAAACAAGCAGTCCATAGTTTTCACTGCATGGCCCATGTTCTTTTAGGGTTTCATAGTTATGTTAAGCCTGAAATGAAAAAAATGGATGAAAGATTAACAAAAGATAATGGCCCTATAGGAAGAGATGCACTTCCTGCATTTAAATTTTGGAGTAAAAAGGAATTAGTTATTGAAAGGGTCTTGAGGACAACAGCCGATATATTTGGACCAGTTGGGGATCATCATGGTGTCCGTGATCGCTGGGAAGCTCATTGTGCAAACCTGGGTATCAAATCTGTAATTGGAAACTATAGAGACAATCGTTTTAATGCTTTATTTGAAACTGCGGCAGAAATACATTTGCACAAAATTGATTTTCTCAAGGTTTTGGACACTGTTGAAACGCCTAATCTGAAAATTAAGTCAGTTATAGAAGATCTTAGATCGGACGTTGTTGCAGTGTTATTGCAATGTTTTGGATTGTTTTACTTGAAAGTCTCAGGACCATATTGGAATCTTATAACTTGCGGATAGGTGGCATATTTTGAACTCTTTGAACATGTAATAAATATCAAGACATTCCTTGAAACATGCGTGCAAGAGCCTGCAAATTTACTTCGTCAAAACTGTCACTGGTCTGCTGAAGATCCTCTTCAGATTCACAGTGTTGCTCATTATGACAAATATGTTCAAAGTCTCTTCACTTTGAACGAGGAGACCCATTTACTCTTGTTTGATCTTATTAAGCTTGTTGCTACTGCAATGATAAAATGCTTTGATAAGCAGCTAGTGGACTTCTTACCAGGTGGGAAATTTCATGATGTTTCAAATGAAAATGATGTGAGACGTAAAAAATTTGCTCATACAACAAACCTTGCATGTGAACATCATTTTGGTGACCTTGACAGCAGCCAAAAAAGAAGACCGAGTGCATCAATGCATCATCACTCCTCGATACAGCTGTTAAAGCGTAATTGCAAACAAATGATGAGTTGGTTAGAAGACCGCAGACCGATCATCCATTATTAAAAAGGCACGAAAAGGTGGGCGCACACTTAGAGAGCTTCATATAAACAATGAAAAATCTGTCATTTCAACTGTCCATGAAGAAATGATGAAACCAAAACCAACTAAAAGAAAAAGGAAACAAAAAGAAGATGAAATTGAAAATGACATTGAAGCTGAATTTGACAATTTAAAGGCTGAACTACCAGTTATTAATAACTTTATTACAAATGAATATGTTGCAATTGCATACCAAGATGATTGGTACCCTGGTTTTGTTGTTGAGCTTGTAAATGAACAGAAAGCTTATGTAAAATTCATGACACCTTGCCAAACTAAAGGAGTGTTTAAGTGGCCTTCAGAGGAGGACAAACAATTAGTTGATGTGAAATTTGCACTTATGAAAGGATTTTCACCGGATTGTATTGGTTCTAGTGGGAGGCAGTGGTTCATTCCTAATTTTAATGACATTCAGAACATTTTTGAACTTTACAAAAACATCTACTTTTAACATGTCATTACAGTGGAACCTGTGTGATCCGACCCCTGAGTTTTCCGACATCCTGTGACTTCTGACAAGAATTTCAGGTCCCAAAATATTTCTTTAACATTCTTTGTTAAAAAACCTTGAGTATTCCGCAACCTGTCACTTCCGACATTCGACACAGCCATTATCTGATATATTATGAAATTGCTCTAGGCTTGTGTACACAAATAAATTATGATTTGAATTTATTGATTGGCAGGTGATTAAAGACTCATTAATAAGGGTTAAAGTAACTTTACCAAGAATATAATGATTAAAATTTTACAGATAACTGTTTTCACTTTCTTTGTAAAGGACATGGCTACTACCAACAATTATCTGATCAGATTATGAAATTGTTCTAAATATATTAATTTTGTATAAATTAAATATTAAATGTAGTTCCAATATTTTAAACCATCCTACATAATCAAACACACAATGTCTTCTCTTGTTAATTTTGTGCAAATTTCTGTTAACTAAAAAGAAAACCTGAGTTTTCCAACATCCTGTACAATCCGACACATTTCCCTGGTCCCTTGGTGTGTCGGATTAGACAGGTTCCACTGTATATCAAATTTCAAAATGTTAAAGAAGTTGAATTTATAAGTCTGTTTATATTACACCCCTTACATTCTATGGTCGCAGTAGATCTATTGCCATCACTTGGTGTCCATTGCCTCGGTCTATTGTCAAAAGCATTAAAAATATATAGATGCTGTAGCTGGTTTTAAGATGGATTTGACTGATTTCTGCTACAACAATTACTTGCAGTATTCTCATAACACTATTGACAGATGTCGAAAGAAATTCAATGTAATTATTGGGCGCCAACAAAGATGCCATTGGTACTGAACATTTTTTGTATTGAAAAATCCTATTTTCTCAAGTTGGAAGTCCTCCAATCATCTTTTAATGCTTAAAAATGAATTCAGCATGCCATGTTTATCCTAGGTACCAAATTTCAATAAGATATTTTAAAAAATAAAAAAGTTATAGGGAAAAAAACGTTTTTTCTTTAGATTTCGGTGCCGCGTTTTAGAATGGATTTTCCTGAAAGTCTCAAAGACTGGATTTCCATGAAAATGCCAAGATTTTCCGACTTCAAATTTCCATAACTTTGGTTCTACTACAGATATCTCAACAAACTAAACTGTTTTGGAAAGCTTGAAGAGAGATCTTTCCATTTTTATTAGTTTTACCTTGATATTGGTATGTAAAAAAAATCATCTGGGGTTGCTACATCGTAACTGAAATAGTGTTGTAAGTGGCATCAAACACCATAATCCTAATCCTATATCTTTTAATAGACCTAATGTCCTAACCATTTCCATTAAAAGTTAAATATGATGCTTCATATGTAAATTATCTATGTCTTGCATTGCCCCTTAACAATTTGATAGAATAAATCAGACTTGCCTACCCCTTTTTGTTAAAAATCGTAAGATGCTTGAAAAAAAAATAGTAAGTTGAGATAAAAAATAGTAAGGCTCTTTTTTTTGTCACAATTTTAAGCACAGAAACTACACATATTGTGAATGGCACATGATATAACCACATAATGTTAACATTTTAAATCGATTTTGGGTTTATTATAAAAATTTTGACATTTTGACATCGTTTTATTAATAACCGGAAATGTCAATACGATCTATAATACACAGAACCGCAATGAAATGACGGACCGGAACCGAAAACTTTCCAGAAATATCGCAAATTTGCTGAATCGTAAGGAAATTAACAACAATCGTAAGGGCATAAGATACCCAAAAAAATCGTGAGCCTTATGAAAATGCATAAAAACAATAATTGAAACTCGAGTTAGTTTTTTTTACACATAATTTAGTTAAAAATATGATTAAAATCTGTCAAAGAATGAATTTTCTAGTGCACAAACATCAACAATATTTTTGAACATCAAGGAACGTAACTCCTATTATCATTACTAATTATAACCTTGTTTCCCAAGTTCTCCTCATTTCATACAACTGTTCTACATCATCCCCATCTTCTAACAACCCACGTTTTAGCATATCTATTGGTGACTCTTCACTTATCAGCAAGGACCTTGTGGCAAAATCCTATATTATGATTCAAAACATAATCAATCATATCCGATCAGTTCTAACTGCAGGTTTATTGTATCACAATCTCTAACTTCATTTAAAATATTTCATGCAGACAAACTAGAATGAACTCCATTTTTCTTCGATTCATAAGTTGTTATTTTTTTTTAATTTCAATTATAGGATGATGTGCATATTTAAAATGGAATAACATGGAATAAAACATTTCATATAATAATAATAAAAACAATTAAAAAGAACTCTAAGTAACACTGACCTCTTCAACTGACTTAAGATCAACAGAGTTTTTTCTATCACTGAGAAACATCACATATTTTGTATTAAAAGTGATATTTTAGGTACTTAAGACAGAAAAAATATATTTTTGTAACAATGACTTGGCAAAGATCAAATATAAGTTAGGCACTTTTGATAATGGGTAGAAATGAAAAATGACCTTGACCTTTGATTCTCAGACTCCAAAATTATAAAGGTTGTGCTACTGTCCAATACATACGGCTTGACCAAGTGTGGTAAAGATTGAATGAAAACATAAACCAATTGTAGACCTGTAATCAAGTGCCTGCCCTTCATCAAATCAATAATGAGTTAGCTTTGTTACTTTGTGATAAAGGTGGTACAAGGCTGTGTTTATGTAAGAAATGCTTGAACAATAAGCCAAAGAGAAACATATCTCACAATTAATTTACATTCACTAGATGTACATTTCAAAAACTTGTTTCTCATCACTAGTTCTATTGTTGATAGCTTCGAATATAAAAATCCAACTCAGCGTGTTGGTCTAGTACAAAGCAGACCTCATCATCATCTCATTAAAAATTAACTTGTTCTTGCCATGACATAGCTGAAAAATTGCTGAATTGGCGTTTAACAACAATCACTCACTCAAAATATTTAAAATATTAGTTTAGCACTGATCAAACCACTACCATTCAGCTTCAGATATTCTGACAGAAGGACCCACATATGATCATGGTTTTGCAACATGATGACAAATGCCTCAGTCTCATTTGTTATGTCATATGTCATAAAACACTTATTAAATATTGAAATATCTATTGGGGTGTGGGTAGCTATATGCAACAAATATTTTTTAGTTCTTTTAAAAAATTTGTGATCATATTAAGATTTAGATATTCTAATTTCTTACTCACCCTTGACATTTGAATCATAAAGTCCAGTACAAAATTATAAAATCTTGGCAGATCATCTTTTAAAAGTGGACTACAAAACGCTGATGTTTCAAAATCCTGTAACTGCCGATTAAGGAAGCTGACGAAGTGGTACAATTCTGACCAAGATGGATCTTTCACACCACAATGACTACAAAAAAATATTTTCAAACCAAAATTTTACATAAAAATCTAACACAGAAATAAATATAAATCAATTTTCACCAGTCTTTAAAAAAATATCATAATATAAAATAATTTAACCACATAGAAAATAAAACTACATGTGTCGGAGGTAAGTATAACTTTTGTCAACTTTGAGCCATTCCAATACCAAATTGCAAAACTGGTTGAGCAATTGCAAGACTGGAATGGCAAATTGTTCAGTATGAATGCTCCTGTTACCTGACCATTCTCGTAAACTTGTCAGGCTAAAGGTATTCAGGTTATGGTGCTAATTGTGGCACAGTAATTAGACTGTGGTGAAACTAAGTCCTACTTATATACTGTGACTCCTTTGAGGGTTAAAAGAAGACTAATGAGTGTCAATAGAAATGTCACTCAGAAATCATTAACTGCAGACAGATGGATAGAAAGGAAAACTGTAAAATTTTCAACTTGACCGATAAGTATCTTTAATTCTATTACTAGTCAGATAATTAAAACTAGTCATCCCTCTTAACTGCATCAGTGGTGTAATGGTTAGCGTGCTCACCTCGAGTGTGGTAGATCGTGGGTTCGAGCCCCAGTCAGGTCAAACCAAAGACTATAAAATTGGTATTTGTTGCTTCTCCGCTAAGCACGCATTATTAAGGAGAAAGAGCAAAGACTGGTTGGGTTGGCTTGGAATCAGAATAATGTGTCAGATTAGAGCGATGTCTACCCGCGGACTGTTGTTTCAGTGAGCTAGCACTATAAAAAGCGTGTTGGTCTAGTACAAAGCAGATATCATCATCATCAGTTCATTGAATGTAACTTGTTCTCGCCATGATATAGCCGGAAAAAAATTCATTTGGCGTTAAGCAATAATCACTCATTCATCCCTCTTTAATTCACCAACTTCGACTAGTAATTTAATATCACACAAACTTAAACTGATCTGCCACACTATCCAATAATCAAATAAATTTAACCTTAACAATGTCAATAAACATTTTTTCTTGTCTCCTTCAGGTTTTTCAGGGTCAATATCAGTTAGGTCTTTATTTTCATCTAATTGACTTAAATACTTGTATGGTCTTTGAAACACTCCACTGACAAATTCGTTTTCATCAAATAGCAAATCACTTTCATGGTAATCTGAAAGATAAAAAGCATATTGATATTTGAAGATAACAAAAACTGAATCATTTAAAATAATTATTATAATACCTATGAATAGTATATATTTGTTAGCACTGTAATTGAGCTACTGGAAAATGGCCCAGAAACAGATATCAAGTTTCAGGGTAACATACTTTTGTTGGCAAGTAACAATGTTTCCTTACTACCCAAGGGCTAGTGGGAGCTGGTATGAATTGTAGAGCCCTGGAGATATAACATTACATTGTCACCACCTTTGTTTAAAATGGGATCAGGGCATTACAATTCATACCAGCTCCCACTAGCCTTTGGGTAGTAAGAAAACATTTTTTACTTGCCAATCAAAGTATGTTACTTGCCAGCCAATTCGTACCATATAACACCAATATGTATTTATTTGTCCACAATTAGTAATGCCCTGAGTGAGACAGAAGATGCTTACTCTCTTGAACTTGAATGTTTATCATTAATATATATCAAATCTTTTAGAACTATTAGTCAAGATTTTTTTTTATCCTAAAAGTAATGTGCTTTGACCAACAGATACTACTTTCTTAGCTAGCAGTCATTTAACTATGAGCTTGCATTAACCCTGCTATTGTACTCTCCATGTTTATGTTGGTGATAGCATGTGGTCTTTTTGAGTAGAAGCGAATCTGTGCAGGTTTTTTTTTTACGCTTGTCTATACATTTGTACATGTATTGCTGTTGGAAATCCAACTATCAAGAGGGGGGCGGGGGGGGGGGGGGGGGGGGGGGTCCATTTAACCAGTTTAATCTGGCACATCGTTGTGCATGTCCCAGACATGATTTTGCTAGTTTGAAAAAAAAGCTGAAATTTCTTTCATGAAAGAAAACAGATTCGCGAAGCGAGTCTGCAACCTCGCGAAGCTAGGTGCCCTTATGGCCACGGCTTTGGGGTAAATGGTGCAGAATCCTGCATTCTGGCAGTCTCCTGGCACTTAGGTTGAAAGCTAGAAAACACTATATTTCTATCATGAATTTAAGGAAAAAACTCAGTGTGGACAAGAGAAATCCTTTACTGAAATTCACAGGAAGCTCACATTTAAAAAAAATTAGCAATGTGACCAAAAAATAACTTTTGACTCCTTCTGTGCCTATTTTATCAGATATGATCAAATTACCCACTTGTTACAAAGTTAGAATATTTTGATCATTTTGGATTCGATTAAACTTTTACATCCATTCTCTGTTCTTTATTCACTAAAGTAAATACCACTAAAATCTTCATGATAAAATTGTTTTTACAGTTGTTCAAAATATAACTACAAAAATATATACCCGCGGCCGGCATAGTTTATGTTTTTATTGCAAAGTTCACAATAAGCATGGCCCCTTGTCTTGATCTTGCGTATAAATCGGCCAATTAATTCTTCCCCAACTTTTTTTCCCAACCATTCCCACTTCCAGACGTTCTTTAATGCTTTGTCTAATGCCTTGGTATTAAAATCACGGTCTACAACTACACGAGAAGACATTCCCACATGTCGAAATAAAACCAGACATGATTGTGGTCAGTACTGTAACAAAACTTGTCATTGGATGAGATGAAATATTGGACCAATCAAATCACTCGTTGTAACAGAATTTGGCTGTTTCTTAGTTCAGAAATGATCGGAACGGACACGAAAAAAATTCGGTTTTCGGCAGATCTGAAAAAACGGAACTGACGACAAAAAATCGGATAGTGTCGATCTCAAAAGCGGAAAAAAATCATGTCTGATGTCCAAAGCCAAGACTTGCATTTCCAAAGTCATGTGTCATGGTCTTTTTTATGTTTAATTATCTGAGGTGAGAGTTGATTGTTTGTTTTGTTGATATTGATTGAATTGTTGACCATCACTGTTTAAAACTTCCCTTTTCTTAATTGATACAATTTCAGTTATTCAGACAAATTACTTGGAATAATAAATGAACCTTACCTTCAGGATAATTTTCCTCAAGAATGATCAAACTTTCTTTCGGTGATCTGCATAAAACATCAGGTAATATGTCCAGACAGCGATGCATGCATTTCAAATTTCCAATCTTGAAAGAAAATTTATTTTGAAATATTCATTTTGTAGTATCAGATTTTAATCATTTCAATATATATTTTTTCTGATAGTTAGCTGTACACGAGTTTTATACTTTTTGGTAAAAGTGAAATGTGTAGCAGGAAGCAAGTCCCCAATACATAGTTAATGACAAAAGAGACTACTTTCCTGGGCCGTGTAGTGGCATACCCGTTCCTGTTCATATCTCTGAGATGTTTTAGGCTAAATTGACTATAAAATCTAGGTACAACATTTATTATCCAAATTTTAAACACAATGTCTCCTTAATTATTACTTCAGAACTAGTGTGTCAGTTTATATTTCACCTATCAACTATCGTAACAATAAACCCAAGAAAATAAGCTAGCACATAATGATAAGTTTTATACCAAAATCTGGAATAGAACTCAATTCACTCAGTATTAAACTGAATTTGAAAATCAACAACTGGAATTGAACACAATAGCTTCAGGTAATATACCTGTTGCCTTAAATAAAGTTATTATGAACTTAAAACCTTTAAAATATTGGATAAAAAAGGTAACTACATCAAGGTAGGAATCTTCAATGCAATTATACCTTGAGAACTAACTAAAATATTAATAAACTTAGTAAAAATATTGCTCTGTCATACCAACCTGTTCTGTCACAACTGAAATCTAATACATTTCAATGACATCACACCATTGTTCTAACAGTTGATTACTTTTAAGAAATCATTTTTTTTTTCTGTTGATCTTCATTATATGAACTTTTAGATTCTTTTAAAGCTCGTTTTAACATATTTTTTTCAACTCGTGACGAAGGTTGTTTCTTTTCAATTTAAAGTAGAGTTCGTTTATAACGAAGTCCAGGGGACTCTCGATCTTAGTTCATTATAGGCATCGTTCGTTATAAGAGAAAAAATGTAGAATTACCTCCCCTTTTAAAAATCGTACAGTAGAACTTCGCTGGCTCGAACACGAAGGGACTGACAAAATCTGTTCTAGCTATCGGTAGTTCGAGCCACCGAAGTCGCGTAATTTTAGAGAGAAAAAAATCTGGTTCTGACCCGGGCAGTTTCATTACGCTATGATGCACAGTAAAGTGGGCCTTTATCATAAACAAATATTTAATCCTTTAGACAGTTCTCAGACTACTGCTTCTGAATACCTCTTTGGTATCTTCAAACGTTCCTTAAAAACATTTTTTCAACTTTGTTCACGATCTATTTTTTAAACAGGAAATATGAGGTCGGGTATTAACACTTGGATTGATATCGGTATAATGCTGATAATTCGGATATTTTTAATGGCCAATTTTAAGATTGTAGCAATTTTCCTTTATTTCATTTGAATTTGAAGAATAATTGTTTCTTTTTGGTATTATATACACATAAAAACTCAGGTTAATCGAAATTTCAGAACGAGTACATTTCTTTTGTTTTTGGTATTTAGATGAACCATGCAGTTTGTTGTCTATCATCAAAGAAAAAATAAACAATAACGAATGAATTAATCTCACACATGACTTTAGTTTTTAATTTCTTTAGCTTGTGCATCCATTCATTAAAATTTAGATTACGTTTTATTCATTTTTAATGCAATAAATTAGCGCATGTGTTATTAATTGACAACTTGTTAATCACATCATTAATACCCATTTTATTGTTTGAATATTTTAAAGAAAAGTCTTGATTGACATCATTATCAACATCAAAGGTGGGAATATTGATTTTTCAATTATCAATAACCGAAGTGTCAAATGCATTCTAATATGTGATCGTCCGTGCGTAACGGGAGACAGGTAAACGATTTGTTTGTTCAGCAATTTTCTTTGTTATATCAGGTCAATTTTGAGTAATAAAAACGTTGTTTGGGTTTAAAATTCTCTTCGTTATAAGCCTGATTTCGCCATAAAAAATTTGTAATAGGCCTTCACAAATACATTGCTTAAATAGCGATGGGACCGGGGATTTATCTTTACTTCGCTATAAGCCTGTTCGTTATAAACAAACTCTACTGTAATTGTAAAAACAATCCAAAAATACTTTGCACGCCCATATAATCCCTAATATCGTTAAAATATCACTTAAAAGGGTTGAAATGAATTTTTGTCCAGGAAGCAAAAATTCAATTAATGGAAAAACCGCAAGATATGACAGAATTATTACAAAGTTTCATTGATAAAAACGGGTTAATGTTTCATAAATATCATTTATTGAACCAATTGCAAGTTTTCATGAGATACAAAAAATTACCAAAATGAGCTTTAATATCCCTTTAAAGGAATTAAGTTGATCGTTATGGGTCTCAGTATTTCTTTTTAAGAATCCACAGTTGGAGTGTATTCTCCAACCTGATCCAGGAAATTCAAATTAAACAGTTACAGTACACTCCAAGTGTATCAACGATCATACTCTCAGGTTCGACATATTCCTCCCAAAATGTCCGACAAATTTGAGAGTCAACACTCTCTAAGTCCGACTATTTGGTCGCACATTTTGGTCTTGGTCGGACATTTTGGTCGGACGTGAGAGTGGATATTTAAAGATTTTTTTTTACATTTCTCGAGGTGAACATGTCAAACATTTTGTGATCGATGCATATTTGTAAGCATACTTTCTTTCCGGTATGTAGAATGTCCGGTTACGTAAATACCCTAGTGTATTTCTACCTTGCACCATATTCGCGCCAGGAAAGGTAGCTCAAAGGTCAATATATAACTGAAATATTGTTGAAAAGTGACGTTTAAACACCCATAGCCTCATATAATTTATTGCAATAAAATATCGATTAACGAAATTGATATAAATTATTTTCCAGTATATTTAGTATAAAAAGCTTGTTCTACACGTTCACTGTGAGATGTATTGCAACCGCCATTTTTAACTACAATCACATGCGCATGCTCGTGTTTGATGGAAAGCTATAGCTATATTTAGATATTTTGTGATAATAATTTTATATTGTAAATCGATCAACCCTGTGATTTTTTTCAACAAGATACATTTTTTATAGTATATATTTTTATTATAAAATACAATATTGAACTGATTTTCGATAACACTTCAATCATTGAATATTGATTTTTTCGAATGTTGAATATTTTATCCCCAGAATTGCACCCCCTGTTAGTATACTTTTATTGCTTTATTTAAAAAAAAATAACACCAAAAACATCGATGATACGAGTCTTCTTATTCAGAAATAAACCTACAGCAAAATAAAGGTATACATTTTTTGTACTGTGAACAAAATCGTCATTTTTATCTAGATTTATCGTCCGAAAAATACGGTACTCCTCTACTATACTAATTTGGATTAGGTGATGGGAATTAGGTGCCATCATCAAAATAAAGATTAAAAAATGTATTTCATGATAATGATGGCTGATTAAAATTGTTTGTCATGCATTAGCAGTCAGTTGTAATATACAGGATGTAACCAATATACAGGAAGAGCCCCTACTGTGAAGCCATTCAATGAAAATAACAACCTGACCATATTGTTAAATAAGAATAAGAATTAGATAAGAAATTAAAATTTATAGAAGGCAAGGATTTATATAATTAACACATTAAGTCACATTTCATTTATTTAGCTTGGGTCAGTTATCAATTAAAAAGACAAAAATGGTTTTAAAAAAAATCTGTCTGATAAGTATTTACCTAAATAACGATATCATGACGTATAATAATTTCTCACCGTAAATGTATTTATTTTATTAAGATATTTATACACATATATAAGAAAAAAAATATAAATTTATTTTTTAAGTACAAATAAATTGGAAGATGGCTTGAAAATCTAAAACGCAGAATAGTTATCTATGTTTATAAGTCTTAGTAAAAAGAGTCTTGAGCAACGTTTTTTTTCACACCTGTGATAGGAGTATTTGTATATCATGAATGCACGATGCGACAACATGCTGAGATGGGTGATGTTTTGACAGGTAAACTGTAAAAAAAAAATACACTAATAAAATATTATTTCACCTATATCAGGACTCTGCAGACTGCCAATTTTCAAGGAAAAAAAACACCGGGATTTACGGATTTATGACCCATTCGCCATGAACAAAATAAAACTTAAATTTTACTAAATAATTTTAATCCAAATTTGCCTTTAAAAGAAATAAATGTATAAATTAGAATTATTTACCCGGGTTCGTTCGCCCTACATTTGGCAAACACGTAAAAGAGCAAACACACCCGATATCGTAAACCGGCAACTGTCTGCAGCAAGTGAAAGGGCCTTGGCATCGATTGTCGCGAGTACATAGGGACATATTAATATTCACTTCTAGTGCACTTAAAACATGGGTACTGCATGTTAATACATTTTATTCATGGATATTATTGTATATATCGCCTGTGACAGCCGTTAACATATCTATACTTTCCGTACCACTGTATATCACTCATTTACTTCAGCTTTACTAAGATACGCATGTTTCTTTATGCACAAATTTATTGGTTAGCAGAATTTGGGGACGTTTCCTGTTTACAGTTTAACTATCTGAGAGTGGAGACTCTCACTCCGACCTGGGAGGATTTGGTCGGACATTTGTCGGACAATTTGGTCGGACAATTTTAAGAGTTAAGTCCGACCAAATTCTGTGTCCGACCTGAGTGTTTGATCGTTGATACACTTGGAGGGATCTGTACATGACATTGGGAGTTTGTCATAAAACCTATGTATTCATAATTCTTCATGTTATACAAGATTCAATGAATCATACTGACAATTTTTGTTGCTTAGAACTAGATCTCAAAGATTGAAAATCTGCTCCAACTTGCCTGTGTATCAGATTCTCTTGCTAGTAATGGGAATGACTCAATAATATAATAATCTATCTCTGATCTTCTCCAAACATTTCCAGAACTGTTCATTAGACATCCTAAAACTAACAGTTGAAACAGGAAGGCATCTACACCATCTTGTACCTGAAATAAAATTTAAGATTAAAGAAGTGAAAATCAACAATGGAATGAATGGCTACTGACAGTGCAGGCTGACATCATTGATCTTTTTTCATACATAATATAAACCTAAGTTTAAACCAGTCTAATGAATTTAATATCATTAATACTACTGAACATATTGGACTATAAGTTGATCAGCACATAAATCAGAAGGTATCTTCAAACTCTTCTTAAAGACAAGTTGAACAGTTTGTAAAGCTGAAGTTTAGCTTGAAGCAATGGTACGTGGTCTGTGATACAAAAACTTCATCTATTTAACATAACTATAACATTATTACAGATAACACATTTGACAGAAAAAGTCTGAAAGATCTAATGATTTAAATATCATTAAAACTACTGAACATATTCGACTATAAGTTGATCAGAAGGCCTTTCTAGCATAGAATCTTGAGGATTTATCATGGACCCACTTATAAGTTGATACAATGTCACTGACAACAGGCAGGTGTACAAAGTTACATACAGAAACATTATTTATTCTGCATCAATAAAATAAATTTATTTCTGTGTTTTTTTTGTTTTTTTTTTGTGTTTTTTTTTATGGTCTCCAGACTCCAGTCAAGTAATAATTGGCCAGTAATTATTCAATATTTCTAAATCAGTGTTTGAATTGATTTCAGGATTCTGTTACCTTCAGTGGTAGGAAAAGTCATGATGAAAGCTATTCTTAAAGCTTTTTAAACTTCTGTTAATCATAACCAAATAAGTTAATTATTTTATTACATCTATCGCAAAGAAAATCTCAGATATTTCATATGGGTATCTATCAATTATGGACTAGCAGTTGTTGATTTTGATGGAATGGAATACATCATTACAACATAGAAAATCAGTGGAAAAAGAGCAGAGGAAGACAACGTGTTAAACATGTCGACGGCTTAAAAATGTGGTTGCAAAAAGAAAATACAGTTACTACAAATCATGAGAGAGAGAAAGAAGTACAGAGAAATGATTGCCAATGCCATACGGCATGGCATTTGAAGAAGAAGAGTATTGTATGGTACACAGAAAGTTGTCAGGTATTGGTGTACAAAAATGTTGAGGACTACTAAAGTAGCATTGCTACCAGGTTTTGTTCTAATTTGGCCAGCGGTTTGTGAGAAATAAATAGAAATGTTAAATATTTATAGATGACAGGTGACGACGAATGACTCAAAGTGATGTCAATCAGGGGTTAAAAAATCCCCTAGCCCGACGCCCGGGGCTAGTAATTTCCATTTGGGCTAGCTGAAATAATTAGCTGTATGCCCGACGGGCTAGTAAAAATATATATCGGATATTGACAAACTTGTCAATATTCGTGTATCTACTTATATTCATATATGTTATATGTTGTTTAATCAGCAGCAATGTTTTATTTTCATTCAACCGCTAGCTTTTTGCCGAAATTGAGAGCAAAGAAGGTAGAAAAACTGCGAATTCTCGTCATAAAAGAGCTTCAACAAATGACGGCTTACCGGAAATTCCGAAAATGAAATACCGGGAACAACTATTTCCGGTTTTGCCGATAGTAAAAAAATTAAAAAAAAAATTAATGCCGACCGACCCTAGATTTTTTTGACATGTGACCATAAACACACATATTTTTTTTTTTGGCCTTACAGTGACTTAAACTGTGGAAATTAGTGAAAATAAAATGCAATACCAGATCTGAAAAGAAAGATAGTTAAACTAATATATACATTGTACAAAAGATAGTTAAACTAATATACGTTGTACAAGGGTTCAAGTCTGCTAGTCGGATTCATGAAATCACGGTATTGACCAGGACTAGTGGTTCATAGATTCGGGCTAGTAATATTTGGGAGTATGCTAGCCCTGGGCTAGTGAGGTGGTCCAAGATTTTTTAACCCCTGGTCAATATTTCATGATTTTTCGGGTGGATTGAGCTAAAAAGCGAGACGATACTCCACAATTAGGGATTCAATCTGGCAAAGTTTAAAAAAGTCAATGGACCATCAAAATTAGGTCAAGGATATTAAAATTTTAGACTAAATCAGACAAACCTCATGTGAAATGTCAAAATGAAATATTCTTGGTTGCTTGATGTGTGGAGGGTGGGTATGTGTCAATAAGATCTTCATTACTTCATCAATCACTATATTCTTATCATACAGTGGAATAGTGACAACAAGCTCTGTGTCTTCACTCATAGTGTTTTGTCTCTCCTTTAGAGCTGTTACCATGTTTCTCTTAAACAAACTTTTCCCAACTCCTGCTCTCCAAGATTTTACAACACGGATACTTGATCTTTTGGAAAAACAAAAACAAAATGTGTTAAACGTATAATTATGTAATACTTTTATCAAAACACTCAGATCAATTGTCACAAAATTGTCATCTGTTTCTTTTATTTCCCTATCCAATATAATTATTAGACCACATGCAATTTGCAAGATTTAATACCATGAGGTAATTTTGACTTATACTAAAGCAGCAATGGACAATTAAAATTTCATCCCCCCTTTTTTTTATTTTTAGCTTGGCGGCCATCTTGGTTGGAAGTCGGGATCACCAGACACAATTTTGGAAGGGGGTCATCCAAGAACCATTTCACCAAAGTTTGGTTGCAATTGGCCCAGTGGTTTCTGAGGAGAAGATTAAAACAAGAAAAGCTAACGACGGACGGAACCTGATGGCAAAAGCTCACATGGCCTTTGGCCAGGTGAGCTAATAAACATACTTCAAGTCTTTGTCGGCCAGACATTTAATAAACTGGAATTTAATACTTCATTCTGTATTTTATTACTATTTTTTGCTCAATAGTTGATTTTAACAACTTTATGACCTATTTATTCTGGTTTCCCACAAAGACCATTAATTTCTTTAGATGTTTATGACTAATTGATATTTAATCTGTTAGAAGTATCAGTAATAATTTTTGTTGTTTAAAGAGTAATGGTCTTTAACCAACATATTCAACCTTCCTAGCTAATAGTCAGTGAACTACAAGCATTCATTGACCCTGCTTTTGTACTGTCCATGTTTATGTTGTCATTCGTTTTTGTGATAGTATCCCATTAACTGCTTTTTTTACACCACCACATTTTTGCGCCTGTCCCAAACCAGGACCTGGATTTCCTACGTCATATGTCATGGTATTTTTTGTGTTCAGTTAAGATGAGAGGTGATTGTTCGCTTTCTTGATATTGGTGGAATTTATGTTAAAAACTTTCTTTTCATAATTCTAACTCCACCGCCAAGCTGAAATTCTACTCACCATGGTAAACCGTTAATTTTTTTTTAAAAGTCACATTTGATGTCAAAGTAAGCAGGAACTGAGGTCAATATTGCCAAGGGAAATCAGCATGCCCACAGGTTTTTTCATCTGGGGGTACATGTACCTTTTTACCTTCAATTTTAGGGGTACATCCAAATTTTTGGGGGTGCAATGTACCCTCTAACTCTTCATTTAGGGGTACAAAGAAAATTAACTGCATTTTCTCCACGCAAGGTCGTGCACCATGCTGTTTTTTGTAAATATTATGCAGAGTTGGCGAAAACTTTTTTTTCTGTCTGACATTGGGTCAGACAGGAAGTGGGGTTCTGTCTGACCCATGGCCTTTGTGTCTGTCCCACCATTTTTTTGTAATATTGTATATAACCTGTCAAATTTTGTTTTTTATACAAAACTGAATGCAAGATTACCTATATATAGCCATGATCATTAAACAACTCAATTAAATGTTTTTCTGTATACATATTTTTATCTAAAAAGATAAGGCAGATATGGCCAACAATCCGTATCTAATGGTCCGATCACGTTCCGAATATTATACATCAATGTCAGTTTCCGGTTTACCTACATTTTTAATTTCAGTTAAGAATATGAATCTGTTGTCATCTTCAATATATAAGCATCTCAAAACATATTTAATTAAACACAAACAATCTTTGATACTTGGGGAGTGTGGAAGTCAACTTATTTCTGTGTTCAGTAATATATTTCAGTTTTAATGTTCCACGTTTTGCAGGTGCTCGTTCCTACTAAAAGGATGTTTACATTTACGTATAGGAGTTTCGATTACAAATAGGAACGTGTCGGTCTGACAGAATAAATAAACAAATTTCAAGTCTCTGTCTGACATTTTAATAAAACTGAAAACGGAATTTAATGCCACTGGCAGTGGAAACTGGGAGTGAATAAATTTCAATCGTCAACTGGGCGACCACAAAGTAATATTTACGTGACGGACATTGGGACAAACACGGTTCATTAATTAATCGGACCGACCATTTTTCTGCCGGTCCGACGATTTTCGCCAACTCTGATTACAGGTTTTAACAGTAGCAGTTCTTATGACTGGACAATTAAAAAATAAGGAGCCAATAGAATTGGGCGATCTATAAATCATATCATCTCACTTAAAATATGCAAGGAACGCTCTGATTGGATAATATTACCGAAATTAACTAATCAGAACAACTCTATTATACGTACTTTGAAGTGAATTGTAAACAAAAGGTAATTTTTATACAGTGCTCGCAACGGGTTCTCTACGTGCACGCACGTAGGGTTCTTTCAATTATACGTGCATGATTTTTATTCTACGTGAAACACGTACTACAGTACGTAAATGGGCATGCTGGGAAATCACCGGCCACCATGTCTTAGCACCAACCCTGTAAATTATGTTCAGTCATGGAGGCATCTTGCATTTCATCAGAATAAAAAAAACATAAAAGTCAAAAAGAACCATCCATACTAAATTACAAAGGATTATCTTTCACATTTGTATTATCTGTTATGCAGCTCAGCTGTATATTGTTGTCATGGTTGATGAATGCTTATCCTTATTTTCTCCATTGGATCACATTCATATTTTTTTTCTTAAATTGCTATTAACTCTGTAACACTTATATTGTTACCTATCAAAATCCACATAAGATGCTGGTTCTATTCCATTGATAAGATTATCAACAGTAAATCTTTTTGACAGAAATGTTTTAATATGATTTTCTCCACCTAAAGTAAGCTGTGGTCTATGATATTTATCTAATGCTGCAACCATTCTCGATTTGTACTCATTTTCAGAACTACAGACAACAACTAATTTGAACTGTATATCTGAAAAAAAATAAAATGGACCTAATTATATATTAACTAGAGGCTCAGTGGGATGAGCCTGTGTCACTCACCTTTCATTCTGCTTTGAGGAAACATAATACAGAACCTTCCATACATGTAGATGCTTACTACCAAGTTTCGGTTCATATGGCTAAGCAGTTTCAAAGGAGAAGATTTTTTAGAAATACACCAATCAGAAACAAGAATTGCATGTGGTGGCTTATGTTTGTTAACCGATCAGGACAAAATGAGCAATCTTTATAGAGGACCTTCCATAGATGCTTCCTACCAGGTTTCGGTTCATTTGGCCAAGCGGTTTCACAGGAAAAGATTTTAAAAAATTGGCCAATCAGAAACAAGAATTGCCTGTGGCGGCCATGTTTGTTAATGGATCGGGACAAAATGTGCAATCTTTAGAGAGGACCTTCTATAGATGCTTCCTACCAAGTTTCAGTTCATTTGGCTGAGGGGTTTCAGAGGAGAAGATTAAAATGTGACAAGTTAACGGACGACAGACAACGGATGACAAGTGATGGCAAAAGCTAACATTGCCTTTGGCAAAGGCGAGCTAAAAATATGGACTAATCATGGTGGAAGATAAATATTTATTACATAGATGTCTCTAAAATACTGATATTTCCAAGTGAGAAATAAATGTCATGTTACCGCAAACAAAAGTGTAAAATTCTATGTAATAAATAGTATAACTACTCTTGCATTTCGAATATTGAAAATCATTTGCAACAACATCGGCAATTTACTCACATGCCAACGTGCATTCGTGAATTATTGTGTTGTTTGGTCACTCTTGATTTATTTTTGATAATCGGAATGCATGAGTTGTTATACTATAAATTATATCTGGTTTTCTTCATTTACATATTGAATGTTGAATAGAAGCAGCGAGTTAATATATTATTGGATGAAATTCAAATACCACATTTTAAGCTTAATAAAATCAGAAAAGATATCTTAAAGATATGATACATTTTTATCTGCTACTGTGATGTCACTAAATCCCATTGTAACCCTCAGCTGCTTGTACTCCAATAATCTCAATTTCATATGAAAACTATGGTTTTAGGTTGTTCTTGAACTGATTTGAATTTAGTAGTTTCCTAGTAGCTTAACATCACTCATTTATTCCTATATTTTTTTTAGCCAGATTGCATAGAGTATGAAAAATACAATCTTACTAGTCAAAATAGCATTCATTGCAGATAATTCACTGATTATTGGGATGTTTCATTCTCTTTATCATTTTAATTTGCAAGGAACTAATTTATTTTAAAAAGCTTAAATTTAATTCGCAGTAAAAAAATGTTTTAAAAGTGACTAATGAATAATTCATGATTGCAAGGATTGTTTTGTGAGTTAACCCACAGGTGATGGGTGCACAGTATCAAAGTATGATCAGCAGTGGGTTACTGTCGATGATAAAAAAGGGTAATAACAAAATTACTGAACTCAAAACAATCTTCCAAAGGGAAAGTCAAAACTCATAAGTATATAAACAGACAAACCAGGAATACATGTTGAACATCTCATTATCATGTAGTTACAGCTCAAAGTTCAGCTGCTTCCTGCTTAAAGAAAAAAAAAAATTAGTAACAGCAGCCATTTTCACCTTGGATGGAGGGAGGGGCTGCTGGACACAATTGTGAAAGGGATTCAAGAACCATGCTAGCAAGGTTTGGTTTTATTAGGCTCACTTGGTTTCAGAGGAGAAAATATTCCATGTTTTATCAGCCTAATTTGCATATTTTTGTCAAAAATCGACAACACCTAAAACACATGCCTTCATACTCATAAAAATACTACTATTAAAATTTCATCTCATTTTGAGGGAAAATGTGGCTTTATCAGCGTATTTTGCATTTTTTTACCACTATGTTCAATTTATAGTAACAGCAGCCATGTTGGTTGGAGGGGAGAGTCATCGGATATATTTTCTCGGATATATTTTCTAACGGGAATGTCACAAGGATCATTCGGGCCAAATTTTGTTCATATTTGCCCAGTGATGTCAGAGAAGATTTTTGAAAAGCTTATAGACAAGTCAAAAATATTTCGGCAGTTCTGTTGCACCATGAAAATCAGTTTTCTATTGCAAACAATGCAACAATTGGAAAAGAATTTCTTATTTTGTGTTGTGGGCATTCAAAACAATAATAATAATAATACCAGTGCCTTAAATGAGGACCAGCCTTAGGCTGGCCCGAAAAACTTTTTTTGGGGCAGGTAAAAAATTAGTCACTGATCCAAATTGCATAATGGTGGCCCAAACATTTTGTGACATTTCTTTTTATGAAAAAAAGACATCAGATATCAATATATAAACAGTTTTCAGATGAATTGTTTTTTTATCAATATCATTAAAATTCATTCTTTCACTAGTCTCACGGGGGTTGGATGCTCTTCAAGGTAATTTTGGTAGGTACAGGTGTGCAGCTGAAATTGTGAAAACACACCAATGGCAATGCATATATTGCTATCAAATGAAACCTGAATTTACTTGTTATAATCTTTTTGACAACCTTGATGCCATTGGCTAGGGTGGTCTTAAGAAACGATGCTAGTCCATCGGATGGGGACAAGGTAAAATAACTTCTCAGTTTGTGGTAATGTCAGTTGGTTATTCATTCCAAACAAGTATCTCACTTTGTTGAAATAACAAACAGTGCTGTCATTTTCTGTTATATAAACAACTGTTAACTTTTCCTGTTATTTTTTAATTTGTAAACAAAAGTTCTGGTTCCAAAAAAGAAAATCACTCCCAATTGTCATTAAAATGTAGCCGTGTACATGAACTATGAAAAGTTTAAAAGAAGTGACAGGCCAGATCGTTTCCGTAGTTTGACATTACTGTCAGCGATTTTCTCTCCGTTGTTGGGGAAACAATTTTCAATGATTACCTAAGGATTGACACAGAAACGTTTCCGATTTCTGTAAAATGAAATATTCGTACATGTACATTTTGCAGCAGATTGTATGAATAAATTTCCGAACCGTGGAAGATATCAGATCGCAAACATTATAAGTTGACAGAATTCTCTTTATTGTTCACAACTTTCCACTTCGTCCGTGATTTTTAACAATTTTAATAATTAAATCATAAAGAAACAAAAAAACATGTTTCTTTTCTAATATTTAGTGAATACTTGTGTATTACATGAAAACGTGTAGGAAACGTGTATTGATTGGCTCGATAAAAATACATAATTGGGGAGAACAGTTAATTACATTAGCTGTGTATTCATTGGCTACAAAAATGTATTTGGACCAATCGCTGTTCTCGCAACAAACCGTTTTCGACTAGAACAGAAGAGTTATCTACCGTTGAAGTTACAGTTTATGTCTGGTTTCGGTAAAACAACAATTTTAACGGTCTTTTAGGCAATCGCCCAAACGTTTTTTGTTGGGCCAGTGACTACCTATTTTGGAGCAGCTTTTGGTCGCCCGAATAAGATATTAGTCGCATTTGGCGACTGTCCATTTCAGGCACTGTAATACCAGAATTTGTATAGCGTCCCATCTAAAAAATTACTCTAAGGCGCTGTACAACATAAAATACTAGATGAAAGTAGCAAAACATAAAAAAGTAACCCCTATGCATATACAGTGGAACCTGTCTAATCCGACACACCAAGGGACCAAGGAAATGTGTCGGATTGTACAGGATGTCGGAAAACTCAGGGTTACTTTTTAGTGAACAGAAATTTGCACAAATTTAACAAGAGAAGACATTGTGTATGTTTGATTATGCAGGATGGTTTAAATAATTGGAACTACAATATAAAGGGATTAAATGTATATGAAAATACATTTAATATTTAATTGATACACAATTAATATATTTGAACAATTTCATAATCTGATAAGATATTGTTGGTTGTAGTCATGTCCTTTACAAAGAAAGTGAAAACAGTTATCTGTAAAATTTTAATTATTATATTCTTGGTAAATAACATTTATTAATGAGTCGCTAATCACCCGCCAATCAACAAATTCAAATCATAATTTATTGGTGTACACAAGCCTAGAACAATTTCATATTTTATATCAGATAATGGTTGTAGCCATATCCTTTACAAAGAAATTGAAACCAGTTAACTGTAAAAATTTAATTATTACATGTATATTCTTTGTAAACTTACTTTTAACCTTTACTAATGAGCCTCTAATTACTTACTAATCAATTAGTTAAAATCACAATTTATTTGTGAGCTAAGTCTGTCAATTTGTTAATGGTTTATATTTAATGATACACATGGAAGGGTGGTAATTTAGTCATGAGCAGATCAAAAGGTCGGATGAGACAGAATTAATTAAGTGTAATTAACAACACTGGGACCATAAAACAGTGTCGGATGTTGGAAGTGACAGGTGTCGGAATACTCAAGGTTTTTTTAACAAAGAATGTTAAAGAAATATTTTGGGACCTGGAATTCTTGTCGGAAGTCACAGGATGTCGGAAAACTCAGGTGTCGGATCGCACAGGTTCCACTGTATATGTAAGACTCAAATCCATGTACGGCTTCAGATCTGTGTCCTCTCCTCAAATCTGTGTCTTCTAAGAAATTCATGTACGACCTCAGATCCGTGTCCTCTCCTCAAATCTGTGTCTTCTAACAAATCCATGTACAGCCTCAGATCCGTGTCCTCTCCTCAAATCTGTGTCTTCTAACAAATTCATGTATGGCCTCAGATCCGTGTCCTCTCCTCAAATCTGCGTCTTCTAACAAATCCATGTACAGCCTCAGATCCGTGTCCTCTCCTCAAATCTGCGTCTTCTAACAAATCCATGTACAGCCTCAGATCCGTGTCCTCTCCTCAAATCTGTGTCTTCTAACAAATCCATGTACAGCCTCAGATCCGTGTCCTCTCCTCAAATCTGTGTCTTCTAACAAATTCATGTATGACCTCAGATCCGTGTCCTCTCCTCAAATCTGCGTCTTCTAACAAATCCATGTACAGCCTCAGATCTGTGTCCTCTCCTCAAATCTGTGTCTTCTAACAAATTCATGTACGGACTCAGATCCGTGTCCTCTCCTCAAATCTGTGTCTTCTAACAAATCCATGTACAGCCTCAGATCCGTGTCCTCCTCAAATCTGCGTCTTCTAACAAATCCATGTACGGCCTCAGATCCGTGTCCTCTCCTCAAATCTGCGTCTTCAAACAAATCCATGTACAGCCTCAGATCCGTGTCCTCTCCTCAAATCTGTGTCTTCTAACAAATTCATGTATGGCCTCAGATCCGTGTCCTCTCCTCAAATCTGCGTCTTCTAACAAATCCATGTACAGCCTCAGATCCGTGTCCTCTCCTCAAATCTGTGTCTTCTAACAAATCCATGTACGCTTCAGATCCGTTTCCTCTCCTCAAATCTGCGTCTTCTAACAAATCCATGTACAGCCTCAGATCCGTGTCCTCTCCTCAAATCTGTGTCTTCTAACAAATTCATGTACGACCTCAGATCTGTGTCTTCCAACAAATTCATGTACAGCCTCAGATCCGTGTCCTCTCCTCAAATCTGTGTCTTCTAACAAATTCATGTATGGCCTCAGATCCGTGTCCTCTCCTCAAATCTGTGTCTTCCAACAAATCTGTGTCCTCTCCTCAAATCTGTGTCTTCTAACAAATTCATGTACAGCCTCAGATTCGTGTCCTCTCCTCAAATCTGTGTCTTTTAACAAATCCATGTACGGCTTTAGATCTGTATCCTCTCCTCAAATCTGTGTCTTCTAACAAATCCATGTACAGCCTCAGATCCGTGTCCTCTCCTCAAATCTGTGTCTTCTAACAAATCCATGTACGGCTTTAGATCTGTGTCCTCTCCTCAAATCTGTGTCTTCTAACAAATTCATGTATGGCCTCAGATCCGTATCCTCTCCTCAAATCTGTGTCTTCTAACAAATCCATGTACAGCCTCAGATCCGTGTCCTCTCCTCAAATCTGTGTCTTCTAACAAATTCATGTACGGCCTCAGATCCGTTTCTTCTAACAAATCCATGTACAGCCTCAGATCCGTGTCCTCTCCTCAAATCTGTGTCTTCTAACAAATCCATGTACGGCCTCAGATTCGTGTCTTCTAACAAATCCATGTATGGCCTCAGATCTGTGTCCTCTCCTCAAATCTGTGTCTTCAAACAAATCCATGTACAGCCTCAGATCTGTGTCCTCTCCTCAAATCTGTGTCTTCCAACAAATCCATGTACGGCCTCAGATCCATGTCCTCTCCTCAAATCTGTGTCTTCTAACAAATCTATGTACAGCCTCAGATCTGTGTCCTCTCCTCAAAGCTGTGTCTTCTAACAAATCCATGTACAGCCTCAGATCCATGTCCTCTCCTCAAATCTGTGTCTTCCAACAAATCCATGTCCTATAAAATTACTGTACCCCCAAATCCATGTCCTTTTACCACACAGATCTGTCCTTTGGAATCGCTTCTCACTCAAATCTGTGTCCTCCCAAATCGATTTTCCCTGAGATCTGTGTTCTTCACTTTGGCAGAAAAATGACATCATAATAATTGCCAGTTGATAACGTCATTTGAGGTTGGCATTTGGAAAGATGGCGGAACCAGTCAGTATACCCGATGATGGCTATGTTTTCGCAGCAAAAAGAAGGAAAGGGATTAGTGAAGATCCGAACCCTGATTTGTTTTGGATCGATATGCCTTTCCTTATAAAAATTGCTAAAGCAAAAGAAGAAAATCCAAACTGGGAAGCCAAGAAAATTTTGGATGAGCTGCATGTCGCATACATTGAGAGCTCTGTTGAAAAAAAATTCAGTTTGTACTTTTACGATGCTGAATCCAAATGTTTGTACAGAAAGTCGCAGGATCTAAATGTTAATCATAGAAAATGTTTGAGCGAAGAAAGTTTGTTTGAATTTATTAAAGATAATCACAAGAAAGATCACCATAAATCGGAGTCCATTTATGACAGTCTGAGGACCTCAGTCTTTCCAGTAGTTCGGGAGAACATAAAGATTCTATTCAAGTTGCACGCAAGTTGTGAAAGCTGTAATAATGCTGTGGAAATTCCAAAGACCACTGTCCAACGCCGCCCAATACCTCCAATATACCCAAATAGCTGCTGGCAAATAGATCTCATGAAAATGCAACCAGTTAGAGGCTTTGGTTACGTCTGCAACATCGTAGATTGCTACTCACGCTTTGCTTTTGGTGGACCACTGAAGGGAAAACATGCAAAGGATGTCGCTGGTCTATTGCTTAAGTTCATTTATTTGCTTGGTTCACCGCACATACTGCAGAGTGACAATGGTAAAGAGTTTGATCTTTCACAAGTAGTTGAAGATTTTAAAACCAAGCAAATCCATGGACGACCCTATCATCCTCACAGTCAAGGCCGCGTTGAAAGATTCAATAGAACTTTGACAGAGTATTTCAGGAGAGAATTATATGTCGCTTGTAAAGGACTGGCCCTCAAAACTGCAAGAATTCTACTACAATGATAACAACAGAGTAAATAAAAGTACAAGACCATCCACACCTTACCAACTGTTCTTTAAAATACCTAATTTTGCTCCACCGACCGAAAGTCAGCTAAAAAAAATTTTGTTATTCACTAGTTTATTTTCTAAAAAAAAAAGCAAATACAAATTTGATTTTAAGAAAATAAAAATTATATACAAGATATTCCGCGATCCTTACAACTATTGTGGCTGAAGTTGCAACAAATCCTACCTAAAAAACTGGGTCCCCTGAAGTAAAAGAATGTAGGATATTACGTTTTCGATCCACCGACCGAAAATCAGTTCAATAACTCTAGACTTCATTATATGATTCAACTGTTAAATTTAGATTTCTTTTTCGATTAGGTTTTATGTATTCAATTTTGAAAATATTCTTTAAAAATGTGCAAAAAAATTTAAATCGCTCATTAATTTATTTATTTTTCCGTCAGGGGTCCTCTACAACTTTCAGCTAAAAAATTGATTTGTTTGCACACTCACTCAACGAACTTTTGTGTGCTTTTAAAAAGAAATGCTTATGGTATAGCTGTTAATTACGAAGACTCGATCAATTAGTAAAACCGATTATAGTAAATTCATTTTTTGATTTTTTTTTATAATTTTCAGCTATCACTTGTGATGTTAACCGAAGAAGAGAGGAAATTTCTGTTCCAGGTGTATTTGGATGTAGAAGTTGATGAAGAAGATGAAATTGAAGCAGACAGTAGAAACCAGCAAAATGAAGATCGTATTGACGGATTACACGATGTAAGTTTTGAAGGTAAGGTTTATTTTTGTTAACAAACTCATGAGTTGAAACTATTCAGGCAATGTAAAAAAAAATTAAGTAAGATAGCAAATGCAATCTTATTCAACACCTTGGATTGTTGTCTCACGGACACTTATTCCACATAACTTTTCATTCACTAATTACAACTGTTGACAGCACACAATGAATACATCACCCTTTGAAGTCATAACTAAAACTATGAAAAGTAATACACAGTATAGTTCTCTGGGGTTTATTTTGTTTATAAGAAAAAAGTACACATATTAAAGAAAAGAAAACGACTCTGGACGAGACGTTAGTATATTTTTAAGCTATAAGATTATGCAATATTTGTAAAATATAAAGCATTAAGATATTTTCGTTCTTTACAGAAGCCATGGATATTCTGGACAATGAGCAAGAAATAGCAGGAAGCAATAATTCGTCTCCAAGCACCTGTGCACCACCTTCTGAAAGGGACAGACAGTAGGACTTCACAGACTGCAAACAACTTTGAATTTGGTTCTTCCTCAACTGTACCAGATCGAGTGCTATCATCCAAGGTTATTATTTTCCAATAGCTAAATTCAAGCAAACTTTACATAGATAGGAAAAAAATAAGTACATGTAAGCCTATTAAAGTAATAATTTTTTGATTAGAAAACGGAAAATTTGAGGTTTCTCGAAAACAATACATTTTTTTAAAACACAGTAAACGAGAGTTTTGTGCAGAATTTTACTACCATTTTTAAAATATGCATTTCATCTAACAATAACCTTTCATTATTGCTGCACTCATCTGAAATTTGACATTTTCCCCCGATTTTTACCGCCAAAATAGAGGTGGGAGTAAACTAACTAGAGGTAGCAGCCAGGTAAATCTTACCTTGATAGAGACAGAGACACGTGTACAGGCATATTTTGACACTCCATTTTTAAACTTTAAAATTTTTCTAAAAGTTCACATAAAATTTCTTCATAAACCTATTTTTTGACATCTTAACATATATATAAACATTGCAAGAATGGGTAAAACAAAGGACTTGTCAAAAGATTGTAAAAACATTGTGTTAAATCTATTCAAGTTTTTTCAGCTTGAGAAGGCCAGGGGAAGACCATTTTATTCCCCAGATAATTTGATTAAAAGAACATGCAAGGCTGCTGGCATATCTTACAGTTCTGTGTATAGAGTTGTAAACGGTAAAAGTCCTCCTGAATCCAACAGACCGAAAGAAAGAAAGAAAACTCTCGATGATTTTGACCGTAGCGTTATTAAACGGACCGTTCATAGCATGTACAACAGGAAAATTGCCCCAACAGTCTCAAAAATTAAGAAAGAAATTGAAGATACAATTAAAATCTCGAAATCAACGCTTACTTTAACTTTATTAGATCTTGGTTATAAGTACAAAAAATCCGACGATAATAGGAGGCTTTTATATGATCAGAGGTCAGTAATAAATGATCGGTGTAATTACCTCCGAAAAATCAGGAAGTTTTGAGAGGATGGGTATGAAATTGTATATTTGGATGAGACCTGGGTTAATCAGAATCATGCCACTGACTACATGTGGTTACCAGTTGATGGTTCTGATGCCCCAAAGATCCCTTCAGGAAAAGGTAAAAGGTTGATAGTTTTGCACGCTGGTAATCGTGAGGAGGGTTTGATTGATAGGTGTGATTTGGTTTTTCTTGCCAAAGCTAAAGATGGGGATTATCACCAAGAAATGAACGGGCCCATCTTTCTAAACTGGTTCGAAAATCAGCTTATGCCAGCATTAAAAAGCCCAAGTGTTATTGTTTTAGATAATGTCAGTTATCACAACATCAAGACTGAAGAAACTGTTGTGCCAAACTTTAATCAGAGAAAAGCTGTCTTACAAGATTATCTTTCAAAACACAACATTCCTTTTCAGCCCCTTGAAACTAAAAAACAACTTTATGAAAAAATCAAATTTAAGAGACTCCTTTCCGTTTTTAAAACTGATAAAATTGCCAACCTACACGGTCACGAAGTTCTAAGAACCCCTGTTCGCCATTGCGAATTGAACCCCATAGAACTTATTTGGGCACAGGTTAAAGGGTTTGTTGCAGAAAACAATACAACTTTTCGTTTGAAGGATGTGAAAGAACTTGTTTATGGGGGGTTTGGCAGAATTACAAAGGAAGTTTGGGCGAAGGCAGAAGACCATGTATTAAAAATAGAAAAGGAGTATGGGAAAGAGAATGGCATTGATACGAGTGAGATTCCCCCAATAATAATTGATTTTGATGACGACGAGTCCAGCGACGAGGAAAGCTGAATCCAGTCCAACATGATTACATATTGAATGGGTATACCGGTTGTAAATGACAGATTGTACATAACGTTTTTACCTATAAAATTTTATTCATATCCAATAATTGTGTACTCTATGTCTAACTTCAGTGAATTTATTAGCAGAAAAGACCTTCTTTTTCGAATTATTTCCGAAAGATTGAAATAGCTTGGTCAAATTAAAAATCAGTAATTATGGAAATTTATGATTTCACGTCTTTTTCAAAATTTTCGAGGTAAATCTCAGGTAAGCATGTGTATAAATGTCACGTAGTCAAATGCATTAACCATGAAGGGAACAATAGCCTTCTCCGGCACTTCGACGAGAGACAATAGACCAGCTGCGGGACCACCGTCGTTCCTATTGTTATATGGGATTACGTCCACGGTGAGTTGGCTGTCACATTTAACGAGCAAACTTGGCCTATTTTGAAGAACTTGGCCTGAAATAAAGACCAAAATAACGCCACAAATTGGTAATTTTTCAGATGAGCAGGGCCTTCAGAATAATTTCAACCGTAAATATTTATACAATTCCAAAATGGTAGTAAAATTCCTGACAAAACTCTCGTTGGATGCGCTAAAAAAAAATCTACGCTTTACGAAATATTTAGATTTTTCCGTTTTCTAATCAAAAAATTATTACTTTGGTAAGGAAATTTGTATTATGAGATAACTTTTGAAATATTTGGTTTCAGAGGGAAACACTGTATTTTGCAAGAAAAAATGACTTTTGTCAAAGTACGAGAAAAGCAAATTAGGATTTAAAAAAAAGCATAAATCAAAACTAACCCTGCTTTATAATCACATAATATCACTAATATATGTATTTTGAATTCACTTGATATGGATTAAATTTTTTCTTACAGGACATTGTAAACAATAATGATCAGGTATCCATAGATCCGATGGCAGGAGCTAGCAGCTACTACAAACATCTGTACAAAAGGTATTTCTCTGATCCAATTGAAGACAAAGAAAATCGCCATGCAGTAAGTGTCTCTGCTTGTAATGTAATGGGAACTGTGCACCATTTCAATAAAAAATGGCAATACAGGGTTATTAAGGTAGCTATTACTCACCCTTTGATGTCAATAAAATCATCTATGGAACGCAATGTTCAACTCACTTCTCTATTTTATTGGGGTCTTTGAGTGAACTGTTAAAATTTGTCTTTCCGTCAAAATACAATACATGTTAAAAACTGCAAAAACAATCCCTTCATCATGAAAATGTTTATAGGACTTCCTTGTTTTCACTCTTTTTTCAGATTGTTGATTCGTGGACATATTGTTTCCATTTTGTTTTGAAATAAAAGTAACTATCAGTTATTAATTATAACAGGTTGTTTGATAATTTCATTTTATCATTTCCAGCACAATTGTGGATCATCTTTCAATGAGGGACTACAACAATACTTTCAATAGCGGCAGTTGGAATTGTATCCGTTGGAGATATTTTCCGAGACTAAGGAAACATTGTATACCCCTGCTATTGGAGAGAAGCTAAAATTTAGACCAAATCCAGAAATGAACAAGGGAACAGCCGTTATCAGTTCTGGATTCTGGAGAGACGGCATCTGTGAGAATGTAAAGACAGATTTCTCCCGCGGAAAGATTTTTGTAATCAAGGATATCAATTCTAATTTTACTTTTGAACTAAATAGATATGTCATGTCAATAAAGTATCTACTCTGTATGTGCTTGAATATGTGTGTAAAAATACAGCAGTGATAAATCGTCTTTTATATTGCCAGATAGAAAACAAATAATGGTATGTTAATGGTATGTACTTGATCTTTTTTAAAATGGTTTCATGCTGGTATCAGCAAAATTATCGATCACATAATAGAAAAAATACTGAGATGTGGAATAAATGTCCATGAGACAACAGTCCATAAAAAAAGGCAAAATACAAAAATCTCATATAGAGAAGGTCTAATAGTTACAGAATTAGGATTAATGCAAACAGTATAAAATAAATCCAGAGGTCTATTCTTGGTCTTGAGCACAGAATCGTGCATACTGCAGTAAGATCAGAGATTGCAAGTAAAAAAAGGAAAAAATACACACAGAGCATAAATGGGTAAATGATACAAGATATCAGTTGATATCAAATGGGAACTAATCAGTGGGTATCCCAGATGTGAATCCGGCTGTTAATTGCAATAAATATTTTTTTCCTCTCTGTCCAAAATGTGGAGGACATATATCTGTGGGGATTTTTCTTTTGACATATTACCTTGATCTATGTATTATGTCAGAGGACACAGATCTGAGGGAACATATATTTTGGAGGACATAGATCTGAGTATGACGTCAGAGGACACAGATCTGAGGGAACATATATTTTGGAGGACATAGATCTGAGTATGACGTCAGAGGACACAGATCTGAGGGAACATATATTTTGGAGGACATAGACCTGAGTATGACGTCAGAGGACACAGATCTGAGGAGATATGTTTTTGAGAGGACATAGATCTGGGTGTGACATCAGAGGACACAGATTTGAGGGGACAAGGCTTTGGAAGGACATGGATCTGAGTATGACGTAATGTTTGGACACGGATTTGACGGAAGGGCATGGATCTGAGTCTTACATATATAACAATGATAAAATTAAATAATAATAATACTGAATGCAGTTGATAGCAGACGGAAGAAATAACCAGAGGCTCACAGGAGCCTGTAATCGCTCACCTGGATCAAAGCTGCTTTCAATAACAATGCAACTGCACTGTGGCAGACATCTTGGTGGGAGAGTGCGACTGCCGGACACAATTTTGGAAGAGGACCATCCAATGACTATTCCATCAAACTTTGGTTCTAATTGAGCAACTGGTTCCAGACAAGATGGTTTTTATGTGAATTTCCCATAGGGTCCTATGTTAAACTAAGTTCAGCTGTGCAGCCATCTTGGCCAGAGGGTGGGACCACCAGACACAATTTTGGAAGAGGATCATCCAATGACTATTTTCTCAAAGTTTGGTTCCAATTGAGCAACTGGTTCCAGACAAGAAGATTTTTTTGTGAATTTCCCATAGGGTCCTATGTTAAGCTAAGTTTGGCTGTGGGGGCCATCTTGGTCGAAGGGCCGAACCGCCGGACACATTTTTGGAAGAGAACCATCCAATGACTATTTCATCAAAATTTAGTTCTTATTGAGCAAATGTTTTCAGACAAGAAGATTTTTATGGGAATTTCCCATAGGCTCCTATGTTAAATTAAGTTTGGCTGTGGTGGCCATCTTGGTCAGAGGTCTGAAATGTCTGACACAATTTTGGAAGGGGACCACCCAAGAATCATTTCAACAGAGTTTGGTCGAGATTGGCTCAGTAGTTTCAGAGGAGAAGATTTTTTAAAAATTTCATCCTCCCTTTTGGTCTATTTTTAGCTTGGTGGCCATCTTGGTTGGAGTCGGGATCACCGGACACATTTTTGGAAGGGGGACATCCAAGGATCATTCCACCAAAGTTTGGTTGTAATTGGCCCAGTGCTTTCTGAGGAGAAGATTTTTTTGTGAATTTCCCATAGGGTCCTATGTTAAGCTAAGTTCGGCTGTGCGGGCCATCTTGGTCAAAGGGCCGAACCGCCAGACACATTTTTGGAAGATAACCATCCAATGGCTATTTCATCAAAATTTAGTTCTTATTGAGTAAACGGTTTCAGACAAGAAGATTTTTTATGGGAATTTCCCATAGGGTCCTATGTTAAATTAAGTTCGGCTGTGGCGACCATCTTGTTCGGAGGTCTGAAATGCCGGACACAATTTTGGAAGGGGACCACCCAAGGATCATTTCAGCAAAGTTTGGTTGAGATTGGCTCAGTAGTTTCAGAGGGGAAGATTTTTTTTTAAATTTCATCCCCCCAATTTTTTCTAATTTGCATAATCGGTCAAAATCGGCAAAATTTCAAAGTTCATAAAAAATTCCGTAATATATGTTAAAAAGCTCATCATTATGTTTATACAGTTCAAATTTGGGGACATTCTGGCTTAAAATAGAGCAGTTTTGGCCATTTGAAGAAATTTCTATTTTTAGTAACGGTGGCCATCTTGGAGATAGGACCGCACTGACAGACACAATTTTGAAAGGGGATCACCTAAGGATGATTCTGGCCAAGTTTAGCTTAAATTGGTCAGGTGGTTTCAGAGGAGAAGATTTTTTAAAAAGTTTACAGACGGACGACAAGTGATGGCAATAGCTCACACAGGTGAGCTACAAATGGAAAAGAGGGTGGTGTGAGTGCAGAAATAGGCCGATAAGGAGTTTGAGGCAGAAAAGAGGTGGTGGAGTTGGGAGAAGGGATACGAGAGAGGGCAGGGAATAAGAATGTCACAGGATTATAGTAGGTGCAGAAATGGTAAAGGGAGGTTGAAGCAGAAATGAGTTGGGAGAGGTCATCCAAAATGGGGCAGAACAGAGAAAGTCAAGGGATCAAGCTAGGGAAGATATCATAAAATCATTAATAATAATCTACATATACATATAAAATTTCAGTAAATTCTATGTCAAATTGAATTTTTACAAACGAAAAGCTTGTTTAAAAAGATATGTTTTTAGACACAATTTAAAAGCTGAAAGCGAGTCCACAGTTTTGAGCAGGAGTGGTATGTTGTTCCACAAAGTTGATGCAGTCTAGTCGAAACGATGGTTATCTTAGTCTTTGTTCTGGTGGTAGGTACCTGGAGAAGTGAAGCTGACTGGGAATGCAGAGAACATGATGGAATGTATGGTTTCACAAGTTCAGTCAAATATACTGGAGTCAAATCATGAAGAGCCTTGAATACATAGAGGATAAGTTTGTACTGACTTCGATCTTCTACTGGAAGCCAGTGTAAGCGGATCAGTACGGATGTGATATGATCCATCTTCTTTGTTCTTGTTATGAGTAGGGCAGCTGTGTTGTGCACCCGCTGGAGTTTATCTGTTAAATGTTTAGTTATACCATATAACAAAGCATTGCCGTAATCCAGTCGGGATGTCACTAGCGCATTCACAAGCATTTTGCATGCATCTTCAGAAATGAAAGGACGAATGCATCCAATGTTCCGAATGTGGAAATAGCATGACCTAGCTATGGTATTACATTGCTTTTCCATACTAAGAGTTCTGTCAAAATATGCACCAAGATTTTTAACATACGGTGTATTGTGTATAATGTTGCCGCCAAATGAAATGCTAAAATCTGTCAGTTCCTTCACTCTGTGTTTTGGAGCAAAAATCATAATTTCGGTTTTGTCCTGGTTCAGCTTAAGTAAATTTGAACACATCCATTCACATATGTCGGAGAGGCAAGACATAAGCTTTACTGAAATATCACTCAAATTGTCACGTGGCTCTACTACGATGTAAATTTCAGTATTATCGGCATAGCAATGGTAGTTCATATCGTGGCTTTCACAAATGTCACCAATTGGTTTCGAAAATATGCAGTAGAGTCTCGGTCCGAGCACTGAATCTTGGGGGTACACCAATTGTGAGAGCTCAGGAATCCAATAAAGCAGAACCAATGGCTACTTGCTGTGACCTGTTACTTAGGTATGACTTTCTCCATGCTAATGCTGATCCGGATTTCCCAAAGGTATATTCCAATCGCTGGCATAAAATTCCATGATCAATAACGTCGAAAGCAGCTGATAGGTCTAGCATGACAAGAATGGAACAACTATTATTGTCCAACGCTGTTGTATTGTCATGATGTACTCTAAGCAATGCAGTCTCAGTAGAGTGGAAAGAGTGATATGCTGATTGTCAGTTATCATGAAGTTTATGTTTGTCCAAATGATCTTCAATCCCCCATGCTACTACTTTCTCGATGATTTTAGACACAAAAGGCAGATTTGATACCAGACGATAATTCTCAAAGTTGTTCATATCCAATCCAGGTTTCTTTAAAAGCGGTCCGACGATTGCCTGTTTGAATGCAGTTGGAACAGACATTTCATTCAGCGATTTATTTACCATAGCTGTAATAACTGGTAGAACGTTGTTGACACACTGATTAAGTAGATATGTAGGCATTGGGTCAAGCTCACATGATTTCGATGACGATTTTACGAGAAGTTTCCTAATCTCGTCACTAGATGCTGGAGCGAGTCATGTAAGATGTTGGACGGTGAATTTAACATCCGCCCTCAGAACATTTATAACATTGTCATTAGTTTCGCTTGCCTTTTGTAGATTATCTCTGATGGTTTGGATCTTCCCTAGAAAAAAAATCACTAGTCGGCAAAACGACATCCTGATATTTTCCCATTAACTTGTTTGTAAGTTTGTATAATTTTTTAGTGTCATTTCCGCATTCAATTATGTTTGTCGAGTAGTAGTCCTGCTTACTTTGGAAAAGAAATCTGCTACTAGTATTACATTTCTCTTTGAAAACCTGACGATGGACTTCGAGGTTAGTTTGCCGCCACACACATTCGGCTTTACGTTTGTCCTTTTTTTTTTGACAGCATGTAGCTCCTGTGAATACCACTGAGTGTTTGGTCTCAAAGTAACAATATTAGTTTGCACCGGTGCATGTTTGTCTACTGCTGCTCGGATACTATCATTGTAGTTACGTACAAGATCATCGAGTGGCATTTCCTCAGAATGAAATGTTATGGTAGACTCAACAAGATGTTGCACGCTACGTCGTGCTAAGAATACATACCCTCACTCGTTCATGTGTAAGTCGCACGGTAAACAGGAAGTAGATGTGCGGTAAACCTGGAAAGGGGAGACACGGTACAAGTCACCATGCCAAAGCCATATATCAAAGATAAAATCATTTCTTCCAGTAGAAGCTGAGATAACTGTTACGAAAGTTTTCATTACGGCAAACATGAAAAATTCTAAGTCGCACTGTAAACAGGAAGTAGATGTGCTGTAAACTGGAAAGGGGAGACACGGTACAAGTCACCATGCCAAAGCCATATATCAAATATAAAATCATTTCTTCCAGTAGAAGCTGAGATATCTGTTACGAAAGTGTGAACGGACAAGGTGATTGCAATATAGTCCCCTCTCTACGAGTGGGGGTATAATATCACTTGCGAAGTCGGCGAGTTCTATTGAGCGGTATTTCCTGTATGACAATTTTCCGGGATTTCGGTGGTTTGGAGATATGCAATATGGTACTAATGCCTTTGTGATCAATAGATGAAATTCCCTTTGAGTCACTTAAGTAATTCTCATCTATGCTTGGAGATGATTGTAAAATGCTACTGTTGTCCCTGGTGATAACAACATCTAGAATATGACCATGAGCATGTGTTGGTTCATTAACATGCTGAGTTAGTCCATGTTCATGGAGTATGCTCATGAACTTTTGTGAGCTTTGATCTATAGGTTTGTCTAAATGAAAGTTCAAATCACCAGTGATATGAAGTTCTTAACGTGCAATCACATGTTGATTTATGTATTTAGATCATTCTTCGAAAAATACAGAAATCTTCATGTTGTTGTTTTTTGATGCTGGTGGGCCGTAAACGACACAAAGCCGAATATTTGAGGTTTGTGTAATAATAGTACATTCCAAATGTTCGAAGTTTGTGAAAATTGTGTCAGATTTCATTGTGCTTAAACTAAGGCTTTTGTTGTAAATTAATGCTACCCTGCCTCCTCGTTGATGTTGTCTTGGTACATGGTAAAAGTCATAGCCATCCAGTATCAGATCACCCAGTACAATATTATCTACGTCAGTCCCTAACTAAGTCTCTGTAAGTGCCATTATGTCAATATTGTTTTTCACTGATCTGCAGTTCAAACTGTAAAGTCTTAAGGATTGTACCGTATGGCAGGTTATTTTCGCGGGATGCTAATTTTTGCGTATTTTAGCGGTCCTTCCAAAAACGCCAAAATAAATTCCGCTAAATTAATATTTTGAAGTAAAGTACTTTCAGCTATATTCAGATGTTTTTTTATAATTCTGTATATACATAACTGTATACAATGTGACAATATTGATTAATGCCGATGGCATTTTTACACTTTCATGGTTTACAAGTAAAATCTGAATTAAACTCACACGTATAGACTATATTTAGTTTTTCATTGATAGAAGATTTGTTAATTTGTCACACGGTTTTCCAATAATACCGTATTTAGGGTTGTATAATACGCAGGATTTTGCCCAGATTCTTTATTTGGTAGAAGGTGTGCGCATTATAAACAGGAATAATGTGTTTCACTCTTTCCCAGACTGGGAAATCACATGTCCGCCATGTTAATTTATGTTCAGATCCGGAATTTAAACTTATATTTACCGATGCTGTACTAGATTTCAAATCCATTACACAACATCCGGATAATAAAAGCATCATATGAAAATGCCAATAAAACCCAATACATTTAATATTTTGCAACTTTATTGAAGAAGAAAAGAGATAAATGGTTCTAAAATTCTCCCAGCAAATGAAACATGCTCAAAGGACTGAAAAATATATACGACTGATATTTAATTATTACATTTCTGACGACGATTTTTTTCAAAAGTCCATGTGCATTATAGACACAAAGTATTTTTTTTCTGGAGATTTTCAAGGCCAAGAGGGGGTGCGCATTATGCACCAATGTGCATTATGCAACCCTAAATACGGTAATCAAATGTTACTGACAAAACAACATGTCAATGATTAATTACTATCAAAGACATACCAACAGGTTCATAAAATCAACCAGTCCAGACTGCTAGACGCCCACCAATTATATTTATTGATTAACAGATTAAAGTGTCATATTGGCTATACCGTTATTTAATCCAGTAATTTATAAATAAATTTTGTAGTAATTTTTGCAAACAAATATTTACTCCGGATTTTTTTTTTCAGGAGATTTCTTTCCGCCTCAAATTATATACCGAGGTAAAACTGAGAAATGTCATCATGTGTACAAATTTCGTCAACATTTTAATAATAAATATTTTTTAATAAAGATTTGTATTTGTGGCAGAAATCTAAGGTTCAATGTATCACTTAGCATCTGCCAACATATTTTTTGGATCACTTAGCATTCGCCAAATTTAAAAACGCCAACATTTTTCGTATACTTTTTTGACTCAAAATCGCCAAATTTTACACCCGCGAAAATAACCCGCCATATGTATTTCCCTATGCTCACTTGATAGCGGTATGGGTATCAAGTTGTAAGGATTGATCGATCAAACATTGTATGATCTTTGGTTAGCTCGAAAGGATGTTATTTTACTAGGTATAACGCTTCCCAAATCGTCTTTACTTTGACATGATACATTTATCAGGTTATTAAAGTTAACACCGTTTTGACTATAATGTGCAGAGTGATTGCGAGTTCCCGTTACTGTTTTAATTCGTCTAATAATGCTACGACAAGCCTTAGTTCCTCGCCTTGTTGAATGTCTAACGGTATCGTTAACTAGTGATATAGTACTCATGGTCAGACTGATTGGCCCTTTGGAATAGTATACATGTATATTAAATTTGTTATAAAGCACTGTAAATGTCACTTTTATCAGTATTGATTAATCAACATAAGTATTAACATCAAACACACAAAAACTTTGATTCGAATATTAGGTCCTAAAGCTTGAATATGAACAAAAGTATGGAGCGGGAGCAGCCATGTCATAGCGCTAACCATGTGATGTATTATTTACATAATAATTACATTAATGTACATAACAGATATTGTACACCATAGCATTGGTGAAGTTCACATAAATTTTGGATGGCATACCTTGAGATTGTGCATTTTTCATGTTTCTTTCTAATGATTTCTCTCCTTTGTCACTGATTTCATAATCTAATAGGTCAGCATTAACTAAACAATGGACTTTACAACCATCTGCAAATAATGCTCTTCTCCAGAATATTTCAAGCTGAAAAGAATGAAATTTCTTGAAAATGAGTTTGCTTTATGAATGATATAAATTCTTCATTTTGTTTTTGGAGGAGTTTACAAAATAGCAGTTTCCTATCAATATTTCTTATTAACCATAAAATTAATCAAGAGCAATATATCAAAATTGTGACCAAAGTTGTATCAAAGATGTGCACCATGTAATGGTAAAAGCTCATTTGGCCTTTGGCCAGGTGAGATAAGAAACTAGAGGTTCACCTGATCAGGGACAAACCTTAGCATTTTTTCTCCAGGGGCCAGCTGGGCTTCTAAATATTTTTTTACAGGGGCCCAGCTGAAAGTTTAGGGGCCCAACCAGTTTTTATGCCAATAAACGTTAACCTTATATGTAACATGTTATTTTTTTTTTCTAAATAAGTAGTATTCAAAATGTTTTAATGTGTTATTTTTCACAATACTGTATGGAAGGAATAAATGGGGACAAGTATGGATATATCTGAGACAACTGGACAATCAAAAAAGGAACGAGTACATTTATTTTTATCATAATCCCTAAAATAAGTAGCTTTTTCCTTGGGCATTTTGCACTTTTGTGGAGGCTTAGCACCTTCTAAATATCTCCACATATTGTCAGACAAACGAAAATATGCATGACAGGAAGTATTGATAACTGATAACAACCGAAATCGTAAACGGAATGACTCTGTGATTTAGTTCGTCATTGACAAGAGTGCAAAGAAGTGTACATAAATAACGTGTGATATACCTGAAATAACAAAAAAACAAAGCCCCAACACGTATTTAGATCACTCTCAATAAAAAATGACATCATTTTTTCTTTGACATCAACAGACGTACTGAAATTCATCGTAATTCCCCATCAAAATCTTGGGTTGTCCGAGCCAGGTTTTTGTAATTAAAATGAACTTACTGGTTTTCGAAAATTTTCTTTCTCATTTGCCCACACTGATTTGACAATTAAGTTTTCGTTCGGGAACAGTTTTTATTGATATCGGAAAGAAGTTGGGGTCTTGAGAAATAAAAAGTTTCAAAGAAATAGGGTTCCTGTAAAATAATTTAGTCGCCAGCTGGGCGAGCAGCAAAGTAAATTATATTCGCCCAGCCAAGTGGTGGCAAAAGCTCACCTTGCCTTTGGCAAGGTGAGCTAAAAAAAACTGTAAAAGAAGTTAGCTGCACAAAACATACACTTTATATAGGAACGTATGGACAGACATATGGAGATAAAACAATATGTCCATTGACTTTTCATTGCAGAAACATGATAAATCAGTCATGGTCTACAATTTAAGCTTTCACAATAAAACAAAGTATATTGTATGTACTCTACTGGCATATCTTAAAACATAGCTAAGTTGATCAAAATATAGGTCTTGATTTTGGATAGGTACTGTACAAAAATGTGGCACTAATTGCCAAGTGGCTTTGGAAGACTGATATGTGAAAAATAAATCATTAGTGCTACCAAAGTCATATGACAGCATAGTTTGTATAAAGTCTGAAGTACTTCATGATTACTTACCATATCCAAAGTTGTTTGTGGTGTACATAGTAAAACTTCATCTGACTGAGGAAGAGGGGAATCGTCATTGATACTGTACAGGGATAGCACAGTGTTGTACATTTCACCTGCAATGTTAATTTACTAGACTTGTTTTACATGCATTTGTTATTACAAATCACCTGTAGTTAGTATAGTTTGTACAGCCTTGATATGATAAACTATGATATGTCATGTACTATGACAATTTGCATTATAAATGATCATTTGTGAACTAACCTGAAATATTTACAGTTTGGCCAAAAAAGTAGGAGAGGTAATTTAAGCCCATGTTCATAGGAAAGGCTATGCATGTATATTAACATGAGATCAAATCCTTTTTTTTACACTTAGAAACAATCAACAAAGAATTCAATGCTTTTATTGTTGTTCTTCTTCTTGACAAGGACTGTTTATCCTTTAAATGTTGTTTAGCCATTTGAATAAATTTTCATTTTTAGAATTAACAGCCATCTTGGATGGATGATTTGGATTTGCAATAATTTGCTGCAATTATTGATTGTTCTACTGTCAAATAAAAATATCTTTTGCAACATTTTTCTGAAAATAGGCCTAGTTTCCATATTGAGCAAAATTATGTTCCGTTTATGCAATATATGCATAAATTATCAATTTCATATCCTCCCAATTTAAATATTTAATTACTCCTTATTAAACACTTACATATTGAACATCAGTCAATTTTTACTTAAAATGTAGAAGAAAATTCTATTACTAGTAATGGTTTCAATCATTGGTGGTGAGTATGGTTTTAAGACATTTTGTTGATAGCGAGGAAAACCAACAACAATCCCAATCTCTGGTTTCATAGGAAAAGATTCATATGTTTATAGACAACAAGATGCAGTGTGACCAATTATTAGTTATAACATACTCTGTGGACAAATAATCAAATTCGGAATTCCTTCTTTGCAGCCACAAACTGAAAACGATCTGTCAACAGCAATTGTCTCTGGAATTAAAATGAATACACATATAAATAAAGACTTATAGAACTAATTTAGTGTACAAGGCACATTTATGGAATAACCTTCACAAGAATCCATATAGAGAAAGGTATATTGCCATTTCATCTACTTGTTCATAAAAGAGCTGTCTATAACTACGACAAAATGTTTGTCTGAAGTCAAAGAGGAACTACAATCATACTGTGACAAAGTCTATTCACAGAGTAACATCAATCAAATGTGGATGCTGAAAAACTCTAAAGACCCTCTGGATAATTTTAATTCTTGTACTTTTTCAAAAACTTCATCTATCCAAACATTTGACTTTTCTACACTTCACACTACCATTCCTCATGAAAAATTAAAAACCTGTTTAAAGGAAATTATTCACAATGTATTTTATGTTAAAAAGAATGAAACGAAAGACAAAAAGTGCTACACAGAAAATGAAGTCATCATTATGCTAGTTACTTATTGATAACAAATTTGTCGAGTTCAGAGGGTACATTTTTCAACAAATTATCAGCATCCCTATGGAACATACTGTGTCTCTCTCCTTGCCGATCTTTACCTATACCCCTATGAGGCTGAGTTTATACAAAAACTGTCAATCAATAATCCGAAGTTTGCTATTTGGATTCCATTAATATACCTCAAAGAACTTGAGATAATGGAAACAACAGTTGCAGTTTGTATTCAGACTTTTAAGAACGTCACAGTATTCTGAATACTTAACTATTACATCACAGATTTTTAAAGATTCGTCTCATCTTATCTTTCAAAAAGTTTTTCGGAAGATATCTACTCTGTCAGTTGCGTACAGATGACGAAAGATGGCATTGGCAATTTAATTTTGGTTAAAATTGAATATCAATTTAATTTGTTGTGAATACTGGAATCTGATTGGTTGATCTGCCTGGAGCAACATTGGTTATACTTGATAACCTGGGTTGGTATTGTGACGTCGCCAATGTAATCATTTGTAGATGACTAATTCAGATTATTCCATGAAATAATCAAAATTAAAATCAAGGAATCATTAAATTTTGTTGTAAAAATTTAATTATAATGAATATTTGAAATTTTTTAACAGTTTTTACTTTCATAACCTGGTTTGGAACAATTTACGCTTTTCATTAACCAGCTTTATTAGGCATAATTTGCCTCAAACCAAGTATATCATATAACCTGTTCAAAAATTGAAAATATTCACTATGTCTTATGCCAGTTATGGTCGCCCTGTATACTATCTAATATTTAGATACTGGTTGAAGCCATCGGCTCTCTTTGTGTATAATGTTCAAGATTATAGCATTCTTTATAATAACGCTGTTTGCCTGGTTATATGTGAAATTTTGTATTTTACTCACATGTGGAAAGCACTTGCATGATCGCATCATTTCACTAAGAGTTGAGGTTTTGGGCCCATAAAACTAGTTTAACCCTGCCACTTTGAAGTGCCAGTACATAGCCAGGAAAGTGAGCGATCATGTATGTGTGTTAGGGGAATTCATTTTTGCCTCTTTCTATGGTTTTGATATTTTATTTTGGAATTGTTCTGATCAGACAGTGTGGTATTTTTTGTTTTTCATATTATTACGTATGTTCAAAGTATGAAAGTATTTAGTATCTGTGAAGAGATATTTTGGGGTGGGTAGCAAAGCCTCAAATTTGGCAGTGGTTGGAGAACTTGATAGATATCCTTTGTATATAGATAGTGTTATTAGCATGATAATCAAATAATGAACTGTTCATGTGATCAAAGATAGGCAAGCTTGGGTCAAGCTTAAAATAGGAAGTAATTACGATCGATTCAAATAAAGAGAAAACAATACACCAGAGGCTCTTAAGAGCCTGTATCGTTCACCTGGTTATAAAAAGAATCAATTGGTCCTATGTAAAAACTATGTCCTGCAGTGGTAGTCATCTTGGAATTCCGATCAACATAAAAAACACAAAGTTTGTAAAGGACCTTCCAATGATTGATGCAAAGTTTAGGTTCAATCAGTGCAATAGCTTCGGAGAAGAACATATTTCTGTATTTTCCCCATATGGACCTGTGTTAATATTATGACCTGTGGTGGCAGCCATCTTGGATTTCCGATCGGCATAAAAAACATAAACTTTGTAGAGGAACTTCCAATGACCATTCCTGGGCAGTTTGGTTTCAATTGTCCAAGTGGTTTCAGAGAAGAAGCATTTTGAAATATTTTTCCCATAGGGTCCAATGTTAAACTAAGTCCTGCCGTAGCCGCCATTTTGAATTTCATATCAGAACAAAAAACCTAAAGTTTGTAGAGGACCATCCAATGAACATTCATGTACAGTTTGGCTTTAATCATATTTGTAGTTTCTGAGAAGAAGGCATTTGAACATTTTCCCATAGGGTCCAATGTTAATCTATGTATTGCGGTGGTGGTGATCTTTGATTTCCGATCGGCACAAAAAACAGAAACTTTGTAGAGGACCTTCCAATGATCATTCCTGGGCAGTTTGGTTTCAATTGTCCAAGTGGTTTCAGAGAAGAAGCGTTTTGAAACATTTTTCCCATAGGGTCCAATGTTAAACTAAGTCCTGCCGTAGCCGCCATTTTGAATTTCATATCGGAACAAAAAACCTTAAGATTGTAGAGGACCATCCAATGAACATTCATGTACAGTTTGGCTTTAATCATATTTGTAGTTTTTGAGAAGAAGGCATTTGAACATTTTCCCATAAGGTCCAATGTTAATCTATGTCCTGCGGTGGTGGCCATCTTGGATTTCCGATCGGCACAAAAAACAGAAATTTGTAGAGGACCTTCCAATGATCATTCCTGGGCAGTTTGGTTTCAATTGTCCAAGTGGTTTCAGAGAAGAAGCGTTTTGAAACATTTTTCCCATAGGGTCCAATGTTAAACTAAGTCCTGCCGTAGCCGCCATTTTGAATTTCATATCGGAACAAAAAACCTTAAGATTGTAGAGGACCATCCAATGAACATTCATGTACAGTTTGGCTTTAATCATATTTGTAGTTTCTGAGAAGAAGGCATTTGAACATTTTTCCATAGGGTTCAATGTTAATCTATGTCCTGCGGTGGTGGCCATCTTGGATTTCTGATCAGCATAAAAACAGAAACTTGGCAAAGGACATTCCAATGATCATTCATTTACAGTTTGGGTTCAGTCAGTTCATTAGTTTCAGAGAAGAAGATCTTTGAAATTTCAGCCAATCAGAGCATATTATTGGCCCTGGCAGCCACGTTGAATATCCGACTGGAACGGAAAACAGAAACTTTGTAGAGGACCATCCAAGGAACATTCCTGCTAAGTTTGGTTCCAATTGGCCCAGTGGTTTCGGAGAAGAAGCTTGAAATGTGAAAAGTTTACAGACCACAGACGCTTACAGACAACAGACGCCAGACGACAAGTGATGGCAACAGTTGACATGGACCTTTGGTCCAGGTGAACTAATAAGTAATAACATTAATTAAGACCTGATCAAAGAGATTATAATTTCTTTTGAAGTGTACTCATATTGTACCAATGCTACCATATATTATATAATATTGACAGGTGTCCCAGTATGTTCAATTATCTTTTCACACCTTGTTATAACAATATGCAGTCCTTGACCTTGTCAACTGCTGTAAAAATCGATAATTCAAACAAAGGTTCAATACCCAAACACAGGTAATTTCACCCCAGGAAAAAATTGATTGAAAAAAAGTAAAATATCACACGTCTGATAGCAAACATTTGACAGTTATTCCTGCATTCGCATGGACAATTAGTTCCGAACAACAACACCAATGCACAAGTATGATTATTGACAAACATCGAGAATATTTACATACCTTTCAAAAAGGCAATGAATAAGTAATAAATATAATTTTTATACAATTTTATTTTAAATAGCACATATATAATGAACACAATTAATGTTATTTGAACATTAATTCATCGATCATTGGGAATATTGCCGTCCGTGAACTCGAAGCCATGCTACCGGCAACTCTCTGCACGCAGTCTGCGTGACCTGAAACTAGAGACTCGGCCCACTGAGCCTGTATCGCTCACCTGACAATAGAATGATACTGAAGCAAATTTCAAAGGGAGATAATCATTACCTTAAAAAACAGCAGCCATCTTGAATGGAGGGTGGGGCTGTCGGACACAATTTTGAAAGGGACACACCCAGGGACCATCTATGCCAGGTTTGAACCTTACATAGATGCTTCCTGTCAAGTTTGGCTCCATTTGGTCAAGCTGTTTCAGAGGAGAAGATTTTTTAACATTAGCCAATCAGAAAAAAGAATTAATCTTTGCGGCCATGTCTGTTGGCCGAATGGAACCAAATGAAGAAGCTTTATAGAGGATCTTACATAGATGCTTCCTGCCAAGTTTGGCTCCATTTTGCCAAGCAGTTTCAGAGGAGAAGATTTTTTTAAACAGTAGCCAATCAGAAACAAGAATTGCCCTTGGTGGCCATATTTATTGGTGGAACAGAACGAAATGGAGAAACTTTATTGAGGACCTTACATAGATGCTCACTGCCAAGTTTGGTTCCATTTGGCCAAGTTGTTTCAGAGGAGAAGATTAAAATACGAAAGAGTTAACGGACAGACGATGGACGCTAAGTGATGGCAATACCTCACATAGACCTTTGGGCCAAGTGAGCTAAAAAATGACGAAAAAAGGGCAATAACTCCTAGACGGGTAATCAGATTTATTTCTAAATTGCAAGGCATGTAGATCTTGACAAACTGAACATGTTTTCAGTTTACACTTAAAATCTATCTCTTATAGTTTTTGAAATAAAGGACAAAAGGTATTAACATTTTGAAAATTTGACGAAAAAAAGGAAATTACTCCAAAATGGGTACTCAGATTTACTTAAAAATTGCAGGATAGGTAGATCTTGACATGCTGAACATGTTTGCAGTTTAAACTTAACATCTATTTCTTATAGTTTTTGAAATAAAAGACAGAAAGCATTAAAATTTTGAAAATTTGATGAAAAAAGAGCAATAACTCCAAATTAGGTACTCAGATTAACTTTTAAATTGCAGGGTAGGTAGATCTTGATATGCTGCAAAATTTTTGCAATTTTAAACTTAACATCTATCTCTTATGGTTTTTGAAATATAAGACAAAAAGTATTAACAATTTGAAAAGGAGTAGGTATGATAACCCTCAGTGGAATTTCATGTGTTACTATACTAAAGTATACTTTAATAGTATCCCCACAATTCACAAAAAGTACAGAAAACAAAACAAGCAACCAAAAAAAAAGAAAGATTATCTCAGAAATTAATTCATTGAACATGTAAACGACACATCGGAACTTTCTATTTGTAGTAGTCCCTTTACTTTTTATTATTATTTTTTTATTTTTATTGGACAAATGTATTTTATTTAGCTCTTTCGCAAAGTGAATTCCCGATGAATAATTGTAATAACGTAAATTTGATTTATATATAACTTAATTCTACCCCCTCTATATTCACGTTGCGGTGGTGCAATGGTTAGCACACATGACTGCCAATAACAACGATATGTTTTTTGGGGTTTTTTGACAAAATTATTATGCATCATAAGAAAAAGTTTTTGATGTGCTAACATTATTTAATGTTAAAATAACTGTTAAGACAAAATATCAAATGTCCATAGATTATAGCACTTCATTTTGGGTTAACTACTTTTTAAAAGCATGACAAATAAAATAACTTGTTATTGAGGGAGAACACTTACATAGGCTATGCCTGATGTGCAATCCCATTGGATATTGTATTTATGCATTTATTCAATAAAATATTTGAATTGAAAATTGAATTGAATTGAAATAAAATAACTTGATATTTATTATACAGACACAAAATGAAATTCACATGTTCAGATTTTGAGAACTGATTAATGATTATTTTAATAGATTGTCATTAGATTAAAGTATTTCCACATTTTCCATGATATTACAATTTACATACAGATACTTATTTAATATCGGAACTTCAGTATCCATTCATTGGAGTGTTAGAATGTAAGTTTAATCTTGATGGATTATTGCAAGTAAATTATGAACATGGACCATAATGAGAATAAAAAACATGGTTTTCCCATACAATAAAAAAACACAAAACATCATTTTAAAAACATTGGAACAATACTGATTATTAAATAGCATGTATGAATCTATTGACGCCTATACATTCCCCAGTTCTTTAAATTGTGAAATGTTGGGCAACATAATAAGATAGAAAAATAGCTGATAATTTTCTAACTTACAAATTCTTAATCATTAGTAAAACTAAAAAGTGATCGTTGCTTACCGCCAAGTGAACAATTCTTCAGCTATACCATGGCAAGAGGAATTACGTTTATTTCAAAATGGTGCAGTCTGGTTTGTTCTAGACTAACACACTTAGTTGGAATTTTAAGTGCCATCTCACTGCTCCACGGATAGACATGGGGATTCACACATTATCATGATTCCGAGCCAACCAGTTTTTGTTCTAACGCTTTACTGTTGTGTGCTTAGCAGAGATGCAACACATACCAATTGTATACAACTTTTAATTACAAAAATAAAAAAGAAATAACGTTAGAGAAATAAAGTAAGGAAAACGGATCGTATAATAAAGGTTAACATTGCTATCGTTGCCTTGTTTAGTGCCGACTGAAAAATCTGATATAATGAACTGAAATTGATCACTTTTATACAATTTAAACCATAAAAAGTGATTAAAAAAAACCAAAGAACACAACTTATTCTCATAAAGAAATATATATTTACGGTAAACACATCGTGTTCGTATATGGCAGATTTATTTTTTTTCAAATCTCAATAGCATATTATACATGTACATTAAAACTCAAAAGCAGAAAAAGGAGAAACTATAAAGTTCAGAAAAAAAAACGTTAGAAAGGGTAATATATAAGACTTCCTAAATGTTGCATTATTGTGACCAGAGATTGTTGTGTGGTTACTGTGATGTGCTCATCATATGGATATTGATTTTCGTAATGACTGGAGTGCAAATCTCACCGACACTAAAAGTTAATTGATGTTGACAATGAAGTGAAGCTTCTACTGAAGAATATAATGCACCTATGACATTGGATTTTTTCGATAAGCATTATTATTTTTGATTACCATTATCACAAAGAAGTACAAATATGTACCCTTGTCCATCGATCTGCACGTCAATACGACCATGCACCCTAGGTTTTGGTTAACTTATGGATATACGTCAAGGTCTTGAATATAATATAAATGTCACGATAGTACATTAATGATATTTTGTATTGGATAATGCCTGATTTTGTCCTTGATATGTCATTGTTGTCTCTGTGTTACCCTTAAGCACCATTGCTAATTATATAGGAATAGGTTCAATTTTCATTTACTAGATAGGTATGATTAAGCAATGGATTTTGATAAAAAGCACAACGGTATTGACTAATGGTTAGGTCACTGTTAACTGAGAGTTCGAATAAAATGTTGTGCCTTTAAGACTAGACATCAGCTACTAGATATAGCTTAGCAATCATATATGATTCCCCAATAGTACATTTCTTTTGGCCATTGTGTTGTCTGTTTTCCCTCACTATAAGATGTTGTATCTCAGGTATTATTAATTTAAAGAAAAACAAAATATCTGAACCTCTAGCCATACAGTGATTTCATAGGTTTTTATGATTTATCTTATTATTATAGTATTCTAGTTTTTTCAAGGTATGCAGGTAAAATAAAATTAAGAAGATTTGACATCTCAAGGTCTACGCTTGTCATTTTTTCTTTTCTGTTTGATGTTTACGTGTTACCTCGTTCGGACGAACTTACGCCCAAACGATGTTCTCGTACCATAACGTTCGAAACCTCAACCAATTGATTTGATATATGGATATGTTGTTTATAACAACAAATGCCAGATCAACTAGATTTTGGGGTAAATTGGGTGAAGGGTTTTTCAGTTAGAAGGGCATCCGTGTCCATGGACACATTTTAAATTGTGTATTCTAACATGACCTCCTTCTTTCGCTTTGTTAACAAATGAGCTAGCTATTAATTTGGTATAATATCATTAGCACATGCACCGGTGAATGTGACTTTTCCATTGGCAGCATAAATTGCAACCCGAATAATGCCGATAGAGGGCGCAGTATTATTCGAGTTACATAAATTGTGTGCGACATTTTCCGCAAGCGTAAATATAAATTACCGTCTTTCAATCAAAGTATACTACCATATTTGTACTCTTAGACATGTCAGAATCGAAATAAATCATGGAAGCCAGAATGTATTTTGAGTTTTAACATGGATTGGCGGATATTAGTAAATTTTATCCCTCGCTTCTGGCTCGGGATAAAATACCAATATCCGCCAATCCATGTTAAAACTCCCAACACATTCTGGCTTCCATCATTTATTTCTTAATTATTCAACATGGATTATATCCTCTCCTGCTGCTGTAGCGCTGCTTTACCATGTTATGCAGTTGACTTGGTTCCTTTGACATTCTAATTACTGAGAATAATTTCCTCTCACGATTTAAAAAATAAAAAGATCAACATTCGGTTATAAAAAGGGAAAAAAAGCAATTTACAGAGCTCAGCATTGACGAGTTTCTGTGGTTGCTAGGGATAATATTTGGTTACTAGGGACATTGTAAGGTTTAAGGAATTCTTATAATATATACTGGTTAGTAAATGATAAGATGTCTCTAGATCTGCTAAGGTGCTGTTGTACAATTTTTGTTCTTGATTAAATAAAAGGTCCATGAGATCTACAGGAAAATACTGTGCATATGGAAACCTGTTGCTATGGACGGGGCATATCTATGAATAAAAATATTAAAATGTATTTTTGAAATATGAAATGACATTTGTTGTGTGTATAGCTTGACAAAAATGTACCGCTTAGTCAAATATCAAGTCAAAAGATCGTAGATGTCAAAATTCAACCATTAATTGCAATAATATAGGCTAATTTAATGTTTACAAAACCTTTGCTAGGGTGACAAAACTACACAAAATACTATATGCTACCATAGAGAATTGGAATATTATTTTTAGAGTGTATATACACAGAATATAATATTTTGTCGAAAAGACTATGCAAGATATGTAAAATAAAACCACCATATTTGAATTTCCAATGATTAATTGGACCCTCCTCCATTTACGTTGCTAAGCAACAAAGGACAAAGTGAAATCATCCCCAAAAATATTTTTCTTGCCTTTCAATGATTGTTTTTAATATTATATCTATATAAACAGTTTCTGAGATTGGGCCAAAATCGACCCTTATCATACCCACTCCTTTGATGAAAAAAGAGCAATAACTCCAAATTGGGTACTCAGATTAACTTTAAAATTGCAGGGTAGGTAGATCTTGATATGTTGCACATTTTTGCAATTTAAACTTAACATCTATCTCTAATAGTTTTTGAAAATGCTTAAATTAAAAAAAATAAATAATGAAAAAAGGGCAATAACTCCTAGACGGGTAATCAGATTTACTTCAAAATTGCAGGGCATGTAGATCTTGACAAGCTGAACATGTTTTCTGTTTACACTTAAAATCTATCTCTTATAGTTTTTGAAATAAAGGATGAAAAGTATTAACATTTTGAAAATTTGATGAAAAAAGGGCAATAACTTCAAGATGGGTAATAAGATTTACTTAATAATTGCAGGCTAGGTAAATCTTGACATGCTGCACATGTTTTCTGTTTACACTTAAAATCTATCTCTTATAGTTTTTGAAATAAAGGATGAAAAGTATTAACATTTTGAAAATTTGATGAAAAAAGGGCAATAACTCCAAGATAGATAATCAGATTTTCTTCAACATTTCAGGGTAGTTAGATCTTGCTGTGCTGATCATTTTTACCCCGTCAGATTTCTGATATTATTAATGATTTTTGAGTTATTACCAAAAACGTGCAATTTTACCATATGTTCTATTTTTAGTAACAGTGGCCATGTTTGTTGGTCGAATGGAACCAAATGAAGAAGTTTTATAGAGGATCTTACATAGATGCTTCCTGCCAAGTTTGGCTCCATTTGGCCAAGCAGTTTCAGAGGAGAAGATTTATTTAACATTAGCCAATCAGAAACAAGAATTGCCCTTGGTGGCCATATTTGTTTGGTGGAATGGGACAAAATGAAGAAATTTTATAGAGGACCTTATATAGATGCTTTCTGCCAAGTTTGGTTCCATTTGGCCCAGTTGTTTCAGAGGAGTAGATTAAAATATGAAAAAGCTAATGGATGAACGACGGACGCCAAGTGATGGCAATATCTCACATGACCCTTTGGGTCAGGTGAACTAAAAAAGTGTCTGATACTTGCTCTTATGCATAAAACGCACCCCACCTACAAATTATCATTTTAAAGCATAAGACCGCGTTCTATACGTACCAAAAAACGGTATGCATTTTTGGGGTTTTCTATCATATTGTATTAATGGACATGATAGCTTTCAAGAATTCAATATGGTGGCTAATTTGCATTAAACCCTTAATTAAGACGTGTCAATGGTGGATTTGACGGCAAACATAGCAAATGAAAAAGTGTGTTACATAATAATTGCATTAGAATAATTGATTATTCTGTCCTAATAAATATGAACAGGACACAGCATACACAAAGAGACATACCTAATTCAGCAAGCTTTCTCAATATAAGAGCAAGATGTTCCACACTTAGATAGTCAGAAACACTGGATGATATTGATGTTACAAATGCCTCCCATAATTTCTCCAGTTTTTCTATCAAGGGTTCCACAGAATCATCAGTTCTGAAATAAACAAAACAACAATTTGCAACGAGCATAAAACTATCGACAATTTTCTCAAAATGAACAAAATGAAATGTTTGGTTGCTTTGAGCAGTTGAATCAAACCATGCTGATTTGGATAACAGTTGCTTTATATTTATATATATTAAATGGGGAACTTATAATTATCAATTATGAGATATTCAACACCACAGGCTCATAGAAGCCTGCATCCCTCATCTGGTTCCAAATAAGTATTTGCCCTTTCATGGCCATTTTGTTTTGCAGTGGCAGCCATCTTAGATTTCCCATCAACACAAAAACCACACATGTTTAAATGGTTTTGAGATCTAAGATAAGAATCATTTTGAAATTCTTTTTCCAGAGGGTCGTATGTTAAATAGCTGTGTGGTGGAAGCCATCTTTGATTTCTGATTGACACAAAAAAAATTAACACCTTTGTAAAGTACCATCCTATGATTTGGGTTCAATCAAATTTAGTCTGTGAGAAAAAAAATTCATTTTCCAATGTGATCATATTTTAAAATTAACTATGTCCTGCTATGGCAGCCATCTTAAATTTCCGATCGATACAAAAAATACACATTTTGTAAAGGACTATCCAGGCAAATCAAGGAGCATATCTTCATAACAGCAAAAATGGTCAAATCAGAAATGGAATTTGGTGTCCTTTTTCTGGTACCTGACCTTGTGTAAAAATTTCAAATGAATTACTAAAGTGGTGGAAGCCATCCTTGATTTCTGATTGACACAAACAAATTAACATCTTTGTAAAGGGCCATCCTAGGCCAAAAAAAATAAATATGTGTGTTTACTGTCAGTGTCAAAAAAATATACATTTTACACATTTTGTAAAGGACTTTCCAGGCAAATCATAGGGAATTTCTCCTTAACAGCAAAAATGGGAAAGTCAGAAATGGAATTTGGCATCCTTTTTCTGGTCCCTGACCTTGTGTAAAAATTTCAAATGAATTACATAAGTGGAACATAAGTTATTTAATTGAAAACATGAGAAATGAACATTTTTCAGCAAAACAAGAGGCCTATACGGATATCTCCAGAAAGGAAAAGTGGCAAAGTCCGAAATCGAACTTGTCTGCCTTTTATGGTCTCCCACCTTGTGCATATATTTCAAATAATTTCCTTAAGGGAACTTAATTTATTGAACGGAAAGCTACAAAACATTTTTCGGCAAATCAAGGGGAATAACTATTGAATGAAAACAGTAGTAAAGTCTGAAATCTAACATGGCCTAAATTTAATTTGGCCTGTCTTGAATGGTCTCTGTTGATACAAGTAGTTGAGATGACACCAAATGCAGGGCATATGGAAGAACAGACCACAGATACCAAGCAATGGTAAAAGCGCACTTGGTCAGTTGAGCTAAAAATGGAAGATTGTGTCTGTAAGTATTTAAAGTGTATGTAGCCAAGTAATTTGTAAGAGGTTAAACTGTATTCCATGGTGAAAGCTATGTTCAATTTTCTATCAACCAGTCTTCATGCCAACCTACTTGCCCGAAGCCCGGAAAAAGTAAAACTGGATTCGGACAAATGAAAATAATGAAACAATTGGTTTTGATAAATTGACAATTTTTTAATTTCGCTTTCGGGCAAGCAGGTGAAAAAAAATTAAGGCAAAGACTGTCAACATAAAAAACATGCTTCCGATGGATATGAAAAACATATCATTTCTAAAAGACCATTAAATGATCATTCATGTGCAGTTTCAGGTCAAACAGTTTAATGATTTTTAAGAACTCTACAATATTAACTGTCAAACGATATCCAAGCGTGGTAATCTTCTTATATATACAGTCAACTCTGCCCATGCACTGCAGTCACCTGTATTAAAAGGTCACCTTTTCCTTGTCCTGTCATGGAATATTTCATATCAATTGAACCTCTTTTAACAGGTTACCTGTCCTATCAGGTCACTTTTTCTTTGTCCCATATGAGACCTCTTAATATAGGTTTGACTGTATATAAAAAAAAATATATGAAAAACAGGTATTAGCAGTGCCTGAAATGAGGGGCAGCCTTAGGCTGGCCCGAAATTTTTTTTTTGGGCCAGTATAAAATTAGTCACTGGTCCAAATGGCATAATGGTGGCCCAAACATTTTGTGACATTTTTTTTATTAAAAAAAGACATCAGATATCAATATATAAACAGTTTTCAGATTTAATTGTTTTTTTTTATCAATATCATTAAAATTCATTCTTTCACTAGTCTCACGGGGGTTGGGGGCTCTTCAAGGTAATTTTGGTAGGTATAGGTGTGCAGCTGAAATTGCGAAAACACTCCAATGCATATATTGCTATCAAATGAAACCTGAATTTACTTGTTATAACCTTTTTGACAACCTTGACGCCATTGGCTAGGGTGGTCTTAAGAAACGATGCTAGTCCATCGGATGGGGACAATAAAAGACTGCTTTGTGTAAGGGGCAATCAATGCCATGATCACATTCAAGACATCCGGAAAAGAGTAGACTAATGCCACTACAAGGACTGCTCTTGCACTTCCCAGAGTGAAGAGTGACATCACTTGTTTCAATCCACTATGAAGAAGTGATTTTAAAGTAAAATAACTTACTTCTCAGTTCGGAGTAATGTCAGTTGGTTATTCATTCCAAACAAGTATCTCACTTTGTTGAAATAACAAACAGTGCTGTCATTTTTTGTTAAATAAACAACTGTTAACTTTTCCTGTTATTTTTTAATTTGTAAGCAAAAGTTCTGGTTCCAAAAAAGAAAACCACTCCCAATTGTCATTAAAATGTAGCCGTGTACATGAACTATGAAAAGTTTAAAAGAAGTGACAGGCCAGATCGTTTCCGTAGTTTGACATTACTGTCTGCGATTTTCTCTCCGTTGTTGGGGAAAAGTTTTTCAATGATTACCTATGGATTGACACAAAAACGTTTCCGATTTCTGTAAAATGAAATTCGTACATGTACATTTTGCAGCAGATTGAATGAATAAATATACAAACCGTGGAAGATACCAGATCGCAAACATTAAAAGTTGACAGAATTCTCTTTATTGTTCACAACTTTACGCTTCGTCCGTGATTTTTAACAATTTTAATTAATTAAATCATAAAGAAACAAAAAAACACATTTCTTTTCTAATATTTAGTGAATACTTGTGTATTACATGAAAACGTGTAGGAAACATGTATTGATTGGCTCGATAAAAATACATAATTGGGGAGAACAGTCAATTATATTAGCTGTGTATTCATTGGCTACAAAAATGTATTTGGATCAATCGCTGTGCTCGCAACAAACCATTTTCGACTAGAACAGAAGAGCTATCTACCGTTGAAGTTACAGTTTATGTTTGGTTTCGGTAAAACAACAATTTTTAACGGTCTTTTAGGCAATCGCCCAAACGTTTTTTGTTGGGCCAGTGACTACCTATTTTGGAGCAGCTTTTGGTCGCCCGAATAAGATATTAGTCGCATTTGGCGACTGGGCGACCGTCCATTTCAGGCACTGATTAGTGGAGAAGAAGATTGAAATGTGATACATTTACAAAACCTTTGGGTCAAGTGAGATACAACCCTATTTAATATTAGCAATACATTATTTACCCTTGACCAGCACCAACTAAAATACTTTGCAACATTTCTTTTCTGACTGTTGAAAGTGAAATGTCTGCTGTATTCCATCCTGGAAACTTTTTTTCTGGTTCACTTGTTTCATTATTTACAGCTAAAGTCTCCAGTTCCTCATCACCATCATGTTCAATACACCATGCTATCCCTTTCATAAAAAATAATATTAGAATTGCATGACATAGGCAACTTGAGTCTTGAATGTAGAAAAAAGCAATTACTATAACTAAAGATGGGTTGGCAGGATATTAGTTTTAACATGGGTTGCCAGGATATTAGTTTTAACATGGGATGCCAGGATATTAGTTTTAACATGGGTTGCCAGGATATTAGTTTTAACATGGGTTGCCAGGATATTAGTTTTAACATGGGTTGCCAGGATATTAGTTTTAACATGGGTTGCCAGGATATTAATTTTAACATGGATTGGCAAGTACCAGTTTATATATATTTTTTGTACAAAGAGTAATAGTTTTTAACCAACAGATTCTACCTTCTTAGCTGGTAGTCAGTTATCTACAAGCATTCACCGATATCAAATAAATTGAAGAATTTCTATTCGTTACCTATCAATAGACAAATGGCCAAGTGGTTTTTAATTAAAATAATTTTTCATTGTTGGCCAACCTGCAAAATGAAAAGGGGGCTTGCTTAATATCAATCCTAATATTGTATTATATAATACAAGATAATTGGTTATTATAACAAAACATAGGTTTTCATTCAAAATCTAAAAGAACAAACATACAATCATATACAGTCCTGTAATAATTGAAAGTAAATACTTTGTCAACTCAATTTCTCCCTGAAAACTCAAATATTCAGATATCTTGAAATAAAATCATCAGTCCTTTCAGCTAGGGGGTGGGGGTTACTGATTATCATTGCATTGTAAAAATAGTACACATCAGTACATACCTTCATTAATTTCATCAGGATCCACATGGTTCAATGCTTCCATGGCCATCTCTTCAGAATAACCAGCATCTATCATTTCCAGTATAAATTTGGCTCTATTTGTCTCTGTGGTTTCATCCTTCATCAGAATTTCCTCTTCCTCCTCTTGGTTATCTACATACATCTCTTCTATTTCCTTTCTAGCCTCCTCCATTGCCTCAATGAGGTCTTCCTTTGTACAATCATGTTTAATGATAGACAGTAGAGGATATACGAGATTTGATGGCTCTGTGTCAAATCCTAATTTTACCAATTCTTCTTGTAGAATAACCATCTGTTCAATGGTGAAGAAGTTTAAAATGCAATGTTTTTCTCTTTCATTGTCTATAAATTTCAACCACCTATCATGACATTGTTCTAAAAACTTTGCTATCCTTGGTATAAAAAAACTAACATCCTTGTTGAATTTGTCAGTCTTTCCTCTTATTGTCTGTTTATCATCTCCGGCTCCAAAATTAACAAAAGCACATGCTTTGCTGGTAGGATCACATCTGAATACTACTTGGAACTTTGAGAACAGGACACAACCAGATGACAAAAGCTTTATATACACATTACAAAGCCTCACTACAGAATCCAAGATCTGCAAATAAAAATAGTTGGAGAAAGTCTTGATTTAAGTATTCTAAAGGGAACATAAAGAATAAAAAATTATCAAAATTGGTTGAAAAATAAACACGCTATATATTAAAAAACACCCTTTAACCTTTAAATGGCACTTTGGGGAATCTTGTTTCTGCATTGGATTTCAGATCACAACAAAATTCTGGCTTCAAATAAAGCTGCTTTGGCCCATTTCAGAATGTTATATTTTCATTAACGGAGGCTGTCTGGCATACATGTGAACCTTCCGGCGGGAGCATTTTTCTCCCGATTTTGAGGGTTCCTTCCGTCGCTCCCATCAACTTTCAAAATCTTCCGCCCGTGAAAAAAATCAAGTACAATAAAATCTTGACCTACATTTTGCGATCAATATTTCTGGAAATTCCCCTTTTGGAACTCCCGCGCTGACGAAAAACACCGAGAGATACGAATGGTAAAGGTGAATGTCATATTTAATGATATCCGGTTATTGATCTGTTTGACACCTTTACAGGTAAATTGGATCATGGTGATTAATTAAGGTGTTGATGATTATACAACAATTATCCACTGATTGACAGTTAATTGGGGATAAGGAAGTGGGTTTGTGGCATACGCTTAGATGATTAGAAGTGTGATAGCGGCAATTAAAAATAGATATAAACCGTTGTGCAAACAGGGGTCGGACAACCTTTGATGCTGAGGAAAAAGAATTATTTAAGGATGGAATTGATAAACCACAAAAATGCTGAAAAGTATGCTATTACCCAACGCACCAGCAGCAAAGTGACTTTTTAATTTTAGTGCTCTATGACTTTATTGTTCAGAACATTCTGTCTTCATTGTTATTGCTTTGTTATAACCTTATGATTATGAATAAATTATAAATACAGTTTTTATCCTTCATTCATCATATGAAACACTACTAATAAGACAGAAATGTAAACAATATATATTGAAATGGGATGCAGGTGGTTCAATACTGAAACAAACAAAAGGAAAACATCAATAAACAATAAAAACACGCATCAAATATGTCGATATAAAATCTCCAGTTATGAGACCAAATCTCCAGCCAAAAATTTGCAAATCTCCAGTTGTACCATAGCAACTCTATCACATGTATGGTCTGGGATAGAATAGGATCTTCTATCTCTATACAATTTAGAATGGTGGTCACCACACATAGTAAAAACAGGGCGACTTGACTTCTCTCTCAGTTGAATTAAGGGTGAAAATCGATCAACATTTTAACATTTCTTTCCCCACTACCGCATGTCCCCCTACCTTTCACAAAACGAACGTGCTGCACAATGATCTTAAAAAGGATGCAATTAACAATTTTGAAATAAAATATTGAACATCATACCCTGCTTGGGTCATATTTCAAGAAAAAGTATGATTATTGGTGAAAAAAATACTGACTGACAAGGGCAACTAAAACTTCGCTTTTTGACAGAAATTGGGCGATTTCATTGAAACCAAGGTGAAAAAGTCACCCACTTCGCCTGGTTTGGTGAGCCCTGCTATTCCAAGCAAGAGTGGTTCAAATTTGCCTAGTGGTTTCTGAGAAGAAGATTCAAATGTAAACACTTAACAATGGATGCCAAGTGATGGCTAAAGCTCACCCTGACTTTAGTCAGATGAATGAGTGAGTGATCGTTGTTCAACGCCAAATGAGCAATTTTTCACCACACATAGTAAAAACAGGGCGACTTGACTTCTTTCTCTCTTGACTTAAGGGCGAAGTGAGGAAAATCTGGGAGACTTTCGAAAATCAAACTAAATTTTAACGTTTCTTTCCCCGCTACCGCATGTTCCCCTACCTTTCACAAAAACAAACAATGATCTTAAAAGGATGCAATTAATGAGTTTAGAATAAAATATTGAACATCAAACCCTGTATGGGTCACATTTCAGGAACATGGGAGCTCCTTTTATGTGAATATTGAAGAAAAAGTATGACTACTGGTGAAATAAATACAGGACTTGGAAAGACTGACTGTGAGGGCGACTACAACTTCGCTTTTTGACAGAAATTGGGCGACTTCATTAAAACCAAGGCAAAGAAGTCGCCCACTTCGCCTGGTTTGGTGAGCCCTGTATCATGGTGAGAACAAGTTACATTTTGAAGAGATGATGATGATGTCCGCTTTGTACAAAACCAACACACTTTGATGGGGTTTTATAGTGCCAGCTCACTGACACAACAGTCCACGGGTAGTCAGGCCATCTTTGTTCTTACTCTTTAATGCTGCATGCTTCGTGCAGAAGCAATAAATACCAAATTTTATAGTCTTTGGTTTGACACGATTGGAGCTTGAACCCAGTCTGCGAAATTAGGCAGTAGTCCAAAGCCAGATGCGTGTAAAATTGTACATGGGCGTATAAAATGAGTAGTTCCACAAGCATGACGGGCCTGTGAAAAATGTCATATAGTTTCAAAAGTTGATTTCACAAGATATTGTGTGTAGATATTTAGTTTATTGTTCTCCGTAATGCTGTCGAGTCAATGCAAAAAATGCCTTAAATGGGTAGGCAAACAGATTTTCTGATGTTCGAAATAGATTTAGGTGTCTGTTTTTTGCAATTTGATTGGTTGATATTTTTACAATCATGTAGGTTTTAAAAAAGGACGTGAAGCAGGGCTCACGTTAGAGGGCGAAGAAATTGCTTTGTGAAGGTTGACTTCGATTTCTCATTGGTCAAAAAGGAAGTTCAACGAGTTCAAGTAACCTTGTAATTTTGAAGAGTCACCCTGTGTTGCCGGTGTATTTATGCCACGTGCCATTTATGAAAATGTCGACATCATGTTTATTGAAATCTATGGTATTCATTAAATATTTTGAAAGTGACTGTCTTGAAAAGTAATCCATTTCGGTTTAAAGAAACTTTAATTTCGTTCAATATCAAATAAAAATGGCACCACAAGAAAGGGGGCGCAATATCAGGCACTGCTACGGTAAATGTTGATCGAAGCTACTTTTAACAAAACAAACTTTTGATTTATTTTTTGAGTTCTCATATATAATATGTTCATATTTGCAAAGGTTGGTCATTCAATATTCGTTGAAATGTACTGAGATCCGCTTCCAAATCCAATCGGTATTTTTTATTTAAAATTGCCATCTATTTATAAAACAACGTTAATACCTCTGCAGTTAAAAAATAGACTTTGAACCTCAGTAGTTTTATTCCATTGTTGCACTCTGATTTGAGGTCTGACAAATAATAATTACAGCCTTTACTTGCTTCAGTTTATGACTGTCAGTGTCAATATACATTTGTGCTATATTTGCATTCCATAGTATCTATATGTACATGTAGTTGGACCATTGAGCAGATTGGCATAGACATATTTCTTCTGCTGAAGGCTACAAAAATATCACTTTTTACATTTTGTGTGGTATTAATTCAAAGCATAGAATAAGTGATATTTAAAAAAAAAAAAAAAAAAAAAAAAAAAAAAAAAAAAAAAAGGGGGGGGGGGGGGGGGGGGGGGGGGGGGAGTTACATATTAAAAATTATCACCAAATTATATGTCACATGCAATGATGACATCATAAGTTTTTGCTATAAGAGTCTTATAACAATATTGGTTGTGATGATGATGATGATGATGATGATGAGGAGGAGGAGGAGGAGGAGGAGGAGGTGGACAGTGATGATGATATGGAATATACTGAGGATGCTATTGACAATATAATTTTAGAATTTTCAAGAGATTAATATAAACATGGATCCAAAATAAAGTGTCTTTTTGTTTTTTTATACTTGCATTCTGGTCTTCCCTAATGCATAATTGACATTGTGATGTCCACATAATATTTGGTACAACATCATGTTTTGAGTTTTGGTTGTTTGAATTAATGGTCATTAATGTAGTTTTCAAATTCAGGCCTGTAGAATTGATGGTGAGCCTGTAAATATTTCGTGAAGACTGTGAACCCCACGATCTATCACGCTCGAAGCGAGCGTGCTAACCATTACACTGGCAATGTGGTTTTTATGTCAGATGACTTGAAAAATGTTTCTCTCTGAAACAGCAAGAGATAGAGGAAATCCATCAATGTACCACCAGAAGCTCTCAGAACAACCAACCCAAAGAAACAAACTGCATCAAAATTAGATTAAACATAAAACTTCAGTATTCCTTCCAAATATACAAAATTTCAGAATTTGTGTCCCTTTTAGACCCCTTTTCAAAATAAAATTGCAATTTTCTTTAATGGACCATCAATTACCCATAAAAATTGTTATTTTGCACAAATACTGCATTACAATTGGATGAAAAAAGAAGTAAAAAATCTGAAATTTTCCCCTTTTATGTCAAATGAAGTAATAGTTACCGGTACATAAAAACGCTGCACATTTTTCGGAAAGGGATTTTTATATTAGTTCAAATTGGTCCAGTGATGTCAGAGGAGAAAATGTTTAAATAGTTTACAGACGATGACATGCACCAAGTGATGGCTAAAGCTCACATGACCCTTTGGGTCAGGTGGGCTAACAAAAAAATGTATTGCTTGCTCATATATAGTAACACTATAATTTTATTTACTGCTATTTTATAATCAATTTGATTTCACACTAAAACAACAAAATAAATGTTAGATATTGTGAAATAATGAAGAACTGCCAAGACAGAAATCAATTCATGGGTGTTTTATGTACTTGTATAATAGTGATTAAGCACAATTAATGTTGTCTCTTTTGTCAAATAAAACTTCCTTAAAGTCAGTTCTTCAAGATTTCATATTTGTAAGTAAATTATATAGTGAAGTCAAAACTATTTCAAGCAATTTCTGTTCAAGGTCTCCAATATTTCATTACTGGTTGAATTTATCTTGTCAAGAAATTTTTATTTAATTTTTTCTCCACTAAATATGTTTTTTGCCCAGATAGATGTTATCCAAGTCCCTAAAAAATCAAAGCTACTTCAAAATGTGATTTTATGCTAGCTGGTAATTGATAAAAGAAATTGCACCAGAATTTTTTCAATTAATTACACACAAAAAAAAATATATACAAGTAACCGAAAATACTGAATGGATGGTGATCATCAGTGATTATTCAGTTACCTTTTGAAATATTTGGGCTATAAATCTGCAGTTGGAATTTCTCCTTTAAGTTAAGTATGTATGGCATTATCTAAGTTTTGTCACAAAAGAAGGAAAAGTTCATAATTATAAAATTGTTTTCAAAACTTCACAGAAACCTGTTTTGACCAACTTTGAGAAGTCCTTGTTAGATTCTCTAAAACAACATGTATTCTGACACTTCAACCTCGAGAAATAAATAAACATTGATCAATTATTATGCTGCCGAAAATATTAAGATCTTAATCAACGACAAGTTCTTCTAAAGTACAAAGGATATACCGACATGAGTGAAACACGTAGAAAAACTTTTTTTAATCTCAAAGCATGAATATTTCAATTTTCAAACCATTTGTGTTGTCCAGTTTTAAATATTTCATAAAAATATATCTGAAATGTGTAACCTCAACATGCTGATTTTTACAAATCTTTCAATAGACACCAGAGTTGCTTACCAGTAAACATGTGGGTCACACTCTACACTGAAAACAATGATTAAAGTGTTCAACCAATATAATCTGTGGAGTGTTGGCACAAAATGTTGTAATCACAGCAGTTCATAAATTAAATCATATAGTCAAAGTCAAACCTTCCCATGCAGTCACCTCTATTAAGCAGTCACCTGTATTAAAAGGTAACTTTTTTCTTGTCTTGTTATAGAAAACTTCAAATGAATTGAACCTCTTTTAAGAAGTCACTTTTTCTTTCTCCCAAAGGTAACCTCTTAAAACAGGTTTGACTGTATTTAGATTGTTCTTTCAGTTAAACAAGAGACATCTGTAACATTCAAGCCTGATGCATACACAGTAAAAATGTGACAGCCAAATAAAAACAATGCAATGCATCATGGGATTTTTACATTTATTAGACATGAAAAGTAGGTGGAGCTAATTGTATTTGTAAACAAGAGTGAGTGAACATTTAACCATTTTCATTGAAAACACATATTCGAAATAAGTAACATGAGAAAAGAATATAGAAGGGACGACCTGAAAATTCATGATCCAATTTTCACATATAAATCATATAAAAAATATACTTCATTAGCTGATAAAAACAATAACATACCAGAATAAATCTATCAACATCATCTTTACCCATTTCAGCCTTTCCTGCCACCAACATCAACCTGGATTGAAGATCATGTAGCTGTGCATAGTTGTACTCACGGATCATAGGATCACCTTCTTGTTTTACTGTCACTGTTAATCCTAAGACATCTGATAATTGCTAAACAAAAATAAACCATTGCTAAAAAGTTGCCATCAATTTGTAAAGTTTACACAACACATACCTTACAAATAAATAAATTACTTTTCTTATTATATATTACATTTATTATGAAGAAAACCAGCATATATTAATTGCAACAAAATTGTCACTTGTACTGTGGTGGTGGCCATCTTAGATTTCCAATCTATACAAAAAATTGTTTATAAGAAATCTATGCTGAATCATCATCATCATTATCACATCAAAAACTGTCTTGGTCTCACTATGATATAGTGGAAAAATTATAATCACTCACCCACACACTCAATCACAGGGGCTAAAAAATCCCCCATCCCGACACCTGGGGCTAGTAATTCACTCATTTTCCCACAAGGTTCTAAAATACCCTCTTTTCTTTTCTGTTTTTAATCAATTTGACATTGTTTCTGATCAGAACTGAGAGTATATGCTGGATTTGCCATCTTGGATTTTCAATCAACACAAAAAAAAAACCCAGATGTTTTCAGTCTTTTCACAGACCATTCCAACCAAGCATATTTATCAAATGATTCTATGGTTTCAGACGATAATACAGAAAATATTTTCCTATGCGGCCCATCTTGGATTTCCAATCCACATCTAAAATAAAAACTTTGCCAAGGACCAACCATTGACTATAAATTTACAAATTGGGTTCAATCAAGAATTTAGTTCACAATAAAAAAAAAAATTCGCTCATTTTCCCACAAGGTTCTAAAATACCCTCTTTTCTTTTCTGTTTTTAATCAATTTGACATTGTTTCTGATCAGAACTGAGAGTATAGAATATATTATCCTATTATTACCAGGACTGACAGGAAGAAATCTTTATACTAACAACTTAATTTTTGTGAATGATTCAGGGGTTAAAAAATCTGACCACCTCACTAGTTCAGGGCTAGCATACTCCTCCAAATATTACTAGCCCGAATCTATGAACCACTAGTCCTGGTCAATACCGTGAATTCATGAATCCGACTTGCAGACTTGAACCCTTGTACAACATGTACAATGTATATTAGTTTAACTATCTTTCTTTTCAGATCTGGTATTGCGTTTTATTTTCACAGTTCAGGTCACTGTAAGGCCAAAAAAAAAATATGTGTGTTTATGGTCACATGTCAAAAAAATCTAGGGTCGGTCGGCATTAAATTATTTTTTTTTACTATCGGCAAAACCGGTTCCGGAATCCGATTTCGGTATTTCATTTTCGAAATTTCCGGTAAGCCGTCATTTGTTGAAGCTGTTTTATGACGAGAATACACAGTTTTTCTACCTTTTTTGCTCTCAAATTCGACAAAAAGCTAGCGGTTGAATAAATAAAACATTGCTGTTGATTAAACAACATATAACATATATGAATATAAGTAGATACACGAATCTTGACAAGTTTGTCAATATCCGATAAATATTTTTACTAGCCCGTCGGGCATACATCTGATTATTTCAGCTAGCCCAAATGTGGAAATTACTAGCCCCGAGCGTCGGGATGGGGGATTTTTTAGCCCCTGTGATTGAGTGTATGGATGGGCGTGTGAGTGATTATAATTTTTCCACTATATCATAGTGAGACCAAGAAAGTTTTTGATGTGATAATGATGATGATGATATCTGTTTTGCACCATAGACCCATAGAGGAACATATGTGGTACATTTGGTGACTGGCATGCAGTGGTTCTACAGAAGAGGTCTGTATGAATGAATGATACAGTTCGAGACATTTCTATTGTGGGACTTTAGTGAAAGTATTGTTATGAATGCTACTATATTACAGTAGGACAAAATATGTTCCATAAGGTAAAAGGTAACCAGTACAGAGAATTCAGAAACAATTTTGTATATCACTTTTATTGTGTTGTCCATGGATTTTTGTGGAACATTGTTTCATGGTCCCACAATGTACCATTTGCACTGACAGACAGACAGAGAGATGGACGCCAGACACTTTTTGATCAGAAAAGTTCCCTTGTTGAGTTTTGGATCAAATTACTTGGTTTCCTAAATACAGCTTAATCAAAATGCTGGTCATGTATTATCCATGTCTTGGTTTCTACATTTGAAATCACAGAAAAAGGTTTGCAAAATAAAGGAATAACAGTACTGTATTTAAAGAGTTGCCAGCATCAACTGGGGATTTGATAGTGGCAAATGCAGTTTAACTAGCGACGTGTAGCGAAGCCTGTCAAAAGAATATTTGCTACCGTCAATAATTACCAACCTTAATTCTTAAAAGCCAAGGATCTTTGTGCTAAAAATTAAGAAGAAACAGTCAACAAGAACTAAAGTTATTACACAGAAACCATTGTGTCTACAAACAGACAACAGTGAATGAGCAACTTTTCAAACTATATCATGGGAAGAACAAATTACATTCAATGAGATGATAATAATGTCTGCTTTGGAGTAGACCAACACACTTAGTTGGGTTTTTATAGTTACAACAGTCTGCAAGAAGACATGTCGCAACACTCCGACACATTATTCTGATTCTGAGCAAACCAGTCTTTGCTCTTTCTCTTTACTGCTGCATGCTTAGCAGAGAAGCAACAAATACTACTTTTATAGTCTTTGGTTTTACCTGACTGGGGCTCGAACCCACAATCTACCGCACTGGAGGTGAGCACACAAACCATTACACTACCAATGCTGCTTGGACGACAACGATGACAGACTCATAACACAATATGACCACAAAATTTTTATGCTTTTATGGCTCTTATGGTTAAAATTGGGACAGATTCCGGTTTTCTACTAAGGCAGCTTTGGCCAATATATCAATTTAAATTTTTAGTAATGAGTATCATCTTGAATGAGAGTATGGATCAATCATATATTTCAAAATGGGAAACACCTAAAAATTATTTCTGTTATTTGATTCAGATATGAAATGTAGAGTTGAAGTGAAAACTCAAAACATAAGTAAAGGAGCTCCTAATTATGTTCTTACACTTAAATTGTGAGTAAATTCTGGCTTAAAATATTGTGGGTAGGATCAATTCAAGCTATGTCTATTTTAGTAACTGAGGCCATCTTGGATTGAGTTCAGATCAATCAAATTGTTTAGAATGTGAACCATGCAGGAACTATACCTGCCAAATTTAGTTGATTAGGCAGGGGGGATGAGAGAGGAGAGGGTAACTTCAGAGAAGATCTTTTAATGATTTTACTTAAATATGCTACACATGTGTAATATAGACAAAACAACCTGTAATACACGTGTTAAACTGCTAGTAATTATGTACTTGCAGTTAAAATTTAAGCTGATTCTCTCTTCAAATAAAGCTGCCTTGGTTCATTAAAGAATGTTCTATTTTTAAGGAATTGTGGCCATCTTGGAAGGAGTTCTGGATTATCAGATGCAATTTAAAATGGAAACTACCCAAGAACCATTCCTGCCAAGCTTGGTTCATATTGCCCTATTTGATACAGAGGAAAAGAAATGTAACTAGAGGCTCCTAGGAGCCTGTAATCGCTCACCCGATTTTCAATTTGATATCTAAAGTTGATAGAAAATGGGGGTGTTACACATAATTTTGAAGGTGGGCCACCCAAAGATCATTTCAACTCAAATTTCTGAGCAAAAGATTTAGATGTGATTTCTATCTCATAATATTCCTAAACAGAATAAACTGGCTGAAAAAATCTGACAGAAAAACCCAGAATATATGTTAAACTACTCATTGCCATGTAGCTGCAGTTAAAATTTGAGCTCATTTTGACTTCTACTAAAGCAGCAATGGACAATTGAACAATTTCTATTTTTAGTAACAGCAGCCATTTTGAATGTAGGGCGGGGCTGTCAGACACAATTTTGAAAGGGACCTACCCAGGGACCATCCCAGCCACATCTGTTTTAATTTGGTTCAGCAGTTTCAGAGGAGAAGATTTAAATGTGATCTTTTATCAAAATATGCCTAATTTGCATAATCGGTATAAATCGGCGGAAAGAAAAATTACACAGAAAAAAACCCGGAATATATTATGTTAAACTACTCCTTGCCATGTAGCTGCAGTTAAAATTTGAGCTCATTTTGACATATTCTAAAGCAGCAATGGACAATTGAAGACATTTCTATTTTTAGTAACAGCAGCCATCTTGAATGGAAGACGGGGCTGTCGGACACAATTTTGAAAGGGACCCACCCAGAGACCATCCCTGCCAGGTTTGGTTTAATTTGGTTCAGCGGTTTCAGAGGAGAAGATTTAAATGTGATCTTTTATCAAAATATGCCTAATTTGCATAATCGGTATAAATCGGCTGAAAGAAAAATTTCACAGAAAAAAACCCGGAATATATTATGTTAAACTACTCCTTGCCATGTAGCTGCAGTTAAAATTTAAGCTCATTTTGACATATTCTAAAGCAGCAATGGACAATTGTAGAAATTTCTATTTTTAGTAACAGCAGCCATCTTGAATGGAGAGCGGGGCTGTCAGACACAATTTTGAAAGGGACCCACTCAGGAACCATCCCTGCCAGGTTTGGTTGAATTTGGTTCAACGGTTTCAGAGGAGAAGATTTAAATGTGAACTTTTATCAAAATATGCCTAATTTGCATAATCGGTATAAATCGGTTGAAAGAAAAATTTCACAGAAAAAAATGGAATATATGTTCCTTGCCATTGAGCTGCAGTTAAAATTTGAGCTCATTTTGACTTATACTAAATTAGCAATGGACAATTGAAGAAATTTCTATTTTTAGTAACAGCAGCCATCTTGAATGGAGGGCGGGGCTGTCGGACACAATTTTGAAAGGGACCCACCCAGGGACCATCACTGCCAGGTTTGGTTTAATTCGGTTCAGAGGTTTCAGAGGAGAAGATTTAAATGTGAAAGTTTATGACGTACGACGGACACCAGACACCAAGTGATGGAAAAAGTTCACATGGCCTTCGACATGCTGCACATTTTTGCAATTTAACCATAACATCTATCTCTTATAGTTTTTGAAATAAAGGACAAAAAGTATTAAAATTTTGAAAATTTGATGAAAAAGGGGCAACAACTCCAAAATGGGTAATGGGATTTACTTCAAAATTGCAGGGTAGGTAGATCTCGACATGCTGCACAATTTTGCAATCTAAACTTAACCTTTATCTCTTATAGTTTTTGATGAAAAAAGGGCAATAACTCCAAGATAGGTAATCAGATTTACCTCAGGGTAGGTAGATCTTGCTGTGCTGATCATTTTTACCCAGTCAGATTTCTGATATTATTAATGGTTTTTGAGTTATTACCCAATTTTACCATATGTTTTATTTTTAGTTGGTTGGTGCACGGCATCACCGGACACAATTTTGAAACTAGACACCCTAGTGATGATTCAGACCAAGTTTGGTTTCAATTGATCTAGTAGTTTCAGAGGAGAATATTTAAAAAAAAAATAAACGACGTACGACGACAACGGACGCCAAGTGATGGCAATAGCTCACCCGGCCCTTTGAGCTAAAAAGCAAATGATGGATGACAGACACCAAGTGATGGTATAGTCAGGTAAGCTAAAAAAAAATTAAATACTTACATTCTGTTGCTTTCCTTTTTCCTTTTTCACATTTCCAATATAGTATGTGCCACTGGTGTTAATAGCTTCAGCCTGTTTAAGGGAGGTAACCTCAACAGATCCATGAGATTCCTCAACTATCTTCAGCCATTCTAGTTCATGGTTTGTATCTTCCTTTCAAAACAAAGTAGCATTTATGTTATTATACAATTAATGACTTTTAATGAGGTGGATACAAGGATTTATTCATCCAGGAACATTATATTTATCTCGGCCAGATGGCGGAGGTAAATATATTATTCTTGGGTTAATAAATCCTGGTATCCATCGAATTGAAAGTCATTAATTGTTTTATTATATGACACATTTTATATGTTGATTGTACCCTTAAAATAAGCTTTTATCACGACGTTTTCTTTGGTTTCATATGGTACAAGACGTTGGAATGTTATATTCACCTCTCGTGACTTTTTGTGCGATGATTATAACGTTTTATCAAAGAACGTTACTAGGGGCATCAGTCAATTAGAAAAGACATTATCTGAAGTCATATAATAAATGTTATTATCACATATTTTGTTGCAATATGTTCGTTTTTGCATGTTCAATAATAGCTAGAAGTCAGTGTTGGTTATTTGCCCCTGAATTCAACTTCCGGTTTCTGCGCAGTGGTCTTAAAGATTATATGTCAAAGTACAAGGAAAGATGGTGTGTAGCAGTATGCATAAAATCGTATTTCAATCAAATTAACACATTTCAAAATATTGGAATAACTTGAAACGGTATAATTAGCTCAAATGTATAGTAGTGTTGAATAGGAATTTCCATTCAAATGTCAACGTCTTGAGTAGATTATACAAACACTTTCTAACGTCATTGTACAGATCAACATTTTTTTAGATCTTTTTGAAACCAGACTTGAAACAAAAATATTTGCAAGTTGAACAAAGGCAACCCGATTTATTTTCCCAATTTGTCAGTCCAAAGATCTGTTCTGCAATATAAGTCAATGCTTGAAAAAAACTCAATGTAAAATATGTGATAAATAGATTATGACATGAAATTTTCCATATCGTCCCTGGTATTAGCCCTCGACCCATATCAGGCCTCCAGGCTGCTGTCGGGCTTCATATGGGAGTTTCAGCCTGATACCAGGGCCGATATGGAAAATGTCACGTAATAATCTTTTAATCTCCTTGCAGAGTGATTTTCTTAAATGACACTAATCTGTAGTCTGCTTAAAAGACAGGAAATTCAGTATTCTCTTAATTGGTTTATTTTACTGTATTAGTCTCATATTGGTCTGGATCAACTATTTCAGTTTGTGAACAAAAAACTACTTGCCAATCAATATTACACAGACATACAGGTGTGTATATATATATATATATATATTAACGTCTAAAATGTTAGCACAACGATATCAAAAAAAGATGTTAAAATGTAACAAAAATAATTATAAGTCTACAAAAAGACTATAATTATAATTAAATCGACGGATATTTCGCTTGACCGACAAGCTTCATCAGCGTCTGTAATCAGTTATCGTGACGTAAATTACTAAAAATCATAATCTTGAATTTTATACTTTATATTATTCAAGTATATTGCACACTAATTTATTAATATGAACAGAATGAGAAAATGTAATGCTGAAGCTTACCAACTAGCTAAGGACCAGGCACTGGTTAAAAAAACAAAATATTTAGGCCTTTTTGTTTATGCCTTCCGGGTGTAATGTTTGTAACTTGCAGATCCAAAAACTCTCTTTTTTCTGTCTTTGATTTTCTTTCCAACTTGGATTGTGGTCAATGATATAAATTTTGGATCTGCCAAAGTCTTCCAATGAGTGCCCCGGCGACACAAAGTGTTGACTCACGGGCAAGAGCGTCTTTTTCGTAAGGTCACTTCTGTGTCCATTCATTCTTTTGTTGAATGGTTGGACACTTTCTCCTACGTATTGCGACCTGCAGACGTGACAGTCAAGGAGGTAAACCACATTAGGTGTTTTGCAATTGACATTGCAAAATATCTTATACTCCTTTCCTGTCGTCTTGCTATGGAACACTTGTGTGTGTTGCAATTGGAGACAGCACTTGCAATGCTTGTCACCACATGGTTTACACTGGCCGACCGTCGATGAAGGTCTAGATACCGCAGCTCTGACCAGTGTATCCTTAATGCTTCTAGGTCGCCGGAACGCTACAATGGTTGGTTCAGGGAACAACTTGGCCAGCGTTTCACTTTTTTCAATTTCTTTCCAATGATGATGGACAATGCCTGCAATTTTCTCTAAAGAAGGATGGTAAGTGAGAACAAGGGGAACCCGTTTGTTGATCTTTTTTTCTTTGTACTCCAGGAGGTCATTTCTGTTAATTTCACTGGCTTTTGAAAACCCACTCTCTATAACTTTGTCATTATATCCCTGTTTCTTCAAATGATGGCATAAATCTCCTAGTCTTTGCTTGGTGGTTTCAACAGTAGAGCATATTCGTTTTACCCTAATGGCTTGGCTGAATGGGATACTCTTAAAACAGTGCTTAGGATGGCAACTACTGGGTGAAAGGTATTGATGTTTGTCTGTGTGCTTAAGAGTATAAATCAGTTGTCATGTTGCCCTCCTTGACCATGGTGGTAGTATCAAGGAAGGACATTTTGGTTTTCGACAGTTCGTGTGTGAATTTTATAGACGGATGGATACTGTTGGCATGTTCCAAAAATTCATCAAGCTCTTTATCGCCATGTGTCCACTTCATGTCAACGTCATCTATAAATCGGAACCATGAAAGAGGTTGTTTAAGTGACGAGAGGAGTAATCGTTCTTCTAGGTCCCCCATAAAAATGTTGGCATATGAGGGTGCCATTTTGGTTCCCATAGCTGTCCCATGGTCTTATTGTCTAAGTGGCCACGAGCATGCATAGCCTCTAAGGCATGTATTACCTTACTCCAGAGGATCCCAAGCCAGGCCGTTTCTATCTGCTGCCTAAAATTCACAAGGAAAACAATCCAGGGAGACCGATTGTATCAGCCAATGGTCACCCAACTGAAAAGATATCGGAATTTATTGATTTTCACCTTCGGCCGTTCGTTGAAAACCTTCCACCACACATCAAAGATACTACCGACTACTTGAAGAAAATGGAAAATTTAACCATTCCAGAAAATACCACGCTTGTTACCATGGATGTAACTTCCCTTTACACGAACATTCCCCATGATGACGGAATTGCTGCATGCAGAAAAATATGGGAACAACGAACAGATCAAGAACCTCCGACATAATTTTTAGTAGAGATGCTTACACTAGTTCTTAAAAACAACAATTTTACTTTTGACGGAAATCACTACCTTCAAATAAATGGGACAGCTATGGGAACCAAAATGGCACCCTCATATGCCAACATTTTTATGGGGAACCTAGAAGAATGATTACTCCTCTCGTCACTTAAACAACCTCTTTCATGGTTCCGATTTATAGATGACGTTGACATGAAGTGGACACATGGTGATAAAGAGCTTGATGAATTTTTGAAACATGCCAACAGTATCCATCCGTCTATAAAATTCACACACGATGTGTCGAAAACCAAAATGTCCTTCCTTGATACTACCACCATGGTCAAGGAGGGCAACATGACAACTGATTTATACTCTAAGCCCACAGACAAACATCAATACCTTTCACCCAGTAGTTGCCATCCTAAGCACTGTTTTAAGGGTATCCCATTCAGCCAAGCCATTAGGGTAAAACGAATATGCTCTACTGTTGAAACCACCAAGCAAAGACTAGGAGATTTATGCCATCATTTGAAGAAACGGGGATATAATGACAAAGTTATAGAGAGTGGGTTTTCAAAAGCCAGTGAAATTAACAGAAATGACCTCCTGGAGTACAAAGAAAAAAAGATCAACAAACGGGTTCCCTTTGTTCTCACTTACCATCCTTCTTTAGAGAAAATTGCAGGCATTGTCCATCATCATTGGAAAGAAATTGAAAAAAGTGAAACGCTGGCCAAGTTGTTCCCTGAACCAACCATTGTAGCGTTCCGGCGACCTAAAAGCATTAAGGATACACTGGTCAGAGCTGCGGTATCTAGACCTTCATCGACGGTCGGCCAGTGTAAACCATGTGGTGACAAGCATTGCAAGTGCTGTCTCCAATTGCAACACACACAAGTGTTCCATAGCAAGACGACAGGAAAGGAGTATAAGATATTTTGCAATGTCAATTGCAAAACACCTAATGTGGTTTACCTCCTTGACTGTCACGTCTGCGGGTCGCAATACGTAGGAGAAAGTGTCCAACCATTCAACAAAAGAATGAATGGACACAGAAGTGACCTTACGAAAAAGACGCTCTTGCCCGTGAGTCAACACTTTGTGTCGCCGGGGCACTCATTGGAAGACTTTGGCAGATCCAAAATTTATATCATTGACCACAATCCAAGTTGGAAAGAAAATCAAAGACAGAAAAAAGAGAGTTTTTGGATCCGCGAGTTACAAACATTACACCCGGAAGGCATAAACAAAAAGGCCTAAATCTTTTGTTTTTTAACTTTTTAACCAGTGCCTGGTCCTTAGCTAGTTGGTAAACTTCATCATCACATTTTCTCATTCTGTTCATATTTATAGATTAGTGTGCAATATACTTGAATAATATAAAGTATAAAGTTCAAGATTATGATTTTTAGTAATTTACGTCACGATAACTGATGGTCACGTGACAATTTTTCAAATCAGATTACAGACGCTGATGAAGCTTGTCGGTCAAGCGAAATATCCGTCGATTTAATTATAATTAGTCTTTTTGTAGACTTATAATTATTTTTGTTACATTTTAACATCTTTTTTTGATATCGTTGTGCTAACATTTTAGACGTTTATTTATCATTTTTGTTTGTTTGCACAGTATTGTTAACACTTGTTTCCGATCCAACATCTCGTAGGTTCATACGTTGGCTACTTTTTCAGACGTTTATATATATATATATAGGGAGTGGATGTGGTCGAGGGTGCTGGACGTAAGGCTAAGCGAACGGTGCTGCAGTGTATCAATGGTGTGGGTTCAAATCCCGTCGAGGGAAGAACAAAAATTTAGTGAGTTGTAATTATACCATCTAATCTTTACAAACTCAGTCTAATTTTGAAAGACATTGAAGGTCATTTGTTAATCAAAAATTTCGTCAATATATTTTTTGTAACATCTTTATCGGTATCGTTGCACAATCTTCTAGACTTCTATATATATATATTTATCGAAAAAATCACACCTGTCATCTATGTTTTGATGCAAATTCTTAGAGAAAAATTCATTAAAATGTACACCTTGACAGATGGGTTTTTTTTCCATGAGAACAAATTTAAGGTGAGTTAACCCTTTGCCTGCAGATCACGGCAATAGTCATTCCAGAAGTTCCGTCCGCCATTGCGCATCATGACTTTTGTCATTCCGACTCGTCTGGCCAACACTGTGGGTCGCGACTATTGTCGTTTCCAACACACATGTTTTTATTCCGCTTCTATGGAGCATACAGCCCATGGCTGATGTAATGCTTGGAAATGGGGTTATCTGATTGGCTAAGGTAACATTTTTTTTTCGGTTTTCTTGTTAAGTTTCTTTAGAAAGTATCGTGAAATATGGAAAATTGACGATGTTGAAAGGTTTTTTAACGACGATGACGACCAAGATAGTGACTTTGAAGGGTTTGATATTGAAGACATTGCAGCTGGGCGTAACACAATACTCGCCGAAATGTCTATGAATGATTTTGTGCCCTAAAATGACCAAAATTTATCGGACGATGTAGAAAATGGATGGCACAAAATTGACTTTCATAGCCCCTTTCACAGGAACTTCACAATTAAACGTTGAAATGGACGAGATGAATCCAATTGACTTTTTCAAGTTGTTTGTTACAGACAACTTTACTTGTTATCCAAACTAACATTTATGCTGAAAGACTTTATGACGCCGAAAATTTGGTGACATTGTCCTCCATTTTGCTGCTGGTACAGAATCCTGGTGCAAATGTTAATTATATTAACCTTTGAACTGACCTGTACAGGTAAATATGACATCTAGGTTAACAATTTTGGGAAATATAAAAACTACAAACACCACTGATAATTTTTCATGTAACTTTATTTTCCATATCTTGTATAGTTATTGAGATATTACAGTTTCAAAATACATTGCACAATTACATAAAATACAATAATTTAATGTAGCAGTGCTAAAACAATAGTATAACATTAATACAGCAGTAATGATACAAAAGAACATAATTTACAGGTGAAAGGTTAATTCTAAATGCTTTTACATAATATATGGCATAAATGTATTTTCTTATTCCAATTTGGAACAATTTTAAGCTTTTATCATGGTTTGGTTACTATTTCAATCAAATTGTATTTACTAAACCTGATTTCCAATCACTTAAACTTCTTCTTCTTCTCTCTGTATCAGCTTCCTTTAGTAGGAACACCATGGATTTTCCATGTATTTTTGGCGTGGGGAAGTTTTATTTTTAATCTTTCATATTTAGCTGGCAAATTGCAATTTGTGCACTATATATAGTAGATTTGAGTTATGCTATGTCAAGTTTGTATCAAAAATTTCTTTACAGCCTTATCAAAATACTTTCTTACCTATTAAAAATATTAGAGATAATTTAAAATTTTGTGCCAATATTAAGCTATTGACATACAGATCATTCTTCTTTTTTTTAACAACAGTTTATGTTATGTTTAAAAGGTCAAATTCACAGAGAGATTTTGGTTACATTAAAATTTTAAAATATAAACTACAAAATTACAACAAACTTTACTTTTAAGTTTAAAAGATAAAATACAGGGATTTATGTTATGTTTAAAAGGTAAAATTCCCAGAAAGATTTTGGTTAAACTGATATTTCAAGAGGATGTCATAGCTAATATTAAAATGTATAAAATATAATATATAAAAGGATAATAACAGATTATTTCATAGATACCTCTGAGCACACCCTGGACATTATGGATCTATCATTCTAGATATAGAATGAAATCAAAAATCTTATTACTTTATATGGCACAGTTAATTACATTTCTGAACATAATTGTAGTCCATTAGAGTTCTTCCAGATTTATTACTTCATGTTTCCTGCGTACATTGTAAACGTCTAACATATAGATGGTAACAGAGTTCTATGGATAGCTCCTCTATTCTGTCCATTACACTAGTATTTTCCATAAATGTTTCTGAATAATTCCTACAGTCAATTATTAGAGTTGTGATTCTTTCATCGTTATTAAAAGTTTTCAACCAGGTTCCTTCTTCTGAATTGTTTATGACTTCATTTTTTAACCGACGGAAAGGTTCCTGTCTAGATCCAGCGAGCAGGGGACATTTCAGTAGAAAGTGTATTATATCCTCAACTTTCAATCTACACATTGGACATATACTAGAAATATCAAATTTATTAAATCTATGCCTATCCTTTTGCAAAACGAGCATTCCTGTTATAATTCTAGCTTTTATTATCAATTTCTTCACCGCAATTCTTGTTTTTGATTTCATCTTGGGGTGGTTTGTCCCAATTTCTAGATGTTTTATGGCCAAATATTTTAAGGTAGTCTTGGCAGTGGCATCATTCTGGAGTCTTTTCAACCAGAATTTTTCATCCTCTTTTCTTATAAGTTTTTTCCAGCTGATTTTTAATGGTAATTTTGCTTCTAGGTCTGTTATTGATGGTAGATCATACAGTATAAGTATATATCGGATGTTACAAAAGAAACTGTCCTCATTGTTATAGTTTACACTAGTGGTGTACCCATCATCAGAAACATGACTAATCAGTCAGAGGTCATCATAGGATCCGATGATGATTCTTAAACCTTGTGTCAGTTGTGGTCATTCTGATTCTATAGTGTCTAAAATATATATGCTTAACTTTGTTCTTTGGTTGTGTTTTTTTTTTTTTTTTTTTTTTGTCTCCATGCTGACAAAAATATTGCAGTTTTATCCCAGCTGGTTTTTTTTTGCCCTCATACTGACAAACATCTGGTAGTTTTGTCAAGCGTATTTTTGACACTGAGTCAGTACACATATTTGGACTAGTCTATTATTTATCTACTTCCCAGAATAGTCCATTTTATATCAGGTGTTACACATATGGAAAACGATCTTTTGTTTTGTTCTAAGTTAATGTTTACAAATGGAAAAATTGTAGTTTGTAAATATATTATTTGATTTTATTCAAATCTTTACTTTTGTCAAACACATATTTGGACTAGTCTATTATTTATCTATCTATATCAGGTGTTACACATATGGAAAACGATCTTTTGTTCTGTTCTAAGTTAATGTTTACAAATGGAAAAATTGTAGTTTGTAAATATATTATTTGATTTTATTCAAATCTTTACTTTTGTCAAACACATATTTGGACTAGTCTATTATTTATCTATCTATATCAGGTGTTACACATATGGAAAACGATCTTTTGTTTTGTTCTAAGTTAATGTTTACAAATGGAAAAATTGTAGTTTGTAAATATATTATTTGATTTTATTCAAATCTTTACTTTTGTCAAACACATATTTGGACTAGTCTATTATTTATCTATCTATGTCAGGTGTTACACATATGGAAAACGATCTTTTGTTCTGTTCTAAGTTAATGTTTACAAATGGAAAAATTGTAGTTTGTAAATATATTATTTGATTTTATTCAAATCTTTACTTTTGTCAAACACATATTTGGACTAGTCTATTATTTATCTATCTATATCAGGTGTTACACATATGGAAAACGATCTTTTGTTTGTTCTAAGTTAATGTTTACAAATGGAAAAATTGTAGTTTGTAAATATATTATTTTATTTTATTCAAATCTTTACTTTTGTCAAACACATATTTGGACTAGTCTATTATTTATCTATCTATATCAGGTGTTACACATATGGAAAACGATCTTTTGTTTTGTTCTAAGTTAATGTTTAATAATGGAAAAATTATAGTTTATAAATTTATGATACAATTTTATTTATATCTTTACTTTTGTCAATCATACTACTTGATTAATTATAGTCAGTAAATACATACATTTAGCAGGCAATTGTCACCGATGATCGATCATCTTGATATAACGATCATCGATCTTGAAAACGTTACTGATTCCCATCACTAGTTTACACTGATCTGTCTATTAATGATCTCGTTAATTTTTTAGTTATCACTCGCAAGCATGGAGTATAGTAGACTCAATTTTCTCTTATGAAGTTCTGCCTCTATATGTATGCACCCACCAGTAGGTATATAGCTTAAACACCTTGACAGATGGGTTTTTTTCATAATGAGTAAAAATTAATGGGAGGTAATTCTAAATGCTTTTACATAATATAAGACACTACATTCCAAGCTAGCAGTCGGGTAATAATTACCATTCAATGACTGTTATGGTACTCAGTGTTTGAACTTAACTTTTGTTTTCCAAGTAGCCATGTGGGCCTTTAAAATAATAAAATTCGGGTCCCACACCAAAATTTAGGAGCCCACATTTTTGTAATGTATTACATGTACAGCATAGTGTTAGAAATGAGTCAACTTTTTTAATGGCCGCCATTTTTTTAAAAGTCGCACTTGGTGAATAAAAATGCACATAACACTTTTAAATGAAGTGGTACCTACCTAATATTTTGTAATACTGGATGGGTACTGCCCTACATCGTCGTGGCAAACTGGCATAAAGTTTTTGTATATAAAACAAGGGCACTTCATTCCAAGCAGTCATCAACTGAGTCTTCAAGTCGGCAAGATTACGAATCAGAAAAAGTCTATTCTTTATTTTGTTTTTCAACAAAAGCCATATATTTTTGATAGGGCTCAAGTCCGGAAATTGAGGTGGCCAACTTATCTGTGGAATTTGATTTCTATGCTTCCAATCCTCAGATTCACGGGACCTATGACAAGGAGCATTGTCATCTTGGATGTACCATGTATTGTTACCAAAATGTTTAGTTACAACTGGCCAAATATTGTCATCAAGTGTCTGAATATATTTTTGAGAGTTCATATTACCATCTATGAATGCTAAAGTTCCAACATCATAATATGTCAAACAACCCCATACCATTATCTTAATATTTGAAGATGAGACATTGGCAATATAGCCCAAACATTCTGGTCTCCACTTTTCAGATGCTTTTCTCCAGACCTTCAACTTGCCATCAGGCTTAATAACTATCATCATTTCATCGGAATAGACTACCTTTCTCCACTGATTATTAACAGTCCAATGTAACTTGCCCCTACACCATGCTATGCGCTTCTTTTTGTTTACATTCCGGATTCCTATAGACTTCCTAACTGACCGCCGTGTATAGCCAAGTGAATGAAGTGTTCTCTGAACGGTACGCCGAGAGACTTTTACAGGTGTCCTTCTATTAAATTCACTGGTAATATCCTTCAATGTAGCCCTCTGTGAAGTTTTAACGATACGATTTAGTACCCTCTCCCCTCTTTTGGAAACAAATTTTGCATGTCCCTTTCGCGGTTTGTTTTCTGTGTCACCACGTTCCCGCCAGCGCTTTAGAAGTCTAGAAATTGTGGACTTGCTTATATTCAATATATTTGCAACTTCCGATGCTCGGTAACTACCTTCTATAAGTTGTACGATGGTATTTTTTGTGTCGTCTGGTAATTGTTTACCGTGTTTTGCCATTTTGTAAACAAGGAAATTGCATAAAAACCGGAATGAATATCAGGTTAAAATTCCGGATTTTAAAAATACGTAAGAGTTACCTCCCGTTGACTACAAATTTAAAATACCGCAATGCGTTAACGCGATCTAAAACACGTTTGAAAGTGTCCAGGTGTCAATAGATGCAGTCCGCCATTAGAAAAGTTGACTCATTTATGGCACTATGCTGTACATCATATTTTAGGTGTTTATTTTTTTTTTGTGTTTGAGTGTTTTTTTACTGTATTTTATGAACTGTGTGTTGAAAGGGCATTGTTTGTAGGAATTTGCTTTGTGAACGATTCACTGAAATTTATTGAAATAAAATCAATTTACATTTTTTGAATTTATTTAATCAATACACATTGATACTGGTAATGCACTGTCTAGGGTTGTTCATTGTTCTTGGCAAAATGTACAAATCATCCCTTCGACTTCCGTTGAATCCACCAACCATAGTCGATTTGTTTAGTTCGCCCTATTACCTGTTCGCCCTGATATTTGATGGTTTATAGATAATAAATTGAGAAATTTTAAATATGGGGCATAATAAAGTGTATATTTCGATAATGAGCAAGTTAAACATTTCAGTCCCTTGGAATAAGCAAAACAGGTAAAGATAAGTGAATCGAAATTTGTCAAAACAAACATGAGATCAAAGAACACAAGCCGTGAGGTATATAATTATTTTATGCTTGCAGTTTGTTTCAACGTTGTTTTACTCATACCAAGCGTACATTGAAAGTGCATAATTACAGAATCAAAGCCACCAATTAATGAAAATAAAGATATCAAAGATATACAATAATCCCCAATCAATAGTGGTAATGATGAAATCAACAATCATTAATTTCAATTAAGCATTTCAAACAATATTATATACATAACTTAATTGCTTGAAAAGAACTTAATTAATTTCTAAAAGCTTATAATTTTCCAATGTATAGTCTGTTTGATGACTCTGAAAATAGGGGAAAAAATTATTTAAAAATCAGGGATTTGCTTTCTATTGCTCTTTTTAACATTTTAGGCACACAATACATATCTGAGTAAAAGTTGTCAAAGTAATAATACAAATAATAAAAAAAATCTCCATAGGGCCCAATACTAATTTTATCAGATTGTAAGTAAAGGAGGCTGCCATTATAATGAACAGCCTTGCCTGTTATTTCTGGGGTCCGACCTATAGTCCGATAATCCGACAAATGCTATATTTCTTTGAAAGTTAACACTATAACATGTGTAATATGGGGCCAGAAACCGAACCGTTTACTCACCAAAGAAAGGTCCAGAACATCGGAAACACGATATCATAGACGGACAAACAATTGGCAGGGCCACACAAGGGCTAAAAAACCCCACATATATGAACAATGCGGACTCCATAAAGACCTGGATCCAATCGTGATGAACCGGTAGTGTAAGCATCCCGTATATTTTTAGTAGCGACTACTTCAGGCTTTATTTAAGTAGCGTGTAGCCGAGTCCAGCCAAGAAAAGTCACTATTAAAAAGAAAGATGAAATAAATGAATACACAAAAAAAAGGAAAAGCCAAAAGGAGAGCGTACCAGTGTCCCCCGCCTTTTATCATGGAATATTTATGTTAAAAAGCAATGTCGACACACCAGTAGAGCTGGATACAATAATGTGTGCGAATTGATTGATTGATTGATTGCTTAAGGTTCAGCAAGCAATATTTCAGTCATATTCAGGATGAGAAAAGTTTGTAAACAAAAAATCAGAAAGAGGGGACTCTGGGATGGGTCAACATGGGCAACGGCTTAACACGGGAACTTGTTTTTCTGTCTCTTCCGACAACAAGTTGGTTCTATTTTTACTCCCCAGGATTCCGACGGGTGACCCTGCTATAGTCGCCTTCTACGACAAACGCATATATAAAAAGTTACGACTGAAGGAATTGTCCCTAAGTGACCCCTTATATCACGGAAAGAAACAGCATCGGAATATGACAAAATAAACAACTGTCGGACTGTCGGATTATAGCTACGGCCCCGTTATTTCCTGTCTGTTGTTATGCTAATTTCAGTCACATGGGAATGCCATATTAGGTTAAAAATTCAAGATGTTTTGAATAATTGATAAACAGTTTGACCATTAGATATTCGCTTGTAAACAATTAATAACTGCTGGTCACATGAGACCCTTATATGGACATGTCCCTTGTTATTCACTCGTGCTGATTTATAGCAAATTTTAAATTAACACTTAAAAAAATGATACCAAAATCAAATAAATGTTAATTTCGTGAAAGTATAATTTATATAAAAATATAAATTAAATAATATTCTTGTTTAATACTTGTTTACTTCCAAAAATTAAACAATTCATATACAACGTTAATTTCTTATATGCAAATTAGACAAACATTTTTTTCATGATTTTCTTGCTTCAAATTATGTTATATAAAGTTTATGTACATTGTAAATAAGTGGTGAAAATGCCTGTGAAAGCTTCTCCTCAAAAAAAGGGAATTCATTTTGAAAATTTACAAATATTTTGGGGCCGAAAGTAAACAAAAAGCTCCATTTTATGCATGGAAAAAAGTCGTTCATTTCTGAATAAGATATTGAAAGAAGAACCTGTGGAACTTAATGAAAAATCTGTGAATAAATGCAAAGATTTTTTGGATAGTTTTGATAAAGACTTAATACAGTGCCTGAAATGGACGGTCGCCCAGTCGCCAAATGTGACTAATATCTTATTCAGGCGACCAAAAGCTGCTCCAAATTAGGTAGTCACTGGCCCAACAAAAAAAGTCTGGGCGATTGCCTAAAAGACGTTAAAAATTGTTGTTTTACCGAAACTGGACATAAACTGTAGCTTCAACGGTAGATAACTCTTCTGTTTTAGTCGAAAACGGTTTGCTACGAGCACAGCGATTGATCCAAATACATTTTTGTAGCCAATGAATACGCAGCTAATGTAATTTACTGTTCTCCCCAATTATTTATTTTTATCGAGCCAATCAATACACGTTTCCTACACGATTTCATGTAATACACAAGTATTCACTAAATATTAGAAAAGAAACGTGTTTTTTTGTTTCTTTATGATTGAATCATTAAAATTGTTAACTTTCACAGACGAAGTGGAAAGTTGTGAACAATAAAGAGAATTCTGTCAACTTATAATGTTTGCGATCTGGTATCTTCCACGGTTTGGAAATTTATTCATTCAATCTGCTGCAAAATATCCATTTCATTTTACAGAAATCGGAAACCGTTTTGTGTTAATCCTTAGGTAATCATTGAAAAACTTTTCCCAACAACGGAGAGAAAATCGTTGACAGTAATGTCAAACTACGGAAACGATCTGGCCTGTCACTTCTTTTAAACTTTTCATAGTTCATCTCTATATGTACACGGCTACATTTTAACGACAATTGGGAGCGTTTTCTTTTTTGGAACCAGAAATTTTGCTTACAAATTAAAAAATAACAGGAAAAGTTAACAGTTGTTTATATAACAGAAAATGACAGCACTGTTTGTTATTTCAACAAAGTGAGATACTTGTATGGAATGAATATTAATAACCAACTAACATTACCCCAAACTGAGAAGTTATTTTACTTTAAAATCACTTCTTCATAGTGGATTGAAACAAGTGATGTCACTCTTCACTTTGAGGAGTGCAAGAGCGATCCTTGTAGTGGCATTAGTCTACTCTTTTCCGGATGTCTTGAATGTGATCATGGCATTGATCTCCCCTTACACAAACCAGCCTTTTATTGTCCCCATCCGACGAACTAGCATCGTTTCTTGAGACCATCCTAGCCAATGGCGTCAAGGTTGTCGAAAAGGTTATAACAAGTAAATTTAGGTTTCATTTGATAGCAATATATGCATTGGGGTGCTTTCACAATTTCAGCTGCACACCTGTACCAAAATTACCTTGAAGAGCCCCCAACCTCCATGAGACTAGTGAAAGAATGAATTTTAATGTTATTGATAAAAAAACAACAAGGGCAAAGTGTGGTGTATCCCCTCACCTACAAATTAGACCCTGTGACCTTGACCTATGACCTTGAAAAACAATAGGGTTCCAGATTCTCTTAAGGTCTAAGCATGTACCAAATTTGTTCAAAATCCATTGAAGGATGTTGATTCTAGAGTGTTCACAAGGATGCTATGCGGTAAAAATTTGACCTGGTGACATTGATCTTTGACCTATGACCTTGAAAATCAATAAGGTTTCACACTCTCATATGGACTAAGTATGTACCAAGTTTGGTCAAATCCATTGAAGGATGTTGATTCTAGAGTGTTCACAAGGATGTTACACAGTAAAAATTTGACCCAGTGACCTTGACCTTTGACCTTGAAAATCAATAGGGTTCCAGACTCTCCTAAGGACTAAGTTTAGTCAAAATCCATTGAAGGATGTTGATTCTAGTGTTCACAAGGATGTTACGAGGTAAAAATTTGATCCGGTGACCTTGACCTTTGACCTTGAAAATCAATAGGGTTCCAGATTCTCTTAAGGACTAAGTATGTACCAAGTTTGGTCAAAATCCATTGAAGGATGTTGATTCTAGAGTGTTCACAAGGATGTTACGGAAGGAAGGACGGTAGCGTTACTATATCCCTTCGCAACTTCGTTGGCGATGGGATGATTAACCTGAAAACTGTTTATATATTAATATCTGATGTCTTTTTTTCATAAAAAAATGTCACAAAATTTTTGGGCCACCATTATGCCATTTGGGCCAGTGACTCTAATTTTTTACTGGCCTAAAAAAAAAAAATTCGGGCACTGTAATAAGGAGAGTAGTAGTTGGATTTTTTTTCCTAAAAATGAATATGTTTCAATTAGAAAATTGCATGTCACTTTGGAAAAAAAACAATCTTGAAAAGTGTCAAAATATAAACTTTGGAAAACTTTGCATGAACTTGGTTTTAAATATGCAAAAATAATTGGAAATAAAAAGGCTCTTGTTGAAAAGAAATTACCTCGTTAATAAAAGAATAATTTTTGTACGTACAATTAAACAAAAAAGAAATGATGGATATAACATTGTTTACTTGGACGAAACTTGGGTTGATACCCACCATGCAGCATCCCATCAGTGGACACCACCTAACCCCTTCAGATGACCGAAAAATTCCCCTTAATAAAGGACAAAGATTTGTAATTTTACATGCAGGATGTAAAACTGTTTTTTTTACCTGGATGTGAATTAGTTTTTAAAACTTTAAGCACAGATGGAAGAGATTATCATTCCGAAATGAATTCTGTTATATTTAATAAATGGGTAGAAGAACAGTTAGTTCCCGCACTTCCACCTAAAAGTCTTGTTGTAATGGACAATGCGTCTTACCATAGTGTAAGAAAGGAAGGTACCAAAGCACTAACATCAGCTACAAGAAAGGGGGATATGCAAAAGTGGCTCAAAGACAAAACAATTCCTTTAGATGGTAAAATGAAAAAAAACCAAATTGTATGAAATCATTAAACTGAAGAAACCCGAACCAGTTTCTAAAACAGATGATTTTTTACGTGGGAAAGGTCATGACGTTTTGCACCTCCCCCCATACCATTGTGAATTTAACCCTATCGAAATGGTATGGGGGGATGTCAAGGGTTATGTTGGACGGGAAAATAACACTTTTAAAACTAATAATGTAAAGGACTTAATAATAAAAGGATTTAAAACCATAACCCCAGAAAAGTGGACTAACTTTTGTAATCATGTTGAAAACAAAATAGAACCACAATATTGGAAATATGACCACATTATAGAGGAAATTCCAAAAATTATTATAAATTTAGACAGTGATAGTGACACTGATTCAGAGCAGGATCATGACAGCGAGGGTGAAACTACTGATATGTACTGGTCAGAATAAACAACGTTTTCAGGTAATTTTGTTCTCTATCATTAACCTCTAGCACATAAAGGGAATGAGTAGTTTGCATGTACTTTAAATGCTCCACAATCGGCTATGTAATAATGTATCATCATTATTGTTCTTGACCTGAACAGGTGTAAATCTAATTTGAATATTGTCCATATTTGGTATGGTCAATATGTAAACATCTGATATAACATGCTAATGATGAAATCAGCTGACTTGCTGTTTGTCAATACTGACCACATGTTGCTGTTCATTTCAGTAGTACTTACTCCCATGTTTGTTACATGACAAAATGACAGAATTTTACAATTAAGTCCTATGGCAAACTTGTTTATTCTTTAATGAATTTTATAGGTGAATTTTTCAAAAAAAATCATTAATCAGTCTTTAATATAAATATAATTAAAAAGAAAATCTGACAACACGTTGATTTTTTAGGAATTGTTTTCCCTATTTTCAGTCACCAAACAGATTATACCATTTACCTTTATTTTAAAATAAACAAGGGCAACGCAAAGCGTGGTGTATCCCCTCGCCTAAAAATTAGACCCTGTGACCTTGAAAATCAATAGGGTTCCAGATTCTCTTAAGGTCTAAGTATGTACCAAGTTTGGTCAAAATCCATTGAAGGATGTTGATTCTAGAGTGTTCACAAGGATGTTACGCAGTAAAAATTTGACCCAGTGACATTGACCTTTGACATATGACCTGGAAAATCAATAGGGTTCCAGATACTCCTAAGGCTTAAGTATGTACCAAGTTTGGTAAAAATCCATTGAAGGATGTTGATTCTAGAGTGTTCACAAGGATGTTGCACGGTAAAAAATTTACCCAGTGATTTTGACCTTGAAAATCAATAGGGTTCCAGAATCTCCTAAGGACTAAGTATGTACCAAGTTTAGTCAAAATCCATTGAAGGATGTTGATTCTAGAGTGTTCACAAGTATGCTATGCGGTAAAAATTTGACCCAGACCTTTGACCTTGAAAATTAATAGGGTTCCAGATTCTCTTACGGACTAAATATGTACCAAGTTTGGTCAAAATCCATTGAGGGATGTTGATCCTAGAGTGTTCACAAGGATGTGACGGACGGACGGAAGGAAGGACGGACAGTAGAGTTACTATATCCCTTCACAACTTCGTTGGCGAGGGGATAAATATGCATTATGCTCATTAAATACTTTTTTTAATTATCGGCGCGAACTGACCCACTCTTAGGGCGAACGGACCCAGAGCGAATGTCACAATGTGCAATTAGGGCGAACGGACCCGATACCCGATCTGTTTGCCATGACTTGCTGAACTGCCGCGACCTTTTTACTTGTCATAGTCCTTGTAATAATCATTTCTATCTCAGTTCCGTAATTAATATTTTTAGATGTAAAACAATCTTGAAGAAAAATTTAGAATGGATGAGATAATAACTGATGCAGTTAAATGTTATTAAAGACATTTTATTCAGATATGTTTAAAATAAAATTATACATAAATTATGAAGTGAGAACGAGTCATTCTTTAAGAAATTTTATTTACCGGGAGTAACACCGTTAGAAGGAATAGCCAAATGTTGCACACAAAGGTTAAATTGAACAGCTGATTTTAGGATACAAAACAATCGTAACTCTTTGGGGTTTTTTGGCAATCACATGCAAAGCATCCGAAGAAATACGTAGAGCCCAAGTACTGATTCAGGCAGGATCCCAAGCTAAAGAAATATCGAGATTTTATTAAAAACTGTACCTTCAGTTTCTAGGATTTACTTGCCACGTGGGTGAACAGATTTGAAAATTGAGGGGCCCACACAGAAAACCACTTGCCATTGGCGAGTGGGCGACCGCTAATTCCATTCCTGTAAAGTTTAGTTTTAATTGGCAAAGTAACTTCGGAAGAGAAGACTGAAATGTGAAAAGTTACAAACGACAGATGACGGTCACCAAATGAGGGTTCACATGATCATTATCTAATAAAAAAAAGTTATCACATTGGGTTTTGGTCCTTTTGCTCCCTTTAAACTCTTTCATCTCAGAAATCATAGCAGATTGGTCAAATCTGTTTGACAAATGAAGGCAGGAAATTTTATAATGAATATATATCTTTAATTATAATATTTTTTCAGGTTGTTCTCTTTCCCGTCTGCCCTCTGAACCACACTAGTTTGGTTTGGTTTATGGTGTTTAATGCCAGTTTCAACAATATTTCAGTTATATTGTGGCGGTCAGTTTTATTGGTGGATAAAACCGGAGAAAACCACCGACATGTCGCAAGTCACTGACAAACTTTATCACATAATGTTGTATCGAGTAGACCTCTCCGGTTTGAACTCACAACTAGTAAATAGTGCATGGAGAATGGTGTAACATGCATAGTGTAATGGTAAATGTGGAATGGTGTGAATGGTTTGTGTGTATGGTGTAATGGTGAAAGTGGTATTGCTGAATGTTTCAAGAACTGTACTATATAATAAAATAATATTATTTAACATGCAAAATTATGGTTTCAACCAAATATCTAATTTTATTTCTGTGTGTATGAATATTGGTCATCTATCAATCTGACTTCCTGTGCCATTACAAAAATAACGATATGGATCTTAATGCAGTCACAACTAAATACTGAGGTAAGTATGAAACATATAGTAATTATGGTCTAAACTCTGCCTATCAAATTCACTTACCAGTTCATTTGGAAGATTAGGGTTTGAATCAAGTGCCTTCCAAACTTCTTTACATCTGTCAAGGAACACCTGGTAATCACAATTAGGATCAAGGTTGAAAATCAATGGAGCATAACCAATGGCTGCTGACTGTAGACATCTAACTTTGGCTATTTCAATTCCATCATCTCCAGTTGATATGTATGCAAGATCAACAAATACCTTCAGTTCTTGTAAACCATCTGTAAAATGGATATTTTTAAATCTCAAGAAGAGATTTTATATGAATTTATAGGGTTAAATATATGTACGAGAAATTACTATTATTAATTAAGAATATGTTCCAAATAATAACATGTTCTCATCGCAAACATCAAGGTGATCAAAATTAAATCATCCATAAGATGTAATCACCTGTGTAAATACCTGTATATCTCACTTTTAATTTGTCACTTAATTGAAAAAATAATAATAAAAGAACCGCCTAGCACATTTATCGCAACATATCCCCCCGCACTTGCATAATATTTAGTTTTATATATTTATAGAAAGCAGCCTTGCAGTCTTAATGTATAACATACTTTATTGAAGGATGGAGTATATTGCAGCATGATCTGAATAATATACAGGAAGTACTCCACTTTGAACACTGTGTAAACCTCTGATGTAAATATAGATTTTCCCCCAAAACCTTTGCTTCAAATATTTCCATGTAAAAACCCATCCAATATAATGATAATTACAAGCCCCATGCAAAAAATTATTCAAATCTATCCATGTTTACTGAAGTTATCGCGTAAACAAGATACAATTCTCAAAATTGGTGATTTTTCAACCAAAAACTAAGATTTTCCTCCAAAATCCTTGCTTCAAATATTTCCATGTAAGAACCCATCCAAGATAACGATAATTACAAGCCACATGCAAAACATTATTCAAATCTATCCATGTTTACTGAAGTTATTGCATAAACAAGACACAATTCTCAAAATTGGTGATTTTTCAACCAAAAACTAAGATTTTCTCCCAAAACCCTTGCTTCAAATATTTCCATACAAGAATCCATCTACGATAATGATAATTACAAGCCACATGCAAAACATTATTCAAATCTATCCATGTTTACTGAAGTTATCGCGTAAACAAGACAATTCTCAAAATTTATACTAGGGGTGGTGCTGGATTCTGGTAAGCATATTTAACCCTATAAATTAACTTGAGGTTCAAATGAGAGAATTCACGTCTGATTTGGATAAAATTCTAGGACTAAATTGCCTTGGATGGCTAAAACGCAAGTTCCTTTGTACAAATAAATGATCAAAGGAAGGATTCATGACCACTTTTCGACTGATGAAGGCTTTATAGTTAAAATATAGAAGGGATTTCCCAAGCTGACCCTATTAGAAATTCTCTGTATAAATATACAAATCAAAAATAGATTTTTTTTAAACCACTGTTTGGTATAGAAAGCGTCATTTTGTGATGATATATATCAGATTATCGTATAATTAAACTGAAAATAATAGTTGAAGGATACGATACAATTTTTTCCCCTGTTTTTGGAATAGGGGGAGAGGTGGAGCCTGTTCCCAAGTACCTGTGAACATACACACATAAAAAAAAAAAAAAAAAAAATATTGAAAGGGATAATTCAATGATTATTCATGTACTGTTAGTGACCATTCAAGTGTCTGTTTTTTGGGGGGTTTTTTTTGTTTTTTAGAAACAAATATTTTTATTTATTTTTCTTAAAGGCATATAGGCTGTCAGAATTGATTTTTTTTTTTATATTAAAAGTTGCCAATATTCGATGTTTTATACTAATTGCAGTTGAAATTTTTCATAATATCATACGTAAATAGCCTAGAACGAAGGAAATACTTCGTTGTTTGATTTTCTTGCGTCCCGTAAAGAATTCAGTGTTGACCCGCGCATATTCATATGACCTGACAGTGAATTCATTCAGGAAAGCGTTTGCACATGTGCGAAATTGATTGTTGATGAAGAAGCACATGGCACACTGAATCAAATAAAACATTGACGGATTCTATACGAAAACGACACAAAATGGAGGATTCAGCTTTGTGTAAAAATTATAAAAAGATACTATACCGATCTACTCCATTTTTCAACACGTAAGCATAATTTAGTATTTTTTTCCCGGCCGAATCATATATTAACAGTAGAATTGCGTCGTATTTTTTTATATATTCTTTTTTTTTTCAGGAGAAAACGCTAGGTGATATCTCTTTTAAATTAAAAACTAAAATAATGAACTTCATGTCTGTTTTTTACTTAAAAAAATATATAATCAAGGCAACTCAAGTGTTGTCAATAATATGCAATACAATTTGTTCATAATTTTCCATTTATCGGGCCTCTTTGCAGAGTTTGGGTTTGTTTTCATTGATTTCATCACGGATTTTCGATTTTAAATGTCATTCTTACTAAATACCATTCTTTAATATTAAATGATTACCCCGGGATCCAATTTCATAGATATATTTCTTAAATTATATTAATTCTAACCAATATTTACCTGTGCATGCTTTCTAGTTATTAATAGCAGTTATCAGTGTGGTAAACTTTGGAAAAGAAGCCGACTTATAATTAGGTGTGTTAATGGCGATTTCACCAACAGACATTCGAATTCTTTTCACTAATTATGACATTATAACATATTTTTTAAACCTGGCTTCTTGCTCAGAACATTTTATTAGTATAAAACATCGAATATTGGCAACTTTTAATATAAACAAATAAAATCAATTCTGAAAGCTTGTATGCCTTTAAGGGTCTCACGATAACTACATCCTTTGGTGGCAGTCATCTTGGAATTTTGAGACAAACAAAAAGAAAAAAAATTTAGAGGGTCAAATAAGGAACATGCTCACCATGCAACTATTTCATCAAACATGTGATTTCTGAGAAGTTATTTGAAATTTCAAGTAATCAGAATGCACAATTTGTCCAGAAGCCTTGTTAAATTCTTGATGAAACAAAAATCACAAAACCCCCACTGAGCCTGTGTCGCTCACCTTTCATTCTGCTTTGAGGAAACTTAAAACAGAACCTTCCATACATGTAGATGCTTCCTACCAAGTTTCGGTTCATTTGGCTAGGCAGTTTCAGAGGAGAAGATTTTTTAGATATCGATCAATCAGAAACAAGAATTGCCTGTTAACCGATCTGGACGAAATGAGCAATCTTCATAGAGGACATTCCATAGATGCTTCCTATCAAGTTTCGGTTAATTTGGCCTGGCAGTTTCAGAGGAGGAGATTTTTAAAAATTGTCAGATACAAGAATTGCCTGTGGTGGCCATGTTTGGTAATGGATCATAACAAAATGTGCACTCTTTAGAGAGGACCTTCCATAGATGCTTCCTACTGAGTTTCAGTTCTTTTGGCTGATGGGTTTCAGAGGAGAAGATTAAAATGTGAAAAGTTAACAGATGACAAACAACAAACGACAGATGCCAAGTGATGTCAAAAGCACACATTGCTTTGGCAAGGTGAGCTAAAAAGAATATTAAAATGTGAATACCTACATGTAATATATAGTATAAACATAATACACTATATCAGCATTAGTTAATTTCTAAGGGAGATAATGGCAAGATTTATCTTTCTTTCAACAGTTTAATGGCAAGTTATCTCTCTTTTAACAGTTGACCACAATGGAGAAGTTTTCTTAGAAATGAACCAATCAGAAACAAGAATTGCCTGTGGCGGCCATGATTGTTAACGGATCGGGATGAAATGAACAATCTTTATAGATGACCTTCCATAGATGCTTCCTACCAAGTTTCGGTTCATTTGACCAAGCGGTTTCAGAAGAGAAGATTTTAAAAAATCGGCCAATCAGAAACAAGAATTGCCTGTGGCGGGCATGTTTGTATATAGATCGGGACAAAATGAGCAATCATTAGAGAGGACCTTCCATAGATGCTTCCTACCAAGTTTCAGTTCATTTGGCTGAGAGGTTTCAGAGGATAAGATTAAAATGTGAAAAGTTAATGGACGACGGACGTCAAGTGATGGCAAAAGCTCACATTGCCTTTGGCAAGGCGAGTTAAAAATGTTGAGAACCATTCAAGTAACATGTCTGCCAAGTCTAGTTCCACTGGTTTCATGGATTTTTGATAAAAAAAACTAGAGACTCCCAGGAGCCTGTAATAGCTCACCTGGTTTTCAATTTGACATCTAAAGTTGATAGAAAATGGGGGTGTTACACATAATTTTGAAAGTGGGCCACCCAAAGATCATTTCAACTCAAATTTCTGAGCAAAAGACTTTGATGTGATTTTTATCTCATAATATTCCTAAACGGAATAAACTGGCTGAAAAAATCTCACAGAAAAACCCAGAATATATGTTAAACTACTCATTGTCATGTAGCTGCAGTTAAAATTTGAGTTCATTTTGATTTGTAATAAAGCAGAAATTGACCACTAAAGAAATTTCTATTTTTAGTAACAGCAGCCATCTTGAATGGAGGGCGGGGCTGTCGGACACAATATTGAAAGGGGACCACCCAAGAACCATCCCAGCCAAATTTGCTTTAATTTGGTTCTGCGGTTTCAGAGGAGAAAATTTAAATGCGATCTTTTATCAAAATATGCCTAATTTGCATAATCTGTATAAATCGGCTGAAAGAAAAATTCCACAGAAAAACCTGGATTATATGTTAAACTACTCATTGTCATGTAGCCGCAGTTAAAATTTGAGCTCATTTTGGTTTCTACTAAAGCAGCAATGGACAATTGAAGAAATTTCTATTTTTAGTAACAGCAGCCATCTTGAATAGAGGGTGGGGCTGTTGGACACAATTTTGAAAGGGACCCACTCAGGGACCATCCCTGCCAGGTTTTATTTAATTTCGTTCAGCGGTTTCAGAGGAGAAGATTTAAATGTGATCTTTTATCAAAATATGCCTAATTTGCATAATGGCCATAAATCGGCTGAAAGAAAAATTTCACAGAAAAACCCGTAATATATGAGCAAGAATATGGTATTTGAACCGTTTCTGAAAACGATCGAAAACTGATAAAATTGGATATTTCTTTGATATATGTTGTAATTCTATGGCCAAATGGTTCGTTGGTGTGTTAGATGAATGGTGACCATTGATATATTGTAAATATTTTATGAATAAAAATTATTTTTAAAGTCCATCTTCGTACTTATATGTGTCGTTTCTTATTGTTATTTTCGTCTACGAACTGCGTAACGGAGTTGGATTTGCACACAACTTTGACATACAAAAATGTAAGCTAGCCGTTAAAATATTGACAAACATTGGTAATGAAGAATGGAGAGAAGAAAATTTTGAGCAGAGTAAGTATTTCTGTTAGAGGTGTCATATGTTGCGCGTTACATTGGTTTCCGATTTCGTAACGCTATTTTAAGTTTTGTTATCTCCTTTTTGTAACAGTCGCCATAACAATGATCAGCATAAATAAACTCTCGTGAGATGTTTAAATATATTAATCATGGATGTTTACATTTAAGCTTTTCATTTTCTATATTTTTTTATTCAATCATCCACCTGTTCCGTTATGTGTTACATGTCATCCAAAAAGAAAGGTTAATTTAAAGATTAAATAAATTGGTATGATTTACAATTTCCACCCAATTGAACTTCCGGTCACAAGTGAACCATGTGTAATGGAAGTGTGATTTTCAGAACATTTATACAATTTTTGCATGATAATATTATAACTCCGATACAGTGCTTGTGGTATCCTGTCGCGTTAAAAAATGTAAAAAAATATACTACTTTAATATTTAAAATGGTATATAAATGCATTAAATAACCAAGAAAAAAACCAAATGGTCTTAGATGGTGCCGTTTCATACATTTTTATCGTGACAGGAAACCAAATGTTTTTTAACATAACTTGTAATAAACATTTGGTTTCCTGTCACGATAAAAATGTTTAAAAAGATGGGTAAATATTTTTTCCTTGATATCACTGGTTTCTCTTATACAGTGTTGATATAATCATATTCCACGTGTGAAATATTTAAGTTTTAGTATTTAACCATTTGGATACCAAAAGAAATCAAAAGTTCAAATACCATATTCTTGCTCATATGTTAAACTACTACTTGCCATGTAGCTGCAGTTAAAATTTGAGCTCATTTTGACTTATACTAAAGCAGCAATGGACAATTGAAAAAAATTCTATTCTTAGTAACAGCAGCCATCTTGAATGGAGGGCAAGGCTGTCGGACACAATTTTGAAAGAGACCCACCCAGGGACCATCCCTGCCAGGTTTGGTTTAATTTCGTTCAACGGTTTCAGAGGAGAAGATTTAAATGTGATCTTTTATCAAAATATGCCAAATTTGCATAATCGGTATAAATCGGCTGAAAGAAAACTGGAATATATGTTAAATTACTCCTTGCCATGTAGCTGCAGTTTAAATTTGAGCTCATTTTGACTTATACTAAAGCAGCAGTGGACAATTAAAATTTCATCCTCCCTTTTTTTTTATTTTTAGCTTGGTGGCCATCTTGGTTGGAAGTCGGGATCACCGGACACAATTTTGGAAGGGGGTCATCCAAGGACCATTCCACCAAAGTTTGGTTCAAATTGGCCCAGTGGCTTCAGAGGAGTTGATTAAAATGTGAAAAGTTAACGGACGGACAGACGACGGACGCTCAGTAGTGACAATAGCTCACCTGACCCTTTGGAAAATCAATATGTGAAAAAGTATGAAAGTATAATGTCAAAAATAAAATATTTGAGGGCCAGCCTTGTTTGGTTCAATGTGGTATATATACGACTTCAGTACCTGTAAAAGATAATGTGCAAATTAGGATGGCATCTGTTGAGTGGACATTGAGGAATTGCAGTTTAGAGATAGTCTGCACCCCCCCTCCCCCTCATACACCTCTTGTACCACATTGAAAAAATTGGAACTAGATTAATGGAAATAAAATAAAAGTTATTGTGAAGTTTTTTACAATGCCCTTTTGAAGTTTCCATCTAGATAGGCAAACCACATACTATGTAATCGGTAGTTGCTGCTTTTTCACAACATAGGCCTCATTTAATGGAGATACAGCAAGGACTTACTAAGACAGGTGTCAGGATAATTTGTTCTGTTCAAGTGGGGCTCTTACTTCTGTGAGCTAGCACTATAAAATCAACTTCAGCATGCTGGTCTAGAGGTACATTTATAAACAGACACAGAGATTAACTTCTCACTTACCCACTTGCTACTAATACTATTCGTGCAATTCTAAACATTGACTAAAAAATTCATAACTTATATGTAAATTGATAATGTTCTTAAAAATTTGGTCATCGTTTGTTCAACTTTGTTGACGTCTAAAACAAGTATTGTTATAACAAACAGGTCTTAACATTAAAGAAGAAGAGCAGTGTTGTTGAATTAATGGATTTTTTTTTTTTAGTTTTTTATTCTTTTTTGTTAATTTCTTCAGTCAACCAAATATGGTATCTTATAATATCTTGTGACTTGTCACAGATTTTTGTTTAATCAATCTATGAATCTTAAATTTCATCAGCAAGCAAGCTCTTGGTAAGGAATTCTAATTTACTGAAAAAAATGTATGCAAAAGCTTCATTTTTGTATTGCTTCTTTTAGGTTCTTGTCATGGTTGTCTGAAAACAATAACCAAGCTTTGAGAATTTGCAATCCAACTGATAAATTAATTTCACAAACTTTTTTTACAATGATCTGAAATAAAAATTTGGATACCATAGGAGTTCATTTGACCATTATCTAAGTCTTCATCATATGTTGCAAATAATAGTCAGTTTGTTTTATTATAACAATTTACACATTTTTTTTTAAATAGGACAATAATAAAATAAATGTTCAATTGATTCATCTACTAGAAAGTTTTCTTTTATAAAAAATCTTTTATATATTTTCGCAGAGCAAATACAAGTGAACAATACTTAATGAAATTATTAGTACACAATTTACCTTTTATGTTTTCAAAGGTAAATAGCTGTTGTTGGTCTGAATCTATTAAGTCATTCAAGCAATGAACATCATGATCTTTCCATCTAATATTAGTCATAGGAAAATCTTCCACTGGTGCAAAATTAAGAATATCTAATGTTAATAATTCTTATAAACAGCTCTTTGTTTGTGGTCTAGCACAATGTAAGCTTTCCTTTATTTCTTAAACTATAGTTTTCAGTTGAAATATCATGCCACAATATAGCTGAAATATAAATGAAGTCTTTAAGATCTAAATCTTATCCAACTTACCTGGCATTGTTTCTCTCAACCAATTTACTAGGCATTTACACTCATTGAATTTTTCTATACAGTTGATCTTCTTTTGATCTATATCACTCAGAACTAAGCATGTCTTTAGATATGACGGCTTCAATTTGTTCATTTTTGTGTCTTTTCCTTTCCCCTGAAAACATCAATATCATAAACATAAGTAAATTTCTGAGAAAACTAAATTGAATTAATTCAAAAGTTTTGTCTAAAATTGTAGCAAAATCAAGCAACTACATGTAGTCTCAAAGATTAAATTGAGCCGAGCAATAAGCATAAAAAATACATCATTTAATAAATTGACAAAATCTAAATTTAAGTAACCAGATTCCATAGAGCTCATCCATTGCTCATCAATAGTCTTAAGTCTGTTACTTTGGAGGAATTGTTAGTATTGGGATATTCTACATAATAACATACATATATCAGGATATCTGGATCATAATGGTTGTGGTCATGATTGTATGGTAGTTGGATTTAAAACTACCTATGCAATCAGTGCCTATCACCACTAACATTACGAGTTCAAATCCCGCTCAGGCGAGATGTACTCGATACAACATTATGTGATAAAGTTTGTCAATGACTTGAGGCAGGTTGGTGGTTTTCTCCAGGTACTCTGGCTTCCTCCACCAATAAAACTGACCGCCATGATATAACTGAAACAGTGATCAGGAAAGAGGAAATGATTATGGGCCATTGTGGCCCCATCATCACAACATTCAATGGGCCATTTCAGTGTAGTCTTTGTAAAAACTAAAATATTTTATGGGCATTTAAATTTTTGTATGGGGCATCTACACAGAATTACAAAACTGTATGTATCAAACGGCCCATGGCCCCTGCCTTTCCCTATCATTGCTGAAACATTGTTGAAAGTGGCGTTGAACACCATAACCCTAACCCTATATCAGGTAATCAAAGCACCTACCGTGCTGCACGACATTATTTTTTTTTTTTACTTTTGATTACAGAAAGTAATAATAACATAAAAGTTCACCTGATTATTCATACACAGTTTGTATCATTTGTGTTCAATCAAGTCTAATTTTGAGAAGAATTATTTTACTAAATTTCAAATACAGTCCAATGTTAAACTAACTCATAAGAAAATGACTTAAAATAAAATTTAAAATGGTGTCGTCTCATAGCTATGAAACAGTAAAAGCTACAACAAATCTGTTGGAGCACTTCAGACAGGAATATTTTATAAGAATTCAATAGAAATAAAACTGCACTGGTCCCTTTTGGCTCCTTTTGATCTTTTTTATCATGGAAACCATAAGAGATATGTCAAATCTGTTTGAAAAATGCAAGCAGAAAATTTTTAAAGAAATACAAAATGTATAATGGGAACTAGAGGTACTGCTGGATGCAGGAGTCCCGCATTGATACATAAATGAAATAACTTAACTGTCCGCTACGCGGGACTAATACCCCCCGTGTCCCCATCATCTTAATTGAGCCAAAACATATTTGGAACACAACTTTTAGACTCATGATTCTGGAAAACTAGATGAACCAGGATATACTACTAATGAGCACATCTTCATATTAGGATCTTGCCATGTACAAAGTTTCATGAACTTCTAATTAATTATGTAGGAGAATTTGCGATGACAAAGTGAATACTGAATTGTCTCAAAATTCCTAAGTCCAAAGAGGCATAACAGGGATAAAACTCAATGGACAATAAAATCCTTTATAATGCAAAGTTCACACATCATGATCTTAATTTCCACAAAGTTTGGTGGAAATCGGACAAAAGATGTGGAAGTTGGTCCGGACAGATGGACAGACAGACTGACCGATTCCTATATACCCCCCCCCCCCCCCCAAACTATGTTTGCGGGGGGTATAATAATGGAAGAATGTGCTCATAATCATTAATGCCCCACTTTCAGCTAAAGTAAAAAGAAGCATACCTCAAGACCAGAAAAAGTGGTAATTCCCAACATCAAACTTGGTCTTCCATTTATGGTCCCTGACCTTGTGTATAGATTTCAAATGATATGCTTAAGGGAAACATAAGTTATTGAGCAGAAACCAAATGGATGAAGTATGGGCAATTCTGACACTACTACATGAGTCTGTCAGTATCATGGATGTACATTTGGACAGATATAACTAGTATTACTGTGAGCTCCCCACATCTGTCCAACCTATTTCCATAACCAAAACATTACTGATTGATTACCAAAAATGAAAGGGATCCTCCTCTCTTCACCGGTAAGCTGCTGATAAAATTTCAAAACATTCTGAGAAACACTACTCAAGTTATCATACGACATAGGGTAAAAATCCTATTTTCCGTCATATCAAGTCCAATAACTCTGGAACAGCAAAAGTGAAAATCGTCAAAAATGAAAGGGATCCTCCTCTCTTCACCAGTAAACAGCTGATAAACGGACGGACAGACGGATGGACGGACATGGTGAAACCAGAATACCCCCCTACAACTTCGTTGCGGGGGGTATAATGACTTCCATTATTCCATCAGGTGATAGACATGGAGAGCTCATTAAAAGAATATCAGCATTTAATGTCAGTAAATTTGATACTCAAAAGGTTAATTGTTAAGAAAAAAAGAGAATCGGATAACAAAACATGAGAAATCATATCACAACTTTTTGTATAAAAGAACGCTTTGATTGCTGTTATGAATGTTGCTGTACATCGTTACAATGAGAAATGTTCCATATGAGCATGCCCCCCCCCCCCCCCCCCCCCCCAAACAACCTAGCTTTCTTGAGCCATATTCTTGCAGTTGACACCTGGGCAATCAATTTTTTTCTAGGCTAGGCCAAAAAAAAATATATGTGTGTTTACTGTCACATGTCAAAAAAATCTAGGGTCGGTCGGGATTAATTTTTTTTTTTTTTTTTTATTATCGACAAAACCGGAAATAGTCGTTCCCGGTTCCGGAATCCAATTCCGGTATTTCATTTTCGAAAATTCCGGTAAAATGACCAATTATGCAGTTTTTCTACCTTCTTTGCTCTCAATTTCGACAAAAAGCTAGCAGTTGAATAAATAAAACATTGCTGCTGGTTAAACAACAAAAATGGTTATCCGAATTCTGTGTAAAAATGCATAGGGTCGCTAGCAAAAATTAGGGTAGGTCGCGTGACCGTAAACACACATATTTTTTTCTTTGGCCCTACCAAAAGTTAAATGTTAGTAACCCAGGTTACATCATCTGTTACACACAGCTAGTCATGCTTCGATTACTCTCCACTGATCACCCGTGGATCAACTGGCAGATAAATCATTGTTTCGTTGAAAAAAAAAACCATGAATAGCTACCAATCAAAATCATTGTTTGATATTATTAATCTCCTTCTTTGAGGTGAAAAAAACTATTATACAGAAGCAGAGGCTCCCATGAGCCTGTAATCGCTCACCTGGATCAAAGATGCTTTCAATAACAACGCAACTGCACTGTGGTGGCCATCTTGGTGGGAAAGCGCGACTGCCGGACACAATTTTGGAAAAGGACCATCCAATGACTATTCCATCAAAGTTTGGTTCTAATTGAGCCACTAATTCCAGAAAAGTAGGTTTTTATGTGAATTTCCCATAGGGTCCTATGTTAAACTAAGTTCAGCTGTGCAGCCATCTTGGTCAGAGGGCCGAACCGCCGGACACATTTTTGGAAGAGAACCATCCAAGGACTATTTCATCAAAATTTAGTTTTTATTGAGCAAATGGTTTCAGACTAGAAGATTTTTATGGGAATTTCCCATAGGGTTCTCTATGTTAAATTAAGTTTGGCTGTGGTGGCCATCTTGGTCGGAGATCTGAAATGCCAGACACAATTTTGGAAGGGGACCATCCAAGGATCATTTCAGTAGTTTCAGAGGAGAAGACTTATTTTTAATTTCATCCCTCCTTTTTTCTATTTTTAGCTTGGCGCCCATCTTGGTTGGAAGTCGGGATCACCGGACACAATTTTCATGGAGGGCCACCCAAGGACCATTCCACCAAAGTTTGGTTGCAATTGGCCAGGTGGTTTCTTTCTGAGGAGAAGATTAAAATGTGAAATGTTGACGGACGGACGACAGACGAAAAGTGATGGCAATAGCTCACTTGGCCTAAAGGCCAGGTGAGCTAAAAAACGGAATATATGTTAAACTACTCCTTGCCATGTAGCTGTAGTTAAAATTTGAGATCATTTTGACTTCTACTAAAGCAGCAATGGACAGTTGAAGAAATTTCTATTTTTAGCAACAGCAGCCATCTTGAATGGAAGACAGGGTTGTCGGACACAAATTTGAAAGGGACCCACCCAGGGACCATCCCTGCTAGATTTGGTTTAATTTGGTTCAGCGGTTTCTGAGAAGATTTAAATGTGATCTTTTATCAAAATATGCCTCATTTGCATAATCGGTATAAATAGGCTGAAAGAAAAATTTCATAGAAAAACCCGGAATATATGTTAAACTTAACTCATTGCCATGTAGCTGCAGTTAAAATTTGACCTCAGTTTGGCTAATAATAAAGCAGCAATGGACAATTGAAGAAATTTCTATTTTAAGTAACAGCAGACATCTTGAATGGATGGCGGGGCTGTCGGACACAATTTTGAAATGGACCCACCCAGAGACCATCCCAGCCAGGTTTGGTTTAATTTGGTTCAGCGGTTTCAGAGGAGAAGATTCAAATGTGATCTTTTAGTTTTATCAAAATATGCCTAATTTGCATAATCGCTATAAATCGGCTGAAAGGAAAATTTCACAGAAAAACCCTGAACATATGTTAAACTACTCCTTGCCATGTAGCTGCAGTTAAATTTGAGCTCATTTTGACTTGTATTAAAGCAGCAATGGACAATTAAAGAAATTTCTATTTTTAGTAACAGCAGCCATCTTGAATGGAGGGCAGGGCTGTCCAGGCCTCGACATTTAACGTTTGTCCGATTGTCTGGTACCAGTGAAATCTAACGTCAGACAAGTAGATCTTGTATTACGGTTGTCCGACTGGACAAGTGAAAAAATCAGAGATTCCCAAACGTGCCGGTGCGACGGACAAATCTATTTCCACTGGTATAAAATACTGGGTTTGTTGTATAAAAGAGCCCTATTTGATCTCCAATTTGTCCATAGTTTATTTTGATTAAAACTAAAGTGAAACGTCAGATCAAAACTCTTTTATTGATATCATTTATCATGCTTTGATGAAGTTCAAGGACATTGACAAAATTAAAGTCGCAATCTCAGAAACACTTTAATGAACGGAAATATCAATATTTGAAATATAAGAACAAGAATCACTCCGGAACGGACACGTAAAAATTATCGGATATCAATTTGGCGCCAAATTTAAACTTGTCTTTTGTGCAAAATACGATAGAGGACTTGATTTAGGCTTTTGGGAAATATTGAAATCTTTGAAATGGACAAATATTACAAGCTATTTCCTGATCTGGTTAAAAAGATCCACTAAAATTTTTATTTCTCTGTGAATTTAAATAAAATACTTTTCTTTATTTATATCACAGGCACTTGTTTCTGGTAAAAAAAATATACCTAGATACTGGTACATATAATAAATCACTGGTATGCAAGACTCCAATCAAGGTAGACAGACACTAGAACTGTGAGTGACCTCACTGACTGATACCCCCCGCTTGCAATACTATAATGTTCAAACTTTGAAATTTTAGACAGAAACAGCATTCCTTCATGCACATCTGCAGGTTGTGTACTACAACTGTGTAAAGTTTCATAAAAATTCAATAAGCAGTTTAGTAAAAGTTGCGCTTACAAGGTACATGCCCATTTTCGTGAAAGAATAAGTTGAATTATCTCCCCTTTTAAATTTTGGACAGCAACCATATTCCTTCATGCACATCTGCAGGTAGTGCACTACAACTGTGTAAAGTTTCACAAAACTCCAATAAGCCGTTTAGGAGGAGTTACGCTTACAAGGTACACGTCCCCCCTTTTCGTGAAAGTATAAGTTGAATTATCTCCTCTTCTAAATTTTAGACAGCAACGGTATTCCTTCATGCACATCTGCAGGTTGTGTACTACAACTGTGTAAAGTTTCATAAAAATTCAATAAGCAGTTTAGTAGGAGTTGCGCTTACAAGGTACATGCCCCCCCCCCCCCCCCCCCCCCCCCACACTTTTCGTGAAAGTATAAGTTGAATTATCCCTCCTTTTAAATTTTGGACAGCAACCATATTCCTTCATGCACATCTGCAGGTAGTGTACTACAAATGTGTAAAGTTTCATAAAAATCCAATAAGCCATTTAGGAGGAGTTGCACTTACAAGGTACATGGACGGACGGACAGGGTGATTCCTATATACCCCCTAAACTTTGTTTGCGGGGGGTATAATAAAAATGTGACATTGAATATATGTCCTTAAGGCAGTTATGAATAAAAAAAAACCCAGAACAAATCAGTTCAAGCAGCTTTAACTATTTACTAAAATTGGGCAGGGTAACGTCAGACAATGTAACAATGTTTCGATTAATCGCAATTGACTTCTCCCAGAAGTCTCCGCACTTCTCTCTGTTGTCTCCCACTTCTCCCTGTGAGCTCTCTGAAAGAGAAATAACTTCTCCCTCTAATTTGAAAGTAGTGGGAGCCCTGGATAATTATTCTCTAGTTTTTGTAATTTTTATTAATTTTTTCTAAAAAATTGAGTCGGACAAGTACATTTTGACTTATACTAAAGCAGCAACGGACAATTAAAATTTCATCCCTCTTTTTTCTATTTTTAGCTTGGTGGCCATCTTGGTTGGAAGTCGGGATCATCGGACACAATTTTGGAAGGGGGCCATCCAAGGACCATTCCACCAAAGTTTGGTTGCAATTGGTCCAGTGGTTTCTGAGGAGAAGATTAAAATGTGAAATGTTGACGGACGGACGATGGACGAAAAGTGATGGCAAAAGCTCACATGGCCTAAAGGCCAGGTGAGCTAAAAATGGGAGCTCCCATAATTTGCAAGTGATTCCTTTTGTCAATTTAGATAAAAGCTGTAAATACAGTTGTCAGGACTTATAGTCAGGTCGGATTTTTGAAAAAGTCGTCGTTTAAAGAGTCTAGCAGCATTTTATTAGTATTTAGTCCAACATACCTTTTCACCCTATTTCAGGGTCGCTGAATCCAAAAATCTATGTTGGCCATTCGAAAAATGTCGTTTAACGTCACAAAATGGCAGACAAAATGACTACCCAAAAAACAACATTTGAGAACAAATCATATTCAGCACTGTTCGTTAATGACCCTATGAGAGTAGGAATGTTGGAATAAAGCTATATTTTAGGTATCAGCTATTTTATTGTCTATATCACATGGTATCACCCCCGTCGAAGGGGGGGGGGGGGGGGGGGGAGGTGGCGGTGTCACCAATCTGTAGGATAATAACCCGTTCTAGTGCATTTCCCCATGATTCGGATCCAAAACCCTGTTAGTGAAATGACAATTGACATGCATTGCTACATAATTCTAATATTTTTTGAAAGTATAAAGATCAAGATTACCTAATACTCGAAAAATTATTGATGATTTCTGTCTATTTGCTTTAGTCGACAGTTTCTAAGCACATGCTAAACCATCGATAGTTCAAAATGGATATAAGCTTAAATATTAGAAAACGATCTTTTTCTAGTCAATACGATGTTAACAAGTGTGTTATTTGCCAGGAAAATAAAAAAGATGCCCTAGAACATAAAAAGCAAAGGAGAATTCAGACCCTGAAAGAACGTGCCTCTCAAAGACAAAAGATAAGAGACGTACGATATTATGAGGCTATTGATCGACTAGAAAAGCTTCATACATCAGACAAAGTCTTTTGCCATAGAACACGTTATTCTGAGTTCACTCATCAGAAACAAATCAAAACCTTTGAAGCCAGAGCTGAAGGGCAAAAGGTAGATGTTGAATCGCCAAAGCAGGAACATGGAGTTACATGTTCGGATTCGATGGCTCCGTCGACGTCCAAATACTCGAGTAGAAGATCTGTAAAACCAGTCGATTGGAATCTATGCATTTTTTGTCAGACTTCCAACAAAGATAAGTTGTTCAATATTTACGGCTGACAATATTGACATACACGACTCCACTTTGGATGGAAAAAATACTTTTCATGCCATGCAAATGGTGGTTTGGCAATGTGGAATTGGAAATGGTTTGCAATTAGATAAATTTCTGCCTTCTTCTCATGAAATTCTTCAAATCCCCCCTGAATTAGATATGATTGTACCAACAAATGTTCCAGAAGGTTAATCGGTTCCATTGTTCAATGAAAATATGGAAATAGAAACATTCAATACAACAGAAGATGACGAAGAAGATGCAAGAGTTGCTGCAGCCACAGACATGGCTTTTCAAATAATCAGAAATGGTAAGGATTGTCCACAAACATGGTCGGCTTTCAACCAGGCTTTAAGCAAGTGTGATCCTGATTTAACAACTGTTGGGTATATGCCATTGATTCAAGCCCCTGCACACGATTTTGATACTCTAAATACAGTCGTTCAGCGATGTATGCACATATCAGAAAAGCTTGGTAAAAAATACAGTTATTACTGTGGACTAAGCTCTGTTTTTCAAACTAATGGATTTGAAGTGGTCTGTACCAAGGTATACGGATTCAGTATTCCCAAGATTGGGAGGTTTACATATTTCCATGAATTTCATGAAGTGCATAGGCGATCACATGAATGGATCGGGTTTACACGAAATTTGGGTAGAATCAGATCTTTTGGGTCCCATTGCAGCTGAGCAAGTGCTATCTGGAAAACACTATAACAGGGGAATGCGAGCACACAAAATTACTTCCCAGGCTCTCTGGAGATTGTTTCTTCCGCCATTGTTAGAATTCTTGAAAGATAGTGACAGAGAAATATATGACGAAATTATTGCTATAAAGACAGATCACGTTTCGATAGAATTGGCATTAAAAATGCTGCAGACTGATGCAGTACGACAGAAGATAGCAGAATTCAAAGCTACTAGTAACAGGGACCCAATTTTAGTTTTCTGGATGAGTTATCTAGATATAGTCTCTACATTGTTGATGTTCACTCGGGCAGAGAGAGACGGTATTTGGGACTTATACTTATATGCTTTTCGATGTATGCTTCCGTGGTTTTTCAGATACGACCATACTAACTACGCAAGATGGGGAGCAGTCTATCTTGCAGATGCAACTCAGCTACCTGCTGAAATCCTGCAGGAATTTCGAACAGGAAACTTTGTTGTAAAACAGTCGAATGGCAAGTATAATCAGGTTGATCCGAACCAAAGTCAGGAATTGCTCAATGCAACTGGAAAGAAAGGGGGTGGAATTGTCTGAATAACAAGAACTCCTACAGCACTGAGTAGGTGGTCTCTCTCGTACAACCTGAGGTCGCATATCAGTTACTTGACTAAATCTATGTTTCATGTAAACCCAGAAGATTTAATGAATCACAAAGAAGCCACAAAGAGCAGACAAAAACTTGATTCGAAATCAGAGGAATCACTTTTCAGGGTCCTGACGAATTTTGGAATGTTTAATTTTACAAATGAGTCGGAGCATTTATTAAACATAGCCACCAAGGATAAAACCACATATGTGATCAAAGAATCTCTCCTGAATGCTAGAAAGATTGGACAGAAGCAGCTAGAAGATTTTGTTAAAGATCGGCTTGTGTTAAAGGATGAGGAGCAATCACCTAAAATCCCACTTCAGACTCCCATCAGCAAAAACAATCCACTAACAATAGCATCCTTGTATAAAATTCACACAAGTTCAAACCCATTTGAAAAGGGGGAGATTGTTAAGGCTGACAGGAATACATTACATAGAATAGTAACCGCCTTTAAAGCCGGAAGAGAGGTCAACATGTCAGAAATACTTAAGCATGAACCTATGCCAGTTCCGATAGCTATTGCAGAGACAAACGGGTCTCTTAGATCAGGGAATAAATCGTTGCTATTAAACATCTTGTTGGAAAACGTAGATACTAATGGTGTACTAGACTTTAATGATAGATCTGCATTGATTATAGATGGCCAATGTCTTGTTCAGAGTTTGAAACACCAGGGTTTGAGGACATTTGGTGAATATGCAGACATGTATGTGGGAGTCGTGTTAAGATTTAGACGAATTGATGTTGTTTTTGATCGATATCGTACACAGTCTATAAAATCAGGAACACGAAAAAAAAAATCTAAATCCATACAGCCAATTAGAAGAGTAATTGAAAACCGTAACATCCCTCTACCTTCTAATTTGCCAAGTTTTCTTTCTTTGCCTGAAAATAAAGAAGACTTGGCCTTCTTTTTGGCAACAGAACTCATCCGGCAAGCTCCTGAAGGCAAAGTTGTGATCACCGGAGGCGGGTTTATTTCCGAGGACCAGGCAGACAGCAATGACAAGAGCATGAATTTAGATAACTTGAAGGCAACACACGAAGAGGCAGACACGGGCATGATTCTCCACATGCTTCATTGTAAAAATGTATCTAACTGCCGAACTATTGCAACCGATACCGATGTCTTTTTGCTTTTACTGCATCATGCTTACGGAATGGATATCAAGATATGGATGATGGCAGAAACGTCTAAAAGCCCAAAGATTATACCAATACACTCTGTTTTAGAGACGAATTTGCCTATAAGACGTATGGCCCAAAATGTATTGGTTTTTCACTCAATTACCGGCTGTGATACTACGTCCTTCTTCTATGGGATTTCGACGAAAAAGGCGTACAAGGTTTATGAGCAAGATGCCAATCTTCTTGAGGGAATTGGAGAAGCAGAACTAACTGACGAGAAGATCAAATTAGCCGAGGCTTTCATATGCAAACTTTACAATCAAGTGACTGATGAAGCTCGGGATCTGATGTTTAGAAAATCGAAGAGTCCAGAAAGTCTTCCGCCTACTAGTGATTCGTTGAAATTGCACATGCAAGTGTGTGGAAACAAGCGAATGTTGTCGAGCCAGTTTTGCCTTCTCCTATAACTATGGGTTGGAGCTTGGATGGTGATCGTTTAATACCACTTCTTATGACACTTGATCCGATCCCACATGCATGTCTTGAAATGATATCGTGTCAGTGCTCCACTGGTTGTATAACGTTATGATGTAGCTGTAAAAAAGCCAAATTGCCATGCACAGACCTCTGTAAATGTCATCAGGGTAAAGATGAGCAATGTGTTAATTCTAGGATTTAGTTACAGCCGAAAACGCACGAAATAGTGATTTACGCATGCGCAAAGAAGGTTTATATAAATTAAAGTTACAATTCTGTTGTATTTAAACTTATTCATGATATACCAGTAGATTTATACCGATTTCAATGTATGAAAGAAAATTTGAGCCATTCTGAATTATTATCGATCGAAAATATTGGCGATTTTAGGGGTGCCATCTTAATTTGCAATTTTCGACCCCTAAATGACCTTTCACAAATGGCCAACATATTTTTTTGAATTTCTCACACCCAAATTAGGATAAAAAACTATGTTGGACCAAATACTAATAAAATGCCGCTAGACTTCACCTTTTCAGCAAATTGGACCTGACTATTATCAAAATGTTATAAAGTTCATATGATTACAGGGATTTCTCTATCAGTTGACCAACAAGTGATGAGTGGAGAGTAGTCAAAGAGTGATCAGCTGTGAATTATATCATAAATATAGCAGCTAACGTACGTAGTACACAAAGATTAATAGAAGACACAATAATAAAAGACTTTATCGATGATTTCTAAAATTTCCCTTTGACCTTTACATGTGATAAATACACATTATATGCACATTGTGTTGGCACAACTGTTTGTATCATGTGAGTCAGTTGTGTAAACAATATCGTAACGAGACGCATAACTGACAAAACATGAGAAACATGATGGGTTGTATTGAATGGATAAAGTCATGTATTTCTATTAAATTTAATGCTAGATAATATCTGTTATCAAGCGACAAGTGTGATACTATACATTTATTTCCCTTGCATAAGGGAGATATGAAGATTTGTTCACCCTCGAAATAGTCATAAGAAATAAATGTTTTATTCCACCAGGCCAACGTTTTGGTGAATTCTGCCAAATGAAATCTTTTGGCCATCTTTGCTTACAAAATTATTATTTCGGAACATCTCTGGAGTTAATACCGTTATATGACCAAAGTGTCAAATCTTGAGAATTTCGAATAAGGGAAATACGATATTGTTGAGAGGGAAATACGATGTTTTGATACATATCACGTGGGATTGTTTCGACCAATCAAATTTCTATACAAGTAGAATAAATATTATAGAGTGGAATAATATACATTATTGTTGATTTCTAACATGACGTCACTTTGACAAATCTTCTCTAAACATGCTATCATTGATATGTTTTGTTTGAAATGGACTTCTCATCGTATCTCACATCCTAGGCTTTGCCTTCCATGCAATATTACTCTTGAGAAATCCATTCCCTAAAAATAAAAACAAAAACAAAACAATAGTATATATGTATCCTAAAAGATATTTCAGTAATAATTGTATGATATAAAACCTCACCAATTTTAAAATCTGTTCAATTGCATTAAAGTCCCCTTCTAATTCAAACTTTTCTACAACGTTCATTATAACTGAAGCTCCATCAAGACAGTTCTGTAAATTCCTATATTTGTTCATTTGATCTATTCTTTCTTGCATCCACTGAATTTTGTTGTCACTTTCCACACCTGCCAGAAGAAGAAATTCCCTTTTCAAGGTTTTCAGGTCAAATCGCCCACAGATGCTTTCAAATTCTGAAAAAAATATCTCTCCATTTTTTAGTCTATGGTGTAAGTGCTGCCATTCCCCGAATGTTGGTTTCCATACATGTTCAATCAACTCATCAATTTCAAGAGGTCTTAGAATTGTTTTGTGAAATTCTGTGGCAAATTTATCCCATATAAAAATAAAGATATTCCCCTTGGTACATCTAATCATTTCTGGTAGAGTATCTAAAATGTATCTGTCTACTTCAAATGCAATTACTTTCGGTTGGTATTTCTTAATATCTTTAGGCACTTTCACTTTGTCGCAAATGTTTTTCAAAGACACACGATCAAAATCTTGGTATCTTTTAAATTGCTCTTCCAGTTTTGAAGTATTGGCTAAAAAGACAAAGAAAATATCAAAGTAAGATTTCAACATCAATTAATAAGACAAAAATGATAATTCTGATTTATCCATGGTATATCTGTAATTTATTAAATCTACAATTCCATTTAGCATATTTTAAATGATGGACATATTGTGGTATGCAATTGATCCAAAAGGAAACAGTCTTCACGCTTAACTTTTTACCTTACAGGCCCAACAGGCCTGTAAAGTTCAAATATTTACAGGCCCACCATCAATTCTACAGGCCCGAATTTGAAAACTACATTAATGACCATTAATTCAAACCACCATTTACTCAAAACATGATGATGTACCAAATATTATGTGGACATGTCAATTATGCATTAGGGAAGACCAGAATGCAAGTAAAAAAACAAAAAGACACTTTATTTTGGATCCATGTTTATATTAATCTCTTGAAAATTCTAAAATCATATTGTCAATAGCATACTCAGTATATTCCATATCATCATCACTGTCCACCTCCTCCTCATCATCATCATCACAACCAATATAATTTGGTGATAATTTTTCATATGTACACCCCCCCCTTTTTTATTTTTTTAAATATCACTATGCTTTGAATTAATACCACACAAAATGTAAAGTCATATTTGTGTAGCCTTCAGCAGAAGAAATATGTCTATGCCAGTTTGCTCAATAGTCCAACTATATATAGATAGCCAAGGAATGCAAATATAGCACGAATATATATTGACACTGACCTCTTAAAAACTGAAGCAAGTAAAGGATGTAATTATTATTTGTCAGACCTCAAATCAGAGTGCAATGATATAAAACTACTGTAGTTCAAAGTTTATTCTTTAACTGCAGAGGTATTAACGTTGACACAGATCTGTCGGCAGTGCTGGGTTTAGATAAAGAGAGGCCCTTAGGCTAATCCACTTGTGAGGCCCCTCTCAATTCCTCACCTTCACGACTGGAGGATGGTGGAAGTGTGCTTAATCAATTTCAATAAGGCAAAGATGATGAGGGGTGTTTAAAATTCTGCAATATTCTGAAATGGAGTGCAACTGTGTAAGGAAAATTACTGAAGGGTTGTTTAGAAAGTACATTATGCTATGACAGCACAAGTGTGAAAGTCCAATAACAGTGTTAAAAATATTATACACCTTGGCCACAGGACCCCTAAATTTAGAGGCCCTAGGCTTCAGCCTATTAAGTCTATAGGTAAATCCGGCACTGTCTGTCGGCATATAAACAGTTCTATAAATAGATCACAATTTTAAATAAAAAATACCGATCGGATTTGGAAGCGAATTTTGAATGAGCAACCTTCGTAAATATCAACATATTATATCTGAGAACTCAGATTATATGTCGCAGGATTGAGAAAAAAATTAATCAAAAATTTGTTTGGTTAAAAGTAGCTTCGATCAACATTTCCCGTAGTGCCTGATTGTGTAAGACATAATAGTGTCCTGTGAAATTGTGTCCAGTTGTGTTATATTTGTAATGAAAAACATTACACAAACCGAATGAAGTCATCGCTGTGCTTTATTCCGTCCTCGGACTTTATCATAGGAGACAATTGTAAAGGTGGACACTATTTCACAGCAGACACTATTTAATGTTACAATTGTGCCCCCTTTCTCGTGGTGCCATTCTTGTTTGATATTGAACGAAATTAAAGTTGCTTTAAATCGAAATCGATTACTTTTCAAGAAAGTCACTTTCAAAATACTTAATGAATACCATAGATTTCAATAAACACGATGTCGACATTTTCATAAATGGCATGTGGCAAAAATATGCTGGCAACATAGGGTGACTCTTCAAAATTACAAGGCTACTTGAACTTCGCTTTTGACCAACGAGAAATCGAAGTCAACCTTCACAAGGCAACTTCTTCGCCCTCTAACGTGAACTCTGCTTCTCGTCCTTTTCTAAAGCCTACATGATAGTAAAAATATCAACCAATCAAATTGCAAAAAAACAGACACACCTAAATCTATTTCGAACATCAGAAAATATTAAAAGGACTTTTTTGCATTGACTTGACAGCAACTGAAAACGGAGAACAATAAACTAAATATCTACACACAATATCTTATGAAATCAACTTTTGAAACTATATGACTTTTTTTTCGGGGTCCGACCTATAATCCGACAGTCCGATAGTCCGACAGTCCGATAGTCCGACAAATGCTATATTTCTTTGAAAGTTAACACTATAACATGTGTAATATGGGGCCAGAAACCGAACCGTTTACTCACCAAAGAAAGGTCCAGAACATCGGAAACACGATATCATAGACGGACAAACAATTGGCAGGGCCACACAAGAGCTAAAAAAAACCACATATATGAACAACGCGGACTCCATAAAGACCTGGATCCAATCGTGCTGAACCGGTAGTGTAAGTATTCCGTATATTTTTTAGTAGCGACTACTTCAGGCTTTATTTAAGTAGCGTGTAGCCGAGTCCAGCCAAGAAAAGTCACTATTAAAAAGAAAGATGAAATAAATGAATACACAAAAAAAAAGAAATACAAAAAAAAGGAAAAGCCAAAAGGAGAGCGTACCATGCAGTGTCCCCCATCCTTTATCATAGAATATTTATGTTTAAAAGCAATGTCGACACACCAATAGAGCTGGATACAATAATGTGTGCGAATTGATTGATTGATTGATTGCTTAAGGTCCAGCAAGCAATAATTCAGTCATATTCAGGATGAGAAAAGTTTGTAAACAAAAAATCAGAAAGAGGGGACTCTGGGATGGGTCAACATGGGCAACGGCTTAACACGGGAACTTGTTTTTCTGTCTCTTCCGACGACAAGTTGGTTATATTTTTATTCCCCGGGATTCCGACGGGTGACCCTGCTATAGTAACTTCTACAACAAACGCATATATAAAAAATTACGATTGAAGGAATTGTCCCTAAGTGACCCCTTATATCACGGAAAGAAACAGCATCGGAATATGACAAAATAAACAACTGTGCCATGATACGCCCCCCCTCTTTTATGACAATTGAAGGTCGGTTGCTCAGCGTGAGAACAGTAATTAATATTCAGCACTTTTTTAAACCAATTAATTGTATATACATGTACCATATGAAAACTGGCGTTTTCCAAACAGACTAAAATCACACCTCTCACTTGCTCCCCCTTTTATCAATACAATATATGTCACGACGTGATCTATCAGTAAAAGGGGGAACAGTGAGAGATGTTATCGTACGAGGCGTGGACGGACGGACGAACAGCGGTATGCCATAATAAGCTCGTATTTTGACGGGCGTATAAAAAGGAATGGCCCATATCCTGAAATTACGAATATATCATTTTTGGCCAAATTATTTTTCAAAACTTTCATCAGTTTAAAGCATTTGTCGGACTATTGGACTGTCAGACTATTGGACCGTCGGACTATCAGACTGTCGGATTATAGCTACGGCCCCTTTTTTTCACAGGCTCGTCGGGCTTGTGGAACTACTCATTTTATACTCCTGTGTACAATTTTACACGCATCGGGCTTCGGACTACCGCCTAAGTTCGAAGACTGATGAAAGGTTGTGCTATGTCAGTAAACCATCACTGTATAACATATTTTACAAGTTATTTCCTTTAAGGAATTCTTATAAAAGTTTGCATTGTTATACATTTTTCATAATTCTTTATTTACGACTGATGTTAAAAGCTCACATGGACTTTTCACTAGGTGAGATTAAAATGAGCAACCATCTCTCTCTTCAAATTATAAACTGAATAAATCATGACAAATACTGTTGGAAATCCAGGTCTTAGCTTGACATAGAAATTAAACTGTCCAATCAGAGGCATTGGTGGCTACCTTGGATTTTAAAATCACTTTAAAAAGTAACACTTCTTCAGGGCCCTCAGAGAAACACCTGTCAAGTCTGGCTATTTCACATGCTCGGTTCTGGAGAAGAAGGTTGAAAATGTCTTGTTCATCAGAGTTTAGAGCAGCCATCTTGGATCTCAAATTGCTCCAAAAAGATACACTTCTTCAGAACTCCTACAGAAACACTTCTGGCGAGTCTGTTGACCTTCACATGCAAATGTTTTAGAGAAGTCGAAATGTGAAAGAGAAAACAAGATGAACTGTGAGCTAATGCTCACCTATGATACCCTCGCTCTTTGGCAAACAGGAAGTAGGAATCTGACGGGTCAAAAAACGCTTCCCACGATATGGGGTACCTATATGAAGCTTGTGACCAAATATCAGATTTCTGCCATCAATAGTTGCCTAGAAAAATGCGACGAAAAATGAGCATATATGTTCAATGTGTAGAAAAATCAACAGAGTCGGCAAACAGGAAGTAAGAATCTGATGGGTCCAAAAACGCTTCCCACAATATGGGGTACCTATATGAAGCTTGTGACCAAATATCAGATCTCTGCCATCAATAGTTGCTGAGAAAAATGTGACGAAAAATGTGCATATATGTTCAATGTGTATAAAAACCAACTAAGTCGGCCAACAGGAAGTAGGAATCTGATGGGTCCAAAAACACTTCCCACAATATGGGGTACCTATATGACGCTTGTGACCAAATATCAAATCTCTGTCATCAATAGTTGCTGAGAAAAATGTGACGAAAAATGTGCATATATGTTCAATGTGTATAAAGACCAACTAAGTCGGCCAACAGGAAGTAGGAATCTGACGGGTTCAAAAACGCTACCCACAATATGGTATACCTATATGATGCTTGTGACCAAATATCAGATTTCTGCCATCAACAGTTACTGAGAAAAATGTGACGAAAAATATCTTGGACGGACGGAAGGATGGACGGACAGACGGACAGAGGTAAAACAGTATACCCCCCCCCCCTTCGGGGAGCGGGGGTATAAAAATACGATATACGGAAGGATGTACTGATGTACACATTTCGGCTAGGAATGCTTGCTTGACATGCACAGTACAATAGCAAGGTCAGAGAATGATCTTTGTTTTAGTTAACTGACTACTAACTATAAAAGTAGGTAGGATCTGTTGGTTAGAGATCATTATTCTAAGGACAAAACATCATAACTGATACTTCTAATAGATTCAATATAAACAAGATATGATTATAATCTAACGATTATGGAGTCTCCCAAAACGGCCAATGACTGTTTCCGGCGCCACCACGTGGAGGAACTACAGACTTGTAGCTCTGGTCATGCTAGTGATACCTGACATGATGAAATTGTCTTTTGTAATAATCAAATAATCATATGATTATTTATTATAAGTACGTTTCAATAATAAAAATTAACAATTTCAAATTTAGTGTCAGGTATCACTCTGTAACTGAACTTGAAGCTACACTTCTAATCAAATATATTAATTATTTTACTATTTGCCTTTGCTATCTCAAATTAACTGTTTACAGCAACTTCAAGTTCAGTTTGGCACCATCAACAATATGAATGAATGTTATATGAAGATGAGTACTGTGGTATATAGCATAAAGCAACAACAAAAAATTATGTGTTTTCTATTACCTATAGACAGCAAACCAACAGCAGACAAAATGCCCGTAAATAAATCAAAAGCTACCTTTGAAATCAGAAAATGTTGATTTTTTGCGGTATTGTGGCGGCATTTGGAAAATGGCAACCGCTAGAAAATTTCCAATATCAGGAATAAATTCGGGACATCATAATCTACCCACATATGAAATGTCGTTGAATTCGGACAATGTTGAATTTGTGCGGTATTGTGATGGCCATTTTGAAAATGGCGACTGCTAGAAATTTTTCAATGTCGGGAATCTATTCGGGACATCATAATCTCCCCACATATGAAATGTCGTTGAAATTGGACAATGTTGAATTTGTGCGGTATTGTGGTGGCCATTTTGAAAATGGCGATCGCTAGAAATTTTTCAATGTCGGGAATAAATTTGGGACATCATAATCTATCCACTTATGAAATCGGACAATGTTGAATTTGTGCGGTATTGTGGTGGCCATTTTGAAAATGTCGACCGCTAGAAATTTTTCAATGTCTGGAATAAATTCGGGACATCATAATCTACCCACATATGAAATGTCGATGAAATCGGATAATGTTGAATTTGTGCGGTATTGTGGTGGCATTTTGAAAATGGTGACCGCTAGAAATTTTTTAATGTCGGGAATAAATTCGGGACATCATTATCTACCCACATATCAAATGTCATTGAAATCGGACAATGTTGAATTTGTGCGGTATTATGGTGGCCATTTTGAAAATGGAGACTGGAAGAAATTTTTTAATGTCGGGAATCAATTCGGGACATCATTATCTACCCACATATCAAATTTTGATGATATCGGACAATGTTGAATTGTTGCGGCAATTTTGAAAATGGTGACCGGTAGAAATCTTTCAATGTCGGGAAGCAATTCGGGACATCATTATCTACCCACATATCAAATTTGATGATATCGGACAATGTTGAATTTTTACCGCCCATTTTTTATGTCGTGTTTTGGCAGCCATTTTCAAAATGGCAGACACCTTGAAAATTTTGAAAACACAGAATTGCTCCTCTAATGGTGACCTCTCACTATGTCAAATTGTATGTCTCTTATCATTATCCATCTAGAAGTTATCAACATTAATGTATGAAATTTCAACTTTCCCATAGGATTCAATAGTAACCTCCACCCCCTTTGAACCCCTCAAAATATAATTTTGACCCCCTTTACCACAAAGCTGAAAACTTTAGGACCACCTAGAAACATATATCTATAACTCCACCAAGTTTCATGAAATTCTGTCCGTAGTTCCTGAGATCTGCCATGGACAAGTTCATGTGCCAAAGAAAGAAAGGAGAAAGAGAATAAGAATAAGAATGAGAATAAGAATAAAAATAAGAATAATAATAATAATAATAATAAGAAATGGAGCAAAAACAATAAGTCTCCCAAACGTTGTTTGGGAGACTGAACTAGGAAGTACTGTTTTAGATATCTAAAACTTATGTCTCCCCTTAGCAAGTGATACTATTTTAAAAAAAAATATTTGACCTTGAGGTCAAAGGTCAAGGTCCATCAAAGGTCATTACAGTACGCGACTCACCGCCTTATGTTCATGCCAAATATCATTGAACTATCTCGAAAGACAAAAAAGTTATGGTCCGGACAAGTTCCACTGAGAAGAAGCAGAAGAAAAAATCAGACTAAAACAATATGTCTCCCTTCGTTCGAAGGCGAGACATAATAAGTCATAAACAGCTGAAAAAATATTTGATTCCAACAAGCTGATGACCTATTTATTCTAGTCTCCCATGAAGACCATTAACTTCTTCAGTGAGGGCTAAACAAAAAATAAGAATTTCTGAGACTAAGCTTTATATACAATTTTCCATAATGTTTCAGAAAAGCTGAAAAAAGTGTGAAAAGCTATGCGACATAAAGCTCACATTTCCCTTTTGTATCAAAAATATTAACTTAATAATTAAGTGGGGATCACCAATACATATGACATTAATACACCTCTTCTGATAAACTAGAGACTCACCTGAGCCTGTATTGCTTGCCTGGTTATCAAGTTCAGATTTTGAGAATTTTTTTTTATTGATTTTCACATAGGGACTATGTTAAACTTATCCATTAAAATAGAACTTAAAATAAAAATTACATGTATTTAAAATGTTGGGCATTGGTGCCTTTTGGTCTTATCAGATCTCTGAAATGGTAGAAACTACAACAAATGTGCTGGAACACTTCAGAAATAATTTTTCAAATGAATTCAATGGAAAAAAATTGGCTTATAAATTTAAAATTAAAAAGTTATTAGTTGGGTGTTTGGTCCCATTTGCTCCTGTTGACCCCTTTTATCTTGAAAACCACAAGAACTACTGGTAGGTCAATGTTTTACTAAAAGGAGGTAGAGCTTAAAATAAAAATTCAATATTTTGGGGATTAGCTCATTTTCGACTTCTCATGTCTTTGAAACGGTAAGAGCTACAACATATCAGTTTACTCCAGAAAGGTATTTACCAAAGGAGTTTAATGGAAAAAAACTGCATACAACTCTGACTTAAAAGTAATCATTTTGGGTGTTGGTCCCCTTGGTCTCCATTTGACCCCTTTTATCTCAGTAACTCATTTACTGTAAGAGCTAGGTCACATCTGTTTGACAACAGCAGACTGGAAATTTCATAATAAAATCAAAGGGAAAAAAATTGGGTGTTGGTTCCTTTAGGCAACTTAATATTTTTTTTCAGTAAGAGCGACAACAAATTTGTTGAAACACTCCAGAATGGAATTTACTAAAGGAATTTATTATGAAAATTGCATACAAATCAGACTTAAAATAAACTAGATAAAACAGCAGTCCCTCTAGTTATATTTGAAATTGAAATGAAGGATCCATCTGAAATGCAAATTTATGAAAAGAAAGTTTAAACAGTGATGGTCAAATGAAACCTGAAAGGGTTTTGGGTGCCATGCCCTTGATTCCAAAACTTTACATGGACTGCAATGTAGAAAATGTCAAAAGGAATTTAATGGAAAAAACTGCATACAAATCTGACTTAAAAGTAATCATTTTGAGTGTTGGTCCCTTGGTCTCCCATTGATCCCTTTTATCTCAGTAACTCATTTACTATAAGAGCTAGGTCACATCTGTTTGACAACAGCAGACAGGAAATTTCATAACAAAAGACCATTCACCTCTCCTGTGCTATTCACCAGAAATGTGATATATTTTCATGGACATTTTTTATCCTTCTGTTTCATTGGATTTGATTTTTGGTGTTTTAACGCCACTTTCAGCAATATCATGGCAACCAGTTTTAGTGTTGGAAGCAGCCGGAATCCCCGGAGAGAACCACCAACCATGGGCAAGCAACTGGTAAACTTTATCACTTTTAGCTGCGAGTCGAGTGCACCCTTTTTTGTAATTTACAAGGCAGGGTGCAAACCCACGCCATATTGGTGATAGGCTTCTACGAGTTGTTAGATAAACCAACTACCTAACTCATTGAGCCACCCGGGCCCTTTTGTTTCATTGGAAGAAACATGGTAATGAACATTCAAATTCTAGGTTTTTTTTCCTATGCTGAACTAAATGCCCGAAGCTCACAGGCAACAACAACAAACAAGTCAAGCAAGTCAAATATAGTCTCTTATGCTGTTCTGTATAATAAAACACTTATTGGCTGGATATTTGGGTAATAGCAAGTTTATTGTTCCCCTCCACATCAATAAACTTGCTATTACCCTCAAACCAGTCAATAAATGTATACCATTAAATCAGGAAATCAAAACACTATCAGTCAAGATGACCAATCAAAATAAAATCAACAACAGGACAAGTAAGGTTCTGTACAGGCATGTCATTTTTTTTCAGATAACTTGCCTGTGGACAAGCAGAACATTTCAAGATTTCTACACCCCAGGGGCATGTAGCTTTTGTAGCTTCACAAATCAGAGAATTTTTTTCTTATTCTTATAATACAGTGTAAAAACAACCTAGTTTTGAACAAAAACTGACCATCAATATTCCACAGATGATAAGAAATATCATATATTGATTGACATACAATTGTACAACAGCTTTCTAGTCATTGTTTTTATGGACATTTGACAAAAACATCACAACAAAATCAGTGAAAAGTTCATGTAAAAACTAACCATCACATCTCTGACAAATATCTATAAACTTCTTTAAATTCCTCATACATTCATTGTATGCATTCATTTCTGCAAGTCTAAGTTGAAGTGAAATTTTGAACTTTTTGGCATCCAATTTAGGTATATCTGTTATGATACTACACATGTGTTCCTGTTTTTCTTTAATAATCTGAAGGCATGCAACAGATATGGATCTATCATTCATTTCCTCCACAACTGTTACTAAGCAATGATTGTAGTCCTTCATCAAGGCAACACACTTGTCACTGAGGAATTTGGCATGTATATTGTTATCTGAAAAAAACAAACAAAAAAACTTGCTTTTATATGTAGGATAATTTAAATGAATACATCTGTAAAACACTCACCATTTCAGTTGTATTTTAATGGAGTGTTGGGATTCTTAGTAAGAAAAAATAACTCAATAAAATATATAAAAGATTCAAGTTGTATTTTAATGGAGTATTTTCTTAGTAAGAAAAAATAACTCAATAAAAGATATAAAAGTATCTTTTTTTATTATGTTTGACTTTAATGGAAAACAATATGTTGTCCTTGGCATCTATGAATCGACTCTATGTCTCTGCTTGAAACAAACCAAAGTTATAACATGCACATCTGAAAATAAAATGCATGGGTGAATTACATAAGCACACATTACCATTACATCTGAACACAGAAAATCCTGACATTTGAACATTATATTACATTTCCTTGCAGGTAAATTTAGTACTGGTATATTTTATCACTTCAAAAACTGCAATGTACCATACTATCCTCTGTCCAAGTCCCCTGCTAACCAATGGATGTTGGATTTTAAGCAGGATAAGAATAACTGTTTCCTTTTTCCAGACATTCTAAAATAAAATCCATACTTACCACTTTCAAACTGACTACATGCATTTAGTATATAGTGAGTAATTTGCTACCACCTGAACAAGGTAAATACAGCTAAATCAGATTAAATTATTCATCTTTTTATCAAATTGTTCTATCCTTAGGGTAATAAAATCATCTATTTAACAGCCGAAATGTTAACACTTTTTTAAAGGATGGTGATGTGGTATCATTCAAAACAATTCTCGGTAAATTTTAGCTCAAAATAATAGTCATGATAAATTAAATTTCTATCAATTTGTTGCTTACGGTAGCACGAAAAACCGGTTTTGACAAATCACGACACAAATGCCATATCCCTTTGATGCTAACTCGTGAAAAAAAGGCATTTGATACCTGACAGTAAAGATCATTTCTATCTTATTTTTATATCTATTTATATAAGAAATACAGTAAAATCAAATTACATATTTATTTACTTTTTTGAGGGATTAACTTAACATGTATCTTATACGAATCTCTCAAATTAAAATCATGCAATTGTATACAATACATAAAGTGCCAAAATGCATTTGGCTGAACAGACATTACATATATACATGTATATACATACACATGTACTTAATTTATTATATGTATTTCTATTTCGTTATATGGGATTTCCCTTAGTTTCAATGTTTTTATTTAGAATAAAACCGGTTTGTTAAGTCTTTAAGGTCTGTTTGATTTGGAAATTATTAATGCACAGGAAAGTTTTTGGCGGTAATCTGGGCGGGTGTTCACTGAGCTATAAATAGCTGATACATGTACAGTGCCCGAAAAAAAAATTTGGGCCAGTAAAATATTAAGAGTCACTGGCCCAAATGGCATAATGGTGGCCCATAAATTTGGTGATATTTTTTTAAATGAAAAAAAGATATCAGATATCAATATATAAACAGTTTTCAGTTTAATTGTTTTTTTTATCAAAAACATTAAAATTCATTCTTTCACTAGCCTCACGGGGGTTGGGGCTCTTCAAGGTAATTTTGGTACAATAATGGGTGTGCAGCTGAAATTGCGAAAACACCCCAATGCATATATTGCTATCAAATGAAACCTTAATTTACTTGTTATAACCTTTTCGACAACCTTGACGCCATTGGCTAGGGTGGTCTCAAGAAACGATGCTAGTCCGTCGTATGGGGACAATAAAAGGCTGGTTTGTGTAAGGGGAGATCAATGCCATTATCCACATTAAAGACATCCGGCAAAGAGTAGATTAATGCCTTTACAAGGACCGCTCTTGCACTCCCCAAAGTGAAGAGTGACATCGCTTGTTTCAATCCACTATGAAGAAGTGATTTTAAAGTAAAATAACCTCTCAGTTCGGGGTAATGTCAGTTGGTTATTCATTCCAAACAAGTATCTCACTTTGTTGAAATAACAAACGGTGCTGTCATTTTCTGTTATATAAACAACTGTTAACTTTTCCTGTTATTTTTTAATTTGTAAACAAAAGTTCTGGTTCCAAAAAAGAAAACACTCCCAATTGTCATTAAAATGTAGCCGTGTACGTATAGAGATGAACTATGAAAAGTTTAAAAGAAGTGACAGGCCAGCTCGTTTCCGTAGTTTGACATTACTGTCAACGATTTTCTCTCCATTGTTGGGGAAAAGTTTTTCAATGATTACCTAAGGATTGTAGTTTGACATTACTGTCAACTATTTTCTCTCCATTGTTGGGGAAAAGTTTTTCAATGATTACCTAAGGATTGACACAAAAAGGTTTCCGATTTCTGTAAAATGAAATTTGTACATGTACATTTTGCAGCAGATTGAATGAATAAATTTCCGAACCGTGGAAGATACCAGATCACAAACATTATAAGTTGACAGAATTCTCTTTATTGTTCACAACTTTCCACTTCGTCCGTGATTTTTAACAATTTTAATAATTAAATCATAAAGAAACAAAAAAACACATTTCTTTTCTAATATTTAGTGAATACTTGTGTATTACATGAAAACGTGTAGGAAACGTGTATTGATTTGCTCGATAAAAATAAATAATTGGGGAGAACAGTAAATTACATTAGCTGTGTATTCATTGGCTACAAAAATGTATTTGGACCAATCGCTGTGCTCGTAACAAACCGTTTTCGACTAGAACAGAAGAGCTATCTACTGTTGAAGTTACAGTTTATGTCCGGTTTCGGTAAAACAACAATTTTTAACGGTCTTTTAGGCAATCGCCCAGACGTTTTTTGTTGGGCCAGTGACTACCTAATTTGGAGCAGCTTTTGGTCGCTCGAATAAGATATTAGTCGCATTTGGCGACTGGGCGACCGTCCATTTCAGGCACTGCATGTATAATTATTATCGAGACGCTTTCAGTAACTTCAAGTGTTGGTACGTTCTGCTTAGTATATTACTGGGCATCTTTTCATGCACAATTGTATGACATGTATATTGATGCTTTTGTTTGTATTATTTAATAAAGATTGTTTCGCAAAGAAAATATGAGAAAGTTACTGCGAGCAAACAAGCCAAACCCAAGTCTTGTCTCTTATTTAGCACTTTATATTAGATTAGAAATTATTTAAATTCGGACGATTTCAAGAGGGAGAATTTAATAATCATTAATTCTTGCTTAGTTTAGGGTGAGGATTTTTAAACAATAATTTTTAGTCTGGTAAATCACTGATATAAAGATTTTTACTCTAATATGTTGTCTCCTATCTGGCCAAAAAAATTGTCTTAATGCCTTAGATTATTTTGAGAGAAAAAATATGCACCGACTGAGTCTAAATAAACACATTTCACTGTAACAAAAAATCCTAGCTCTCTACTATCAAATAAAAAAATGATTGGTCTTTTAATAAACAATATTTTCAGCCATATTTAATATACACAACTTGAACTTTTTTCCAGTCTTTGCAACATTATTTTGCAATCATTAGAATTACGAACAAGGAGGTTGTAAAAAAGATTCTACTATTTTATATGTATGTATGTTAATTATTTTGTTATTTTTTGTATTTATTGAACCACAAGATCGTTAAATGTAAATAAAGAATTACTTTTCATAAACACACGAACACATGTTTTAAAAACTAAATTATATTAAATTTAACATTCATAATTATTTTTTCTAAGACACATTAGAATAGTATTCTTGAGCTAGAACTTACAGATACTTACCGAAGAACATGGGACATATACTTACTGATGTAAAAAAAATACTTCCATACAACGATACTTTCCCAAGTTATCATCGGCATCTTCGACCTGTCTTAGTATTCCCCCCCCAAATTTTTTTTTTTTTTAGCTGATACATGTGTTCAAAAACCATGTCAAAATGTCTTTTGAAAATGGGCTCAAAAGTACTTAAGTTGATATTTGGGGTTCAGATAGAGGTAAAATGGCATTCTAATAGAAGTCAAAACAAACGGGTCAAAAAACGCTTCCCACGATATGGGGTACCTATATGAAGCTTGTGACCAAATATCAGATCTCTGCCATCAATAGTTGCTGAGAAAAATGCGATGAAAAATAAGCATATATGTTCAATGTGTATAAAAATCAACAAAGTCGGCAAACAGGAAGTAGGAATCTGATGGGTCCAAAAACACTTCCCACGATATGGGGTACCTATATAAAGCTGGTGACCAAATATCAGATTTCTGCCATAAATAGTTGCTGAGGAAAATGTGACGAAAAATGTGGATATATGTTCAATGTGTATAAAAACCAACTAAGTCGGTAAACAGGAAGTAGGAATCCGACGAGTCCAAAAACGCTACCCACAATATGGTATACCTATATGACGCTTGTGACCAAATATCAGATTTCTGCCATCAACAGTTACTGAGAAAAATGCGACGAAAAATATCTTTGGGGAGTGGGGGTATAATTAATGATACATGTAATATCTGCATTTTGTTTTTAAGTCCATGCATATTATGCTGTTTGTTGTTTCAGGCGATTCATAGGCAGTGCGATCACATACAAGTTCCCTGGTACACTCATTCATATTAAGTTTAAACCTTTCTAATGAAATTATTCTTTTTTTGAACAAGAAAACATTTTTTTCATTGAAGTCAGTTTTAAAAATAAAACTTACAATTACATCTTCTGACGATGTTTGTTTTTTAAATAAATTTTTATAATGAGAAAAAACAAAAACTAAAAAAAACAAATAACCAAGAATCCTCCTTGCAAGCGGTATTCACTTAATCTGCAGAAAGAATTGCATGAATATACAAGGGTTTTTCTTATACAATATAAAACATGATTGATATTAAATTTAAATTGTGACGATTGTTTCATGATTTTTTTTTAATGTAAAGACATGTTTATTATGTTCGTAAACCTATAGTGTATAGTAAACTTATAATACTGGAAGTCAAAAATACCCTTCCACAAGAACAATGACTTATATAGAAAAACCTTACAAAAACCTGGAATACAAAAAGTAGATAAAATGTCATAATGGCCACTGTTATGCATCAGCCCTTCATTATGAACTACTTCACTGCAAACTAGAGGCTCATCTGATAAAAAAAAAATCCATAAGGAATATAAAGAAAAAAAATCAGACCTGGAAATAAGGATGAGTCAAGCTAATGAGTGGAAGCCAAATGCAAAATGTTCAGATAGCCGTACAGACAGGGGTTAAATTTAATGCTCCAGAAATCCCCTAAGAAGCTTGTACATTAAAAACAACAAAATACTTCAATAAACCTGCACTATCAGGGTGACCGAATGCTCTAGGTTAAGTGACTACTAGCTAAGAGGGTAGAATCTGGATTTGGATTGAATTTTAAATGAGTTTAAATAACATTCTCATTTATTCAGGACTCAATTTACTCATTCATGAACAACTTATACAGTGACATGCCAAAATTGATGCAACTTTTTGTGACGTTCGTAACGTCAGATAGAAATGTTCTCACAATAAACTTATATTTCTGCCTATATAAAATACTTGGAAAATTTTGCATGGGTAGGACATAATTTTAGGGGTATTACGGTTGACTCTCGTTATCTCGAATTCGATGGGACCATGGAAAAAATTTGAGTCAACCGTAGTTCGACTCAAGAGGAGCTACGAAAATACTGGAAGTGTAGTTTGTTTAGCGACGAAAGGAAGACTACTCGAGCAAAATTTCGAAGAGCTAAAACCTGTCCCTATTCTCGGAACGATTTTAAACATATTCGATGTTTTTGTTGCTGTTTTTTTCTCTCTGTTAAATTCTTTGAATCTTGTGGAATGACTGATAGCTTCTAGATATCCTTTTTTGTGTGTATGAATATGTTTATCTGTTTTGTTTATGTTTTTCAGCTGTTGCATTGTCATTAAACTTCACCCATCATGACGTATTTTTCTTTGTGCAATACTGTTTATTTACAATAAATTGTGTGTTTTTATTATTCAATAAAGTGTAGAAGAAAATTATTCTTCTTTAATCAAAATCAATTTCCGACAAATAATTCAATAGATAAAACGCTTCCTTTGTGTACTTTTCATAATCATTGATGTATGCCGACCCAACTGCACTTATTATGAATCAATAATTTTTTATTGACACATCTAACCTGTGTCATAATATCAATACAATTCAAATATTATCATTAATTAATTTGACAGATTATGAAATAAACATGTGAAATAGCCTAAGGTAAAAATGTCAATGTCAATGACTGGATGTTTCACCTGTAATCCAATTTTAATCCCAAGGTTATACACATGTTTTGACAGGTAAATTCGATTGATTGATTGGTGTTTAACGTACAGCGAGCAATTTTTCAGCTATATTCAGGACGAGAACATTTAAAAATTTAAACGCCACGGGACTCGAAAAAAGGAAAGGTGATGGATAGGGACAGATAATTTTGCCAGTGCAACAGGTCTTTTATGATGAGCTGTTACACTGGGTTCTTTAACGTGTGGAGAGGGTGGCAATCTCTCAACACGGGACCTCAGTTTTATTTATGTCTCATTCGCAGGACGGGTTGGTTGTGAATTTATACATCCCGCACAACCGACGGACGCCCCTTCAAGCCGAAGAAGCTGTCGTTCCCATTTCTATACCCCGGGGTTGCCGCAGGGTTTAGGTAAATTCGACTTAACGAATGTAAATAATATGGCTTTCGACATCTCGGGACCAAAACTTTTATTCGAGACAACCAAAATTTCGCCTCATCCGAATTCGACTCAACAGGAGTCAAATTATATATATTTATACACAACGAAGTTCGGGACTTCGATAAAAATTCGACTCAACCGAGTTAGAGACAATGAGAGTCAACTGTATTTGCCAGTTCACCTTGTAAGAGTTGTCCCTCTTTTTCCTACTCTTCTGTGTGGTAGTTAAAAAAATGGAGAGCAGACGACAAGAAATGTCATTAGAGCAGAGAGTTAGCTGTAGATTTGTATCTACGTGGAGAAAAACAAAACAAATAGGCAGAAATATTCTCAGTAAACAAATTTACCATCAGTAGGCATATCAAGAAATTCCAGAAAGAGTAAAACCTTGAAAATAGCAGTAATCGAGGTAGGAAAAAATTTATGGATGAAAGGGATGACAGACTTTTAATTCGGTCAGATAAGTAAAACAGGAGAAAAACTTTGAATGAAATCAGTATTGATTACAATAACCATGCCCTTCAAAAGGTGTCTACCGGGACAATTCAGCGACGTTTACATTTTACGGTTTTAAAAGATATAAACTAAAAAAGACCCTCACAGTATCTGAACCCAACAGAAAACGTAGGTTGCAGTGGTGTAAATCTTTGAAATGTCATACAATTGATAATTACTGGAAAAATGTGATATTTTCGGATGAGACTCGAGTTGTTATTTCAAAAGAAATTTGTCTGTATGTCTGGAGAACTGGCGATGAAGCCTACCGCCCTGCATGTGTTGGACAACATGGCCGAAACGTGAGGACAAGTGCTATGTTCTGGGTGTGTGTGACTTATTCAGGAGTGGGTACATTAGTTTCAATCACAGGAAATATGAACAGTGAAAAGTTTGGAAATTCGCCTTTTATTTTCCAAGACGCTTCTTAGAGGACAACTACATGGCAAACAGATTGTCTAGATTGGCCATCACAATCTCCAGACATCAATATAATTGAGAATGTGTGGCATATTTTAATAAACAGCTGTGCCAAGAGCGCATGATACGCCCGTCGTCAACATTCATACAATATTTGTAAACAACTTTCTTTCCCATAACTCTTGAATGAAAAATCTAAATTTCACCAAAAAGTATACAGACCGTAAGACTATCAATTCCAATAACTGTGCGAAGTTTGAAGTGAATTGGCCAAGGAGTTCTCAATTTACAGCGTGACACGAAAAATCGCCTACAAATTGATGAATAAAGTCCCATAACTCCGGTAGAGATGCCGGTAATTTCCTATGATAGCCGCCATTTTGTTTTCCGGTAATGAAAATGACCAAAATTGACGTTTTCAAAAATACAATGTTTACTTTTAAATCCTTTTGTTGTTGTCTCCAACTGTTATTATTAAATTGGTTTTAATCTATATTTCCCTTCAATATATTTATTTGCTGTGGTAAGAACAAATATTGATTAAAAATATATCAGATCGGAAACAACGTTTAATAGTTTTTGACGCTGTGGCACGTTTTTTTTTATTGGGGTACCCTCTTTGCGACAAAAATAGAATATGTTTTTGACATCGTACAATCATATTTTAAATATCCAATGAAAGCTGAGATTTCCACGAAGGTCAATGTCATCTGCAAATTTTTATTTCCAGTCAAATTTCATGTAAAAAATTCAATAGAAAAAATTATAGTCATATTATTCATAGGTAGCGGCAAAAATTGAGAAGTGCTCGTCATATTTAATTAATTCAAACATCGATGGTTAAATTGGCCAAGTATCAACACAAAATAACGTCAAAAAACATATTCTTTACAACGAAAGGAAAAAGGAGATTGACCCAAATTCAACAACGCCGGCCATGTGTCAATGTCATCGATGCATAACGACGTCAACAACTTGAACAAGAAAAGATGGAAACTATTATTACTGATAACATTACGGGTGAGTTGTCATATTGAAAATATAATCATTATTGGATAGTTAGTATATATCAAACAATGAACAAAACAAAAAATAAAGCTATCGATAGGCAGGGAAGGGTGCCGGTTCATGTTTTTATAAATGGACCTGCCCAACACTCTCTCCATTCTTTCTCTCTTTATTTTTATTTATCTCCTTTTCGTCTGGGATATAATGGGAAGGGGGTACGAATAAATCCATAAAATCTAGGGCAAGTGCTGCCAAAATTTTTCGTGGGGGAGGGGGGAAAGAGAGGTATGAAAATAAATTCTAATGAAAAGGGGGAGGGTCTACCCTGGTCCTGACACAACAATACATTATTAGGGAAGTAGAGTAGTTTATTCAACATGTTCCATTTGTGTCTGAAATGATTTAACTGGTGTAAGCCAGGGCAGGGACAAAGAATTGGGTGGAGAGTGGATGCTTTCTTCTTTGCTTATTATCCTTGCCATTTTATGTCATGGTTTACTTATTGTTCAAAGGGTGGATGCTGTATCATTTTATTTTACTTTCGTATTGTAACATATTACTGGTAGTCAATGTCGCGTTGACAAAATATGAAACTAAAACAGCAACAATTTAATAAATGGAAATGTGTAAAAACTGCACTAAGAGTTTTGGTCTCTTATGTTGTTGATCATCGTCGATAGCCCACGGCTATGATATACTCGTCACTCATCACATGTGGGTCAACTGATAGAAAAATCCTTGTAGTCATGAATTATTCATCTCAAATCTGCTTGTCTCTGTTGTATTTTTGAGGATGTGAATTATTTGCACTTGTATTACGTACATTTTACTGGACCAGAAAATTATGTTACACTACTTTGATACCTTATTTGCATAGTAAAAACAAACATGGTTTTACATAATTTTTTTAATTCTTGTGACATACTGCCAATTATTAGATTTTAGTAATGTTATGTTGCTATAACAACTTCTAAATGCTGAATAAAGAAAACCCTGAAGTTTACAGAAATGTCATAAAACTACACATGTATTTAAAGTCAAATCACAAACAGAAAGAGGACATTTTTTTGGGTACACAGATCAATTTAATGTATTATTTAATATTTTCTTACTCTTTTATATGGTTTTTGTGAATAAGTGAACGAAAATAAATCAAGAGAGATATGCATAAAAAAAAATCTACATTTATATTTCACAATATTGCTGTTTTTAATCTTAACTATATTAATATTGTGGTATGAAGAATTAAAAATAGCATTTAGAAATTTTTTCAATTTTTAGATATGAACTACATTTGTACATTATTAAAGTTCTCAATGCTTTGTGATTTTTTTTCTTTAGTCAGATTATGGTAATTGAACTTCACTACTACAGCTGGTCTGGATTGGCAGTTGAAGTTTAATAAATCCCCAAGATTGAATGAGAAGAACATGGAACATTCAGCTCATTTCCAAATTGAGGACAAATATGAAGAAATTGTTCACTATATTATGAATAAATTATAAATTTTACTATTTTTACCTCGCATGGATCATTTTTGTCCAATTTTAGTATAAACATGGTATATTTTATAAATATTCTGACCTATTTCATGAAGAAGTTAAAGGGTTAGTGTAATGCCACTTTCAAAAATATTTCAGTTATATTGTGGTGGTCTGTCATTGGTAACCAGAATACCCGGAGTAAAACACTGACCTGCTGCAAGTCACTGACAAACTTTATCATATAATGGCAGAGAGTGAAACAATTTGACTTGCTCAGTTTTGTGGTACATGTATATATTTGTTTAAGTTGATCGTCAGTTTCAGCAATTTTTTAGCTACATGTATATTATTACTGCCGATATTGAGGTATAAAGAGGGAAAACCTATTTATCCAGCTGACAGATGAAAACCCTTTAGTCATGTTTAGGACGCAGGGAAATGTTAATATTTAAGGTGGCTAACCTACATTAAGTGGTATATATCATGTATATGGCATGAAAAACTGTTTTGTTTTGACTTTTAGTTACTTATTTGAGGATATAGATTTCAAAATGACAATTAGTCTTGATGATCAAATTTGGACAAGAGACGCGAGAGAAATCCTAATAAAGTAAAATTACAGAACATAAAATTTTGGAAAGGTTCCTGGTGTTGGTGTTTTTATTTACAAATGTCACTATTTGTTGTTTTGACCACACTCAAGGAGTGCATGTTAACTGTTACACCCTCGATGTCATGTATGCTCATAGAAATTACAGTATAGATGGACTGCTAGCCATGTGTTTTTTTTGTGGTATCTCTTTTTATATATTCAGTTTATTTATCTTTACAACAGATTGATAGAGGGCTTTCAGTTGATCATTCTGATACCTAGATGGTCTAAATCGGACAAAGAATACCAGAGAAATAACAAAAAATATGATTTTTTCCTCAAAAAATGTGCGCATTTGGTGGCCATTTTGTTTCAAAATGGCCGCCATTTTAAGTTAATTAGTGTCCACAAAACAATATAATAAAACAAGAAGATATCATCTATCTACATTTCAAGTTTCATGTAATTATCTTGTATACTTTTTGAGATCTAACCAGTTATATACATGTATAACTACATTCTATTTACAAAATTTCAATATTTTTGATGGTGCAATCAAGACAACAATCACCAAACTGCCTCAACACCCATTTTCAAATCTGTATAAAACTATATTTCCAAGACTGAAAATGGTTATAGTTCATAATCCTATTCAGAATAAATGGTTTAACAACCTCAATTATTTATCTAAGCAAATTTATGTTGGAATAATATGGAAAAGTGACGTGAACATGCCCTTTGTGGTCATTTCGACAAACCGAAAAGCTGTTTTCGAGGATTTTTACAGGTCTCAAAATTTTAAATGTTGTCTAATTTCAAAAAGTCCTGTAGTTTTTCTTGTATACATATGTTTGTTCTCCCAGAAAACAGAAGATTATGCAACTAAAGAATACAATCATTATTAGCCATGGAAACGTGTTCAAAAGGGTGTTTTCTCTGGTGGCCATCTTGGAATAAAAAAGGGGGGAAGTCTGGAATTTGAAACAGCCACAACTTTGCAACTACTGGTCCGATTTTTACAAATGAGGGCTTAAAATGTCTGTCTTTGTGAGTTTTAATTGATAAACAAGAAATATATAAGTTTTAACATTGATGGAAATTGTCCTGGCATCTCTAACTCTGGAATGAAAAATTGAAATTCACCAATAAGTATACAGACCATAAGACTATCAATTCCAATAACTATGCGAAGTTCGAAGTGAATTGGCCAGGGGGTTCTCAATTTACAAAGCGACATACGAAAAATCGTCTACAATTTGATGAATAAAGTCTCATAACTCTGGAATGAAAATTCGAAATTTCACCATAAAGTATACAGACCGTAAGACCATCAATTCCAATAACTCTGTGAAATTTGAAGTGAATTGGTCAAGGGGTTCTAAAGTTAGAGCGCGACATGTGAAACGGACAGACGGACATTGGTATACCATAATACGTCCCGTCTTAAAGACGGGCATATAAAAATCAGACTGAAGAGATCTTTGGAGATAATTAGAAATCGAGATGATTTAGTGAGGGAGGTTTTGAGAATCTGGGAATCCCTAACAGTTCCATATATAAGAGTTCTTTACCACACTATTCCCTGATGATTACAAGCTGTGATTGCTTCAAAAGGTCATATTACAAAGTACTGAAAATTTTGTGTAAGTACAGTCTATATTTATTTAATAAGAACCGTTTGCCTCTCTTTTATTAATATACTTTTATAAATGACGTCAAGTAAAAAGTTGCATCAATTCTGGTATCTCACTGTACATGAAATCTATCAACAGAAAACAATTACATAATGTTTATGCATAATTAACTGCACAATGCATGTTAACTTTTAATAAATAATACTTACTGAACATTTTGACAAAAATTGGAAAAGGGATCCAATTCAACAGAAATGGCAAAATGGATGAGATATCCCCAACATTCAAATCACCAACTTTTTCCTCAAACACTGTGGATAATAGTTTCCCTAAATTCTTTAATTGATCTTCCTTCCATCTTGAGCAAGTAAGCGGTACGCTCATCTTTTCAACTGCCTAAAAAAATATATGACTTAATATAAATAATAAATTTGAAAAAAAATCAGTAATACTGAAAACAAATTATTTGTCAAATATCAGTTCCATATATGCTTATTCAGTTCACATAAAATGAAATTGTTTATATTGAAATAGCGATTCTAAATTTGCTGTTCATTGAACGTAAATACTGTTGAATTTTAATTAGTTGTGATGAAGTGTCAATTTGACACACCTTTTCACATACAACACACATAAACAAAGTCTAATTGACTTGTTTTCACTATCCTTAACTACCCTAAATAGCCTTATACAGTCAATGACTTTGGGATTTTCAACTTACAAGCCATTCGGGCCAGCACTTATGAAAACTTTACTGGCCCGAATACATACTGTATAACCGATAATTTCTGCTGCAATCTAATTTCTGCGGTATTCTGCGTCAACTCCAGACCGCAGAAATTAAAATCGCAGAATATTATGTAAAATAAATGTTTAATGTCCCGTACAAAATACCTTTTCAAACTCTTAACTCCAATTCCGCCGAAGTGTCAAATATTTAATTAGTCCTAATTACTATATCCAGATTAAAAAAGCAACTGGTACTATATAAATGTTTACACAACAATTAAAGGTTATTTAGCTGTGGACTGATGATTTTTAACTGTTAATTACAATTACTCCAGATAAATAAATGTGATTATATATACCAAGCTGACACCAACAATAATTGAAAAATCACATGAATTAATGTTTACAATCATAATAAAGTTTATTAAAGCAATATTTAAAATTGTTATTACATAAATTAACATTGGTGGTGTTTTTTTTAATTGTTGTAGCTTCGATTGAATAATATCAAACTGCGTGATCTCAGGATTCATCTAAAAACCAAACAAATAGAAATGTACTGGTAGTAGAATTCCGGTTAACCGGAGTTTTTATGTCTACATTATACTAAAAGAATTGAATATAATTGCTTTTAATCAAAATTCTTTAAAAAAACCAAGATGAACTGTGAGCTAATGCTCACTTATGATACCCCCGCTCTTCGGCAAACAGGAAGTAGGAATCTGACGGGTTCAAAAACGCTTCCCACGATATGGGGTACCTATATGAAGCTTGTGACCAAATATCAGATTTCTGCCATCAATAGTTGCTTACAAAAATGCGACTAAAAATGGGCATATACAAAATGTATGTTCAATGTGTATAAAAATCAACAAAGTCGGCAAACAGGAAGTAGGAATCTGATGGGTCCAAAAACGCTTCCCACGATATGGGGTACCTATATGAAGCTGGTGACCAAATATCAGATTTCTGCCATCAATAGTTGCTGAGAAAAATGTGACAAAAAATGTGCATATATGTTCAATGTGTATAAAAACCAACTAAGTCGGCAAACAGGAGGTAGGAATCTGACGGGTCCAAAAACGCTACCCACAATATGGTATACCTATATGACACTTGTGACCAAATATCAGATTTCTGCCATCAACAGTTACTGAGAAAAATGCGACAAAAAATATCTTGGACGGACAGAGGCAAAACAGTATACCCCTCTCCCCCTTAGGGGAGCGGGGGTATAAAAAAGTTATATGATAAAGTATGAAGATTCAACATCAAAAACATATATCCGAAATATCAAAGATTTAATACCGATATCGATCCAACTATTGACTTTGTATTTCCTGTCAACAAAATAAATCGCGAAAACAGTGAAAAAATAGTTTCTCAAGACAAAATTGAAGTTAACCAAATGCGTATTCAGAAGTTGTAACCTTTGAAAACTTTCCAAAGAATTGAATATGCTTTTACTTCTAATGATCACTGTGATGTGAACCAGTTGTTTATCATAACATCGCTTCCTGTAATACAAACAATAATTTTTCGGTGCCGAGATTTTCAATCCGCAGAAAAGAAAATCCGCAAAAATTAAATCTTCTTTTTAGACCAAAACCGCAGAAATGACCGGTTATACAGTATTCACTGGCCCGAAAGTAAATTGACCAAATCTGACATAAATTGAAAGAAAGTAATGAAAAGCATCATGATATCACGTTTATTCTCTTGAATAAAAAAAAATATGAGTCTCTCTGTTTGGAGCTCCTCCAGTTCATTCTCCTCATCCTCATCAATCCACCCTCCTTCATCTTCACTCAGCCTCTCGACGTCTTGTCATATACTGGTACATATAAAATCATTACGTTCAAGCCTTGGTCAAGCCTTGGTCGTATTTGAGGGATACAGGTCAAAACGCCCCCACTTTTTTTCAGAATAATTTTTTTTTTACCAAAACTCTCCCAATCTTCTTTGCCCAAATGGCATGCTTAATAAAAAAAAAAATCTACTCAAATGATGATATCATGTGTGATGGCTTGTAATTCAAGATTTGTCTTGTAAATTTATATACTTACTGTCTTGTTCTAACTACCTTAATGCAACTGATACAATATTCACTTTCCAGTATAAATGGATAATGTTATCATGCCAGAATCATGTCGTAAACATACCTTCCAGTAAGGCTTGACCAAGCCATTGTTATCAAAGCTTAAACTTCTCAAAATTCTTTTGTTGGCTTTGTACTTTTCTTTTTTACAATACCTTCGCTTGTGTTTTTTTTTACTTTATTACCAGTAATTAAACTCATCAAAGACCATTGGTATGGATAAAGGCATATAATTGTACCGGTAATAACTAATTATAATGAAACATATAAATTTACAAAAAAGAATTGCAAGAAGACATTAATTAACATTTGAATCACAAAAATTGAATTATTTTGGAAAAAAGTGGGGCTGGATTTTGACATGTATTCGTATTTAAGCCATATCCGGTCCTTTTTCCAGATTTCTAGTAATTTTCTATCCCTTATCTCCTGGTACCCCCTTTTTAAAAATGTTTTTCAACACACTTTCATTTCTGTAAATTACCGGGCCCCGTCAAAATATTAAAATAAATTAGCCATAGGTTTTTATTTTTTTTATACCAGAAGTTAAACAATATGGACGGAGTTAAGCAACAAGACAGTATGCCCCAAAATGATTCGACCCTGGGTTTTAAATGGATAAAAAAAATCACACAAAATATTGTATAGTCATATACCATATAACCGGTAATTTCTGCAGCAATCTAATTTCTGTGGTCAACTCCGGACCGCAGAAATTAAAATCGCAAAATATTATGTAAAATAAATGTTTAATGTCCCGTACAAAGTACGTTTTCAAACTCTAACTACGATTCCTCCGTAAGTGTCAAATATTTAATTAATCGTAATTACTATATCCAGATAAACAAAACCTGGTACTATATAAATGTTTATACAACAATTAAATGTTATTGTAGCTGTGGCATGATGATTTTTACCTGTTAATTACAATTACTCCAGATCAAGAAATTATGATTGTACCAAGCTGACACCGACAATAATTGAAACAATCACCTGATTAAATGTTTACAATCATAATAAAGTTTATTAAAGCAATATTTAAAATTGTTATTTCATAAATTAACATTAGTTTGTTTTTTTTGCTTTTTTTTTAATTGTTGTAGTAGCTTCGATTGAATAATATCACACTGTGTGATCTCAGGATTCATCTAAAAACCAAACAAATAGAAGTGCACTGGTAGTAGAATTCCGTTTAACCCGAGTTTTTATGTCTACATTATACTAAAAGAATTGAATACAATTGCTTCTAATCATAATTCTTTTTAAAAAATTGTTATATAATAAAGCATGAAAATTCGACTTTAAAAATATATATCCGAAATATATCAAAGTTTATACCGATATCGATCCAACTGTTCAGTGCCTGAAATGGACGGTCGCCCAGTCGCCAAATGCAACTAATATCTTATTCGGGCGACCAAAAGCTGCTCCAAATTAGGTAGTCACTGGCCCAACAAAAAACGTTTGGGCGATTGCCTAAAAGACCACAAAAAATTGTTGTTTTACCGAAATCGGACATAAACTGTAACTTCAACGGTAGATAGCTTTTCTGTTCTAGTCGAAAACGGTTTGCTACGAGCACAGCGATTGGTCCAAATACATTTTTGTAGCCAATGAATACACAGGTAACGTAATTTACTGTTCTCCCCAATTATGTATTTTTATCGAGCCAATCAATACACGTTTTCATGTAATACACAAGTATTCACTAAATATTAGAAAAGAAACGTGTTTTTTTGCTTCTTTATGATTTAATTATTAAAATTGATAAAAATCACGGACGAGGTGGAAAGTTGTGAACAATAAAGAGAATTCTGTCATCTTATAATGTTTGCGATCTGGTATCTTCCACGGTTCGGAAATTTATTCATTCAATCTGCTGCAAAATGTACATGTACGAATTTCATTTTACAGAAATCGGAAACCTTTTTGTGTCAATCCTTAGGTAATCATTGAAAAACTTTCCCCCAACAATGGAGAGAAATCGTTGACAGTAATGTCAAACTACGGAAACGATCTGGCCTGTCACTTCTTTTAAACTTTTCATAGTTCATCTCTATACGTACACGGCTACATTTTAATGACAATTGGGAGTGGTTTTCTTTTTTGGAACCAGAACTTTTGTTTACAAATTAAAAAATAACAGGAAAAGTTAACAGTTGTTTATATAACAGAAAATGACAGCACCGTTTGTTATTTCAACAAAGTGAGATACTTGTTTGGAATGAATAACCAACTGACATTATCCCGAACTGAGAGGTTATTTTACTTTAAAATCACTTCTTCGTAGTGGATTGAAACAAGGGATGTCACTCTTCACTCTGGGGATTTTTAAGGATCACTGTAATGTGCACCAGTTCAGTTGTTTATCCTAACATCGCTTCAGTTGTTGCTTCCTGTAATACAAACAATTCTTTTTTCGGTGCCAAGATTTTCAATCCGCAGAAAAAAAAATCTGCAAAAATTAAATGTCTTCTTTTTAGACCAAAACTGCAGAAATTTCACACCGCAGGAATTACCGGTTATATGGTATTCATAATGCATAATAATCATACTTATATTACTGAAGATTACACTAGTTTGTGTTTGAAAATAATTTGTAATCAGTAATTTTTTTTTTTAAATGAGATCAGCTTTATTTTGGTCCGAGTTTTACACAAGGATGAAAAGATTTTGGGACGAAAACATATCTCTTTACTACATGCGCAAACTGCTATTTACGATTCTGATGTAAAGTTATTTTTAAAACAGGGAATTAAAATCCCATCAACTTGGTCGTGGCTAAACGCATTTGTTCAATATGTAGCCTATACAATCATAATTCTTCATAAAAATTTTAAATATGCTAAAGTATGAAAATTCAACTTTAAAAATATATATCTGAACTATCAAACATTATACCGATATCAATCCAACTGTTAACTTCATATTTCCTGTCGACAAAATAGATCGCGAAAACAGTGAAAATGTAGTTTCTTAAGACAAATTTGTAGTTAATCAAATGCGTATTCAGAAGCTGTAGCCTTTGAGAACATTCTGCTGAAATAAATATGGTTTTACTTCTAGGAACCACTGTAATGTGCACCAGTTGTTTATCGTAACATCACTTCAGTTGTTACTTCCTGTAATACAAACATATTTTTTTTCGGTGCCGAGATTTTCAATCCGCAAAAAAAAAAATAAGCAAAAATTAAATGTCTTCTTTTTAGTCAAAAACCGCAGAAATTACCGTTATACGGTATAACAGGTCTGATTATAGACAATTCAATAAATGTCAGTAAGGAATTATCATCATTCCTTGACCGCTAATTGGTGTTGTTTTTGCCGCCATGATTGGTGAACAAAAACAGCTGATATGATACCTGTATTGATCTGTGTTAAAGACATTATAATATTATCTACCGTTATTTAATGATACTCAAATTAGAAAAATATATGGAAACAACTGCTTTTTCTTAAATTAGTGTTGAAACAGACCAATTTCCCCCTCGCTTTGCTAGAACTTATTGATTTGTCAAAACTTGAGAATTCACTGATTCATTTTTGAAAACTTGAGACGCAAAATTTGCTGGATGGAAAAGATCAGTCGGATTTATTTCAACAATAAAATTGTGTCAGAAAAGTAAACTACCTGACTTCAGACACAATTCACATATTTCAAATCAAGCATGTTTTATCTACTTTATTTCTCAGGGCTATGACCCTTTAACATATAACTATTAACTTGCACATTCTAGTATAAGTTTAATATATAAGTCTTTCAGCATCCACTTGTCATGTAAAGACCTCCCCAGATAATTCACACCAAATTAAATATCAAGTCACCATTTTATTTTTGAAAAATAAAGCTTTTAAAGTTCAGGCAATCAAATTTCAAATCAAATATCAGTTCTGGCTGCCATTTTGAATTTTGGATGGGCACCAAAATCACTAAAGGTCCATAGGAACAATATTGTAAAGTTACTTTACATTTGGTCAAACAGTTTCAGATTAGATGTTAACAGACAGAACTTAATTATTAATGGGTAATGATGTACGAAATTGTGATGTTATAATATGATTAAGTTATTGCAGTTTTATAAAAAAAAACAAAAACAAATACAAAAGCTTTAGATAGATAAGTATATTATCAATTTCAATGCATACATACAATAATTTTGATGGAATCTATATCATGTTATGATAAATAGAAATTTCATAGAAATTTCATATCTTAAGATTGAAAATGTACATATTCTATTTTTAACTTACTCCAGAGGCATATTTGGTTAAGATATTCAACATTGCATTACAGAAGCCCTGATTTTTGCAGTATACTTTAACCACTTCTTCTTCAAAATTCTGCAAAAAAAAATTTCCTTTTTATTTAACAGAAACATGATTAGAAATTTGTATAATGTAACAACTTAACATGGGGATTACCTTTGTAAAATAATACTGAATTACACAAGATAATTGTATGACGTGTTAAGGTTAGAGGTACTGTACTGGTGTTTAATCACTTCAACAGTTATTTAGTTACATTGACCCAGTTAGTTTTGTTGGTCGAGGAAATCTGAGAGCTTGGAGAAAACCATTGGTCTGTTGCATCACATAGAGAAGTATCAAGTACACCTTACCATCAGAGTGAAACAAATTCACAAATTGAGTGGCAATATGCCCGGATTACATAGGTAGATGTATGCACAATTACCATACGATCATGGCCACAGCAATGCCCTAAATATATGTAAAACCCAAACATATTATGAAACAAGTGAGAGAAGATGTCAGCAAATTAGGTTATTTGGCTAATTGCATTTACTTAATTTATCCGTAATAATAATATACAGTGCAGCGCTTAACTTTTGTCGAAGAATATGTATTCTGAATGAATGGTTGATTATTTGTTGCTTAGCATCCCACGTCAAATGTTTCCTTAATATTCAGGAGTAGATCAACAAAGTTCCACAATATATACATAAATAAGGGAGGATTGGAGCACTTGGGAAATGATTTATGAAATAAACTTTTCTTACCAACTTGTGAAATCGGACAAGTAGCCCAACAGTTTTAGTTGTACGATAGCAAGAATCACAAAATGTTCTAGATTCTGGGAACAATTTTTTTTTATTCATTTTTCAATAAGATCCCTATAGTGGATAAAAGTTTATTTTCCAGGGATTAGTTGTGCATTTTTTTAGGTCAAACTGTTCACATCAGGGTTATTTCTGTGAAAACGGAAAAGCAACATTAGAAAGTTTGTGATTTTAGCATTATCTCAAGACCTTTTGAAAATCGTCGGACCCGTCGGTCCGGCATTTCCGTCGTCCTAGTTGGCCCGACTGTCTGCCTAACGTTTCAGTTTCGTGTAGGATGAATGTTTACATCCCGACCGGAAACATGATCGCAAAAGTAAATTCCGCAACGGTTGTGGTTTTATTAATGTTGATATGAACTTATGAAGCTCCTTTTCACATTTGCAGTATTTATCTAAAAACCCGTTTAATTTTCAACAAGATGTTGCATGCTACGTCGTGCTAAGAATACCCCCACTCATTCATTTGTAAGTCGCACGGTAAACAGGAAGTAGATGTGCGGTAAACCTGGAAAGGAGAGACACCGCACAAGTCATCATGCCAAAGCCATATATCAAAGATAAAATCATTTCTTCCAGTAGAAGCCGAGATAACTGTTACGAAAGTTTTCATTACAGCAAACATGAAAAATTCTAAGTCGCACGGTAAACAGGAAGTAGATGTGCGGTAAACCTGGAAAGGGGAGACACGGTACAAGTCACCATGCCAAAGCCATATATCAAATATAAAATCATTTCTTCCAGTAGAAGCTGAGATAACTGTTACGAAAGTTTTCATTATGGCAAACATGAAAAATTCTAAGTCGCACTGTAAACAGGAAGTAGATGTGCAGTAAACCTGGAAAGGGAAGACACGGTACAAGTCACCATGCAATAGAAGCTGAGATATCCGTTACGAAAGTGTGAACGGACGGACGGACAGACGGACGGACGGACGGACAAGGTGATTGCAATATAGTCCCCATTCTATGAATGGGGGTATAATAAAAGAAACAAGATATGATTATAATCTAACGATTATGAAGTCTCCCAAACCGGCCATTGACACTATCTACCAACATATCAAATTTTGATGATATCGGACAATGTTGAATTTTTACCCCCCATTTTTATGCCGTGTTTTGGCAGCCATTTTGAAAATGGCAGACATCTTGAAAGCATTGGTATAACGATCATTGGTAGGTGTTGGGATAACGATCATTGGTAGGGGTTGGTATATCGATCATTGGTAAGTGTTGGTATAACGATCATTGGAAGGTGTTGGTATAACGATCATTGGTAGGTGTCGCTATAGCGATCATTGGTATGTGTCGGTATAAGGATCATTGGTAGGTGTCGGTATAAGGATCATTGGTAGGTGTCGGTATAATGATCATTGGTAGGTGTCGACATAACTATCATCAGTAGGTGTCGGTGTAACGATCATTGGTAGTTGTCGGTAGAACGATCATTGGTAGGTGGTGGCAAAACGATCATTGGTAGGTGTCGGTATAACGACAGGGTTCATACACCTTTTTTGTGAGAAAATTCCATGACTTTTCAAGGACTTTTCCAGGATTTTTTTTAGTTTTTCCAGGACCAACTTTAAGCAAACTGTCAACGAGTATAAGTGAAATTTTGAGTAATCACATTATTTATCATGTTCTAACCGTTGTATATGAGTATATAAGAAATTATCCATCATAAACAGCACACTTGGTAGCCATTTATGCCAACGTGACCTGAACTACCATCAAAATGGAAGTGGCCCGTTGGACAATGAGACAATTACAACCCTTTCAGTTTTCTATTTAAATTTATAACTTAATTCTAGTATAGCTTGGATGTCTAGCTGTTGTTTTTTTTAAAGTTGTTGAATTAGAGATTCATCAAATAGGAGAACATATATCTTCTTTTTTTATCTTTCTTTTGATTGATTCCATCAAATATGGACGGATTCCAAAGACTGCCAAAGAGCATGCTTCGGTTCTCCAAGGGCCATTTGTATGCTATCATATCGTCCGAGAACATACTCTGAAAAACCTGTACATTGTCTGTATAACCTGTACATTGTCTGTATAACTTATGAAAGAAAAGTGGCTTTTTACCATGTTTAGTGTCAAAATTATATCTCCACTTTTATGAAATCTGTTGTTGCCACAGACTCCTCCAATAATGTTTATGTAGGCTGGACACTGGCTGGTTCCACTTGATTATTAACCCACACTGACAGTCTAAAACTGCTTTTCTTTTTATATGTTCAGAGTGTTTTGTTGACTAAATGTGACTTTCAAGTCCACCCTTCCTCCTATATTACTGATGTTAATATCCTTTATACATGCATTACATGATGCAGCTTTAAATTTGTTTTGCATTTGAGACAGACACTTAAGTTATATTCTGGCTTTTCAAGCCATCAAGTTAATTTTAAAAGAAGAGTTTCCAGCCATTTTGTGGCAAAAACTACAATATGCTGTATTTGTATGTGGAAGCTGTCATTTTTAAAATATGGAAATACACACCTCATAAGCGAGCTATATTAAAAAATTGGTAGATGATTTATTTTTAGAAAAATCATGATGCTTAGTTTTCCTCTGGGCTCTTCTTCAAGGGCAGTTTTTCACCCATATTCGAAATATAAAATTCCTTTTGTCCAAATGAGCCTTTTGCTTTGTTCTCACTACTTCCAACATCCAACCATCTTTTTATAGTCAGGGTTATCTAACCACTTGATCTGAAAATGGCAGTTCCCTGACATTTTAAAAGCCAAAAGTACATTTTCCAATATCTGGTTTCCTATTGCAACACTGTTTAATGCAGGAAACTGTAGTACATTAGACAACCAGTCTATACATCCGGTTGCATATTTTTACAAATAATTTTAAAGAAACGAACTTAAAATCCTTATTTTACATTTACCACAACTGGTGCCTTGTTTCAAGTATGCCTAAAGGAAACAGTTAAGACAGAAATCAGCAGAATCTCTTAATTTTAGATGTTTGAATACATTTAATAAAGATTACAGCTCAAATAATAATTTTCCACGACTATTCAAGGACTTTTCGATAAAATACAGTTTTCCATGACTTTTAAAGGCCTTTATTTTACAAAATTAAAATCCACGACTTTTCCAGGATTCCATGACCCGTACGAACCCTGTAACGATCATTGGTAGGTGTTGGTATAACGAACATTGGTAGGTGTCGGTATAATGATCACTGGTAGGTGCTGGCATAACGATCATTGGAAGGTGTTGGCATTACGATCATTGGTAGCTGTCGGTATAATGATCATTAGTAGGTGTCGGTATAACGATCATTGGTAGGTGTCGGTGGAACGATCATTGGTAGGTGTCGGTATAACGATCATTGGAAGGTGTCGGTATAACGATCATTGGTATGTGTTGGTATAACGATCATTGGTAGGTGTCGGCATAGCGATCATTGGAAGGTGTTGGCATAACGATCATTGGTAGGTGTCGGTATAACAATCATTAGTAGGTGTCAGTATAACAATCATTAGTAGGTGTCGATATACGGATCATTGGTAGGTGTCGCTATAGCGATCATTGGTATGTGTCGGTATAAGGATCATTGGTAGGTGTCGGTATAACGATCATTGGTAGGTGTCGGTATAACGATCATTGGTAGGTGTTGGTATAACAATCATTGGTAGGAGTTGGTATAGCGATCATTGGTAGATGTCGGTATAACGATCATTGGAAGGTGTTGGTATAACAATCATTGGTATGTGTCGGTATAACCATCATTGGTAGGTGTTGGTATAACGAACATTGGTAGGTGTCAGTATAACGATCACTGCTAGGTGTTGGCAAAACGATCATTGGAAGGTGTTGACATTACGATCATTGGTAGCTGTTGGTATAATGATCATTAGTAGGTGTCAGTATAACGATCATTAGTAGGTGTCAGTGGAACGATCATTGGTAGGTGTTGGTATAACGATCATTGGTAGGGGTTGGTATAACAATCATTGGTAGGTGTTGGTATAACGATCATTGGTAGGTGTCGGAATAGCGAACATTGGAAGGTGTTGGCATAACGATCATTGGTAGGTGTTGGTATAACGATCACTGGTAGGTGTTGGTATAACTGTCATTGGTAGGTGTCAGTATAACTATCATTAGTATGTGTCGGTATAACGATCATTGGTAGGTGTCGGTAGAAAGATCATTGGTAGGTGTCGGTATAATGATCATTGGTAGGTGTCGGTATAACGATCATTGGTAGGTGTTGGTATAGCGGTCATTGGTAGGTGTCTGTATAACGATCATTGGTAGGTGTCGGTATAGCGATCATTGGTAGGTGTCGGCATAACAATCATTGGTAGGTGTTGGTATAACCATCATTGGTAGGTGTTAGTATAACCATCATTGGTAGGTGTCGGTATAACTATCATTAGTATGTGTCGGTATAACAATCATTAGTAGGTGTAGGTAGAACGATCATTAGTAGGTGTCGGTATAACGATCATTGGTATAGGTGTTGGTATAGCGATCAGTGGTAGGTGTTGGTATAGCGATCATTGGTAAGTGTTGGTATAACGATCATTGGTAGGTGTTGGTGTTGGTATAACGATCATTGGTAGGTAGGTGTCAGTATAACAATCATTGGTAGGTGTTGGTATAACGATCATTGGTAGGTGTTGGTGTTGGCATAACGATCATTGGTAGGTAGGTGTCGGTATAACAATCATTGGTAGGTGTTGGTATAACGATCATTGGTAGGTGTTGGTGTTGGTATGACGATCATTGGTAGGTAGGTGTCGGTATAACGATCATTGGTAGGTGTCAGTATAACGATCATTGGTAGATAGATGTTGGTATAACGATCATTGGTAGATGTTGGTATAACGATCATTGGTAGGTAGGTGTTGGTATAACAATCATTGGTAGGTGTTGGTATAATGATCATTGGTAGATGTTGGTATAACGATCATTGGTAGGGACTCCAAGTCAAAATTATTCTTAGAATATTTGTTTAAAATTTAATTACCATGTTTAAGAACTTTTCAAGACCAACAATACAAAACAAACGGATTGAAAATTGGTTGAGATTTGACGAAACTATGTACATTCAAAGTCTTCAATAACAGCCCTATTCTTGGAAAATGGTAGAAATTGGCAGACAGACAACCTCAAGTGTAACTTTCAACCTTTATTAATTTAATAACATGTTAACAATACAGGCAATCATATAGTAAATTTTAAACACCTTAAGACATATAACAAATAAAATAAAATACTTCTGGCATATCTTTTATGCATAAAGATACAAGGGCTGTTGAAAATCCTGAAAAAAACACTTGGACTTAGAAATTTTTTCGATGGCACCACACTTTTTCTGCATTATATTGGCTTTCAACACATTTTCAAGCATCTGCCTTACCAAACTGGTTATAGATATGTATATGATAAATGTTTTTTTGAAAAAGCAAGGCCTAGGGTATCCAGAAATGTACTCTACATATATTTATTTTGCTATTGAAAATGGCTTTTCCGGCAATTTTTGAAGATGATTATGCAAAAACCAGAAGGACCAAGACCTAACCGGTGATTAACTGTACAAAATGACACCGAAACAACATTATGAGAGTCATTTCTCCTGTTCTCTTACAACAGATTTTTCCAAATAGTACCAACAAATCTGCTTTGAGGCTCATTTATTACTTAAAAAATAGTAATGAAATGTATGTGTTATTTGTTTCACAAGACCACTTTGCATAAAAAAAACTGCTTTAACTTATTTTTTGTAGTGTGTTATATAAATATATTAAAAATGTTAGCCAAAATATCTCAGAAATTTCTTTTTTTAGCCTTTTTTTTTAAATTAAAGAATGTCTCTTTTTTGCAAATATTTCAGTAATTTTATAGTTTTCTGAATTTTAATAGCTAATATTGTTATCATATTATTATTTGATGGAATTAACATTATTATGTCTATTGTCTCCTCTGTTGTTGATTGTGTTTGGCCAAAATCTCTAAAAAAAATATATATATATAAAGGGAGATAACTCCACGAAAAAAACCAAGATGGCCACCAAGGAAAAGACCCTTTTTCCATGGTTAATATATCAATGATTGTATTCTTTTGTTGCATAATCTTTTGTTTTCAGGGAGAACAAACATATGTATACAAGAAAAACTACAGGACTGTTTGAAATTGGGACAAATTTCAAATTTTGAGACCTGTAAAAATCTTTGAAATGACTTTTCTGTTGGTCGAAATGACCACAAAGGGCATGCTCATGTCACTTTTCCATATTACTCCAACATAAATTTGTTCAGATAAATAAATGAGGTTGTTAAGCCATTTATTTTGAATAGGATTATGAACTACAACCATTCTCAGCCTTGGAAATATAGTTTTATTGGATATGAAAATGGGTGTTGAGGCAGTTTGCTAGTTGTTGTCTTTGTGTCACCATCAAACATATTGAAATCTTGTAAATAGAATATAGTTATACATGTATATAACTGGTTAGATCTCAAAAAGTATACAAGATAATTACATGAAACTTGAAATGTAGATAGATGATATCTTCTTGTTTTATTATATTGTTTCATGGACACTAATAAACTTATAATGGTGCCCATTTTGTTTCAAAATGGCCACCAAATGCCAACAATTTTTGCAGAAAAAGTCATATTTTTTTTATTATTTCTCTGGTGTTCTTTGTCTGATTTTGACCATCTAGGTATCAACTGAAAGCCCTCTTCTATCAATCTCTTGTAAAGATAAATTAACTGAATGTATAAACACTAAGAGATACCACAATAAAAACACATGGCTAGCAGTCCATCTATACTACTGTATTTCCTACCAGCATACAATCATGACATCGATGGTGCAATGGTTAACATGCTCTCCTAAAGTGTTGTAAAAACAACAAATAGTGGCATTTGTAAATAAAAACCAACACCAGGAACCTTTCCAAAATTACTTGTTCTGTAGTTTTACATTTTTAGGATTTTGCCCGTCTCTTGTCCGAATTTGATCATCAAGACTAATTTTCATTTTGAAATCTATATACTAAAATAACTAAAATGTCAAAACAAAACGGTTATTCATGTCATATGCATGATATATACAACTAATGTAGGTTAGTCACCTCAAAGATTAACATTTCACTGCCTCCTAAACATGGCTAGGGTTTTCGGTAAGCTTGATAAAGTGGGTTTCCCTTTTCTTACCTCAATGTCGGCAGTAATAATATCCATGTAACTGAAAAATTGCTGATAGTGACATTCAACTTAAACAAATATATTCATGTACCACAAAACTGAGCAAGTCAAATTGTTTCACTCTCTATGACAGATGTTTCAGTCTGGCTCCATGCTATTTTAATTAGCTTCTTAAAACATGTACTTGAAATCAGCAAAAAATATTATGGTTGTTTATTTATTAATGAAATATGATAGATATTTTGTGAAATACATCATCCATTGTGATTTAAGGAAGTTCAGATACAAGTTGTATATATTATTGCCACACCATGTGTTGATTTTTTTGTTACATTTCTAACTTCCAATAATCATGATCATCTGTAAAGAACAATATGTGTGAAATTTTCAATGCTACATATTGAAGGTGTATATACAAATGTGTATAGTGAAACTAACGAAAATGTTGACAAATCTTTATCCATCTATCTATTGAATGAAATTAGAATTTATAGACTCTGCCGTAAATTATCCTTGAGTAGAACACATTTCAGGTACTATTCCAATGCCAACTTGGATCACATTTGTCTTTGACCAACAGCATACTGTCAGATGAACTGGAAAAAAAACCAGAAGGCACCACAAAGAAATAGTTCTATCTACATGTATATATTTACATTTCATAACTATTATTAAGAAATAAATTCACAGTGCATTTTTATTTTCAAACTGTCATGTGATAATTGACAATAAATTAGTCCATAGAAGCAGGGCCCGTCTTAACAGCATTATAGGCTCCCGGGTAAAGCAGTGCATTTGGGCCCTATCTACACAAACACTCACAGGAATAAAAATGTAAATTGTCGATAAAATTGAGCATATATTTATTGTATTGGTACTTCCAACTAAATCAGTGATTAAATATTAAAAACTTGCCATACATTCAGGAGATCTTTATGTAATTCAAATTTATTTTTTTGAATTTCACAAAATAAAAAAGATATCCAGACTAAAAAAGAGCTGGTCCTAGTCACTAAGATATGATTTATTTTTAGTCTGCATTTTAAATAACAATACAATTTTTGGGATTTATTTTTAGTTGAAATATATAGGAAAATCAAAGTCAATTTTTATTTGTTATGTTTAGATTGTGAACAAATAAAAACCACTCATATAAACATAATGAGCAAATAAACAATCAAAATATAGACAATTCTGAATGTTTTGGTGTAAAATTTGTTAAAATCTATCCAGAAATGACTTCACAATAAAAAAAAATTAAAATATGGTTTTGGTTGATTATATAGGGATTTTTTTTTACATGTTGCAATACTTTTGTCCACATACTCTACAACACAGGGAGTGGGCTTTTGACCGATATAAAACTGATTGATTTTGGGTTCATGTATTTTTATATTTCACTTGAAAAAAGGGTAAATTCATAAAATTGTATCTGACTACCATTGCACATCAGAATATCAGAAAAGATAACAAATTAAGTAGTAACATTTAACACATGCTTGACAATTTCGGTCTCGGCATCTGTTTGAATCATGAAATTTTGTCACCGCTTTGCTTGTAAACAAACATAATGTCCTGGATATTGAACCCGGCATTCGTAAATATAGATGTTCAATAAAGTGATATTTCAATAAAAATAATCATCATAAAATGTTAAATCCATGTTCAAAAACAGAATTTTCGCAATAAAAAAACATAACTTATGCAACAACGTTGTAATATTCAGGTAAACAGGATGATCAAGATTGTACAACGTCGGGGTCACAGCGCAGTAAAGTTCACCACATTAAATCATGAAAACCACACCTGAGCTGATCATTTTATCAAATTAAACCATAAATAATTAAATACTAGAATATTTCAGCTTTCTTGACATATAATTTTCTTTGGTTATACTTACTTCTGATGAAAATGGCAGCGGAAAGAAAATTTTAAATCCTTCAGAAATTCTCCTTATCCGAGACCTCGGCATGAAACTTATATGACCGGAAACTGGAGTTTCTCCTCTTTTCATTGGTGTCTATTTCCATCCTATTAGATAATTGGCTCAGGTGTGGAAAATCACTCGAAAGAAGCATGTCATTGAAAAAAAGCGGTTCGACGAAAGTATATGAAATACGAACGACGCGGTGCACGTTCTTTAATCGTCAATATTTTCCGAATTACGCAACGCATTAGAAATCTGAATATATGGGTGGAATCAGAATAAAATACTGAATCATTTGAATATAATTTTATTCATGAATATATTTTTTCTTTAATGTAATAAATACATAAACATTGACTATCGTCACCACAACGACGACATTTCCAACGATTCACATAATGACGTTGGACTCCCTATCATTGGTAGGTGTTGGTATAACGATCATTCATACCTGTTAACCCTCCCCCTTTTCGCGGGAGTCTCCCGCGTAAGAGCCTTATCTCCCACATGGACTGGGTCTCATGCGCGGGAGACATTAATCTCCCGCACACACCTTTTCCTCCCCCCAACAAAAAAATCAAGTACAATAAAATCTTGACCTACATTTTGTGATCAATATTTCTGGAAATTCCCCATTTGGAACTCCCGCGCTGATGAAAAACGCCGAGAGATACGAATGGTAAAGGTGTTTAAATGATATCCGGTTATTGATCTGTTTGACACCTTTACAGGTAAATTGGGTCATGGAGATTAATTAAGGTGTTGATGATTATACAACAATTATCCACTGATTGACAGTTAATTGGGGATAAGGAAGTGGGTTTGTGGCACACGCTTAGATGATTAGAAGTGTGATAGCAGCAATTAAAAATAGTTATAAAGCGTTGTGCAAACAGGAGTCGGACAACCTTTGATGCCGAGGAAAACTTCTTATTTCGATCAAACGTGCAATGAATTCATCTCGGATTGAGTTGTTATGGCTTGTTTTGGGACCAAAGCCGATCAAAGTATTATTTAAGGACTAAGTTCCAGGATGGAATTGATAAACCACAAAAATGCCAAAACGTATGCTATCGCCCAACGCACCAGCAGCAAAGTGACTTTTTAATTTTAGTGCTCTATAACTTTATTGTTCAGAGCATTCTGTCTTCATTGTTTTTGCTTTGTTATAACCTTCTGATTATGAATAAATTATAAATACAGTTTTTATCCTTCATTCATCATATGAAACACTACTAATAAGACAGAAATGTAAACAATATATATTGAAATGGGATGCAGTTGGTTCAATACTAAAACAAACAAAAAGAAAACATCAATTAACAATAAAAACATGCATCAAATACGTCAATAAAAAATCTTCAGTTATGAGACCAAATCTCCAGTCAAAAATTTACAAATCTCCAGTTGTAGCATAGCAACTCTATCACATGTATGCAACTACAAGGTACAATTTTGTGCGTTTAAAGGCGACGCACAGAATCTCCCCCTTAGAAGAGTTGGTAGGGGGGAGATCTCCCCCCTAGCAGTTCCCAGAGGTTAACAGGTATGATCATTGGTAGGTGTTGGCATAGCGATCATTGATAAGTGTTGGTATAACGATCATTGGTAGGTAGGTGTCGGTATAACAATCATTGGTAGGTGTTGGTATAACGATCATTGGTAGGTGTTGGTATGACGATCATTGGTAGGTAGGTGTCGGTATAACGATCATTGGTAGGTGTCAGTATAACGATCATTGGTAGATAGATGTTGGTATAACGATCATTGGTAGGTGTTGGTATAACGATCATTGGTAGGTGTTGGTTTAACGATCATTGGTAGGTGTTGGTATAACGATCATTGGTAGATGTTGGTATAACGATCATTGGTAGGTGTTGGTATAACGATCATTGGTAGGTGTTGGCATAGCGATCATTGATAAGTGTTGGTATAACGATCATTGGTGGGTGTTGGTATAACAATCATTGGTAGGTATTGGTATGGCGATCATTGGTAAGTGTTGGTATAACGATCATTGGTGGATGTTGGTATAACGATCATTGGTAGGTGTCGGTATAACGATCATTGGTAGGTGTTGGTATAACGATCATTGGTAGGTGTTGGTATAATGATCATTGGTAGGTAGGTGTTGGTATAACGATCATTGGTAGGTAGGTGTTGGTATAACGATCATTGGTAGGTGTTGGTATAATGATCATTGGCAAGTGTTGGCATAACGATCATTGGCAAGTGTTGGCATAACGATCATTGGTAGGTGTTGGTATAGCGATCATTGGCAAGTGTTGGTATAACGATCATTGGTAGGTGTTGGTGTTGGTATAACGATCATTAGTAGGTAGGTGTCGGTATAACGATCATTGGTAGGTGTTTGTATAAAGATCATTGGTAGGTGTTGGTATAGCGATCATTGGTATGTGTTGGTATAACGATCATTGGTAGGTGTTGGTGTTGGTATAACGATCATTGGTAGGTAGTTATCTGAATAACAATCATTGGTAGGTGTTGGTATAACGATCATTGGAAGGTGTTGGTATAACAATCATTGGTAGGTGTTGGCATAGCGATCATTGGTAGGTGTTGGTATAATGATCATTGGTAGGTGTTGGTATAACGATCATTGGTAGGTGTTTGCATAGCGATCATTGGTAAGTGTTGGTATACGATCATTGGTAGGTGTTGGTATAACGATCATTGGTAGGTGTTGGTATAACGATCATTTTTAGGTGTTGGTATAACGATCATTGGGAGGTATTGGCATAGCGATAATTGGTAGGTGTTGGAATAACGATCATTGGTAGGTGTTGGTATAACGATCATTGGTAGGTGTTTGCATAGCGATCATTGGTAAGTGTTGGTATACGATCATTGGTAGGTGTTGGTATAACGATCATTGGTAGGTGTTGGTATAACGATCATTTTTAGGTGTTGGTATAACGATCATTGGGAGGTATTGGCATAGCGATAATTGGTAGGTGTTGGAATAACGATCATTGGTAGGTGTTGGTATAGCGATCATTGGTAGGTGTTGGTGTTGGTATAACAATCATTGGTAGGTGTCAGTATAACGATCATTGGTAGGTAGATGTCGGTATAGCAATCATTGGTAGGTGTTGGTATAATGATCATTGGTAGGTGTCGGTATAACAATCATTGGGAGGTATTGGCATAGCGATAATTGGTAGGTGTTGGAATAACGATCATTGGTAGGTGTCAGTATAACGATCATTGGTAGGTAGATGTTGGTATAACGATTATTGGTAGGTAGGTGTTGGTATAACGATCATTGGTAGGTGTTGGTATAACGATCATTGATCGACAATATGTGACCGACAGCTGAATTCCATTAACTCCAGTGTTGTTATTGTAACTGATGAAAAAAGACAACCAGTAACAGATCTTGATACATTGGTTAACATTTTGGAAAATGATTTAAGATGCTCACATTTTTTTTTTAAATAATTGATAATGCCATGCATCAAATTGGTGTTTGCAGAGTTCAAATTATGTGTCAGGAAATGTCAAAATTCAGGTTTATGCACCAACTATACTGTGGCCCCAGATCCCATGTTATAATCCCCCCCTCCCCCCATGTCATTTTAAGGCATCTTAATCTTGACAATCCTCTTAAGGAAATTTGTTGAATGTTATTCACTGTTATACTGACATTGTGCAATAACCTTTACAGGCTAACAAATTCCCCATATAATAGATACAAACCTTATCTATCAGTGATCCATAAAGGGTGTCTGCAATAAATTTTATGAACTCATCTTTGATAACACTTTCTGGCACAGCAACATTCAATACTCTGTTCCATGACTACAAATCAAATATTTAATTACTGTACACCTTTATATCATTAGATCTATATATATATATATATCTACACACGCTTATACACATGTCTTACGTCTATCCCTAGATTTGCCTTACGAGAAAAGGTAACACTACGATTATTGAATCTCCTTTTTAAAGGGAGTGGATGTGGTCGAGGGCGCTGGACGTAAGGCTAAGCGAATGGTGCTGCAGTGTATCAATGGTGTGGGTTCAAATCCCGTCGAGGGAAGAACAAACATTTGACAGCTCTAAAATCTAATTCTAACACTGTTTCGTTCAATTTTCAGACGTATATAGATATATATATATAGTCAAACCTTGGTCCCTCGAACTCGGATGGGTCGAATACCATGGATGGGTCGAACTGATTTGAAAGACTCGTCAATTTTCCTTATATTTCTAAGTAAAAAAAACTCTTTCGCTCGAACACCAATACCTCGAACAGTCAAATTCAATAAATGGTCTCATCAATAATAAAATCACGAGTTTTACCATGTCAAACTCGAACATCGCAATTTAACTGACAGCTGTATGTTAATAGTTGAATGTGGTTACTGCAAGGTGTGATAAATGTCAGATTCCCACCAGACAATTGTTAACTTAACAATTACGGGTAGAGGGATAAACATGTCATCATTTGTGTTATTTAGTCATTAAATTCAGCTGTGGCTCGATTATTAACCATTAATTACGATTAATAAGGAACTGTTATTGAACCCGAGACTCATATTGCTGATTGTACCAAGCCGAGCCTACACTCGACAATAATTAAAACAATCAAATGTTTACAATCATAATAAAGTTTATTAAAACAATATTTAAAATTGTTATTACATGAATTATTATTATTGAGTGGTTTTTTTTTTCCTTTTTATAGTTGTTCGGATCGAATAATATCAAACTGCGCGGTCTCAGGCTTCATCTAAATACCAAAAAAATAGAAATGTACTCATACTGAAATTCCGATTAACCTGAGTTTATATGTGTATATAAAATAGAAAAATATATATATAATTGCTTCAAATTCAAAATAAAAAAAAATGGCTAAAATTTGAAAATTGGCCATTAGTGGCAATAAAAATAAATATCCGAATTATCAAGCATTATACTGATATCGATCTCGTATTTCCTGTTTAAAAAATAGATCGCGAACAAAGTGAAAAAAAATATCCTAAGGTACGTTTGAAGATGCCAAAGAGGTATTCAGAAGCCGTAGTCTTTGAAAACTTTCTAAAGGATTAAAAAAAATTTACGAGAAAGGCCCTACCCCATGGTAAATTGACCCTGGGGTCAATTTACATCCATGGTATATTGAACCCCCTTATTGAAAACTAACCCCCCCCCCCTGTATGGTAAATTGAACCCCCATTGTATTTTGACCCCTCCCCATTTCTAATCAAGAGATAGGCAGAGGTCAAAATATCATGTGTAGGGGGTCGATATTCCATTGGTAGGGGGTCAAAATACCATGGATAAGAGGGTCGGTATACCATGAGTAAGGGGGTCAAAATACCATGGGTAGGGGGGTCAAAATACCATGGGTAGGGGGGTCAATATACCATGGATAGAGGGGTCGATATACCATGGGTAGGGGGGTCAATATACCATGGGTAGGGGGTCGATATACCATGGTTAGGGGGGTCGATATACCATGGATAGGGGGATCAATATACCATGGGTAGGGGGGTCAATATACCATGGGTAGGGGGTCGATATACCATGGGTAGGGGGGTCAATATACCATGGATAGGGGGGTCGATATACCATGGGTAGGGGGGTCGATATACCATGGATAGGGGGGTCAATATACCATGGGTAGGGGGTTGATATACCATGGTTAGGGGGTCGATATACCATGGATAGGGGGGTCAATATACCATAGGTAGGGGGGTCAATATACCATGGGTAGGGGGTCGATATACTATGGGTAGGGGGGTCAATATACCATGGATAGGGGGGTCGATATACTATGGGTAGGGGGGTCGATATACTATGGATAGGGGGGTCAATATACCATGGGTAGGGGGTCGATATACCATGGTTAGGGGGTCGATATACCATGGATAGGGGGGTCAATATACCATAGGTAGGGGGGTCAATATACCATGGGTAGGGGGTCGATATACTATGGATAGGGGGGTCAAAATACCATGGGTAGAATTCCAATTCAGTAATTACTGTTATAATGTAATGCAAAATTGATACAGCAATTAGAGCTTCCTTCTAATGTTCATTCAGTCTTATACATGTAGTAAACATTATGACATGTATTAACACATCTTAAAAATGTATCAAATAATCTCAAACATCCTGTCAAAAGTTTATTGTGGATAATAAACTACATTTCTGTAGTTCAGTTAACCTGTGCTACAGGTATAAAAGGTAATTAAGGTCTTATTACGACACCAATAATTACCAGTTCTACTTTCACACCTTTTCAATGGACTAATCTGTTTTTAGTGAAAAGTATCATTGTATTTTTGACATATAAAATATGTGTAATTAAAGCATATAGATACAAAAAGGATTTCCATGTATTTAATCTTGTAATATCTTTCTTCTTTAATATTAAATAAAAAATTATGTGGAAAGGACATACCATAAATGAAATTTTGAAAGTTATCTCATGATAAGACAATGTATGATTTTGAAAGAATGTTGTTTTACAGTCTTAAAACTGTTTTCACTGAAATTTTGAAATCTAGAATATATAAATCATATTATTTGTGTTTACAAATATATATCAAATCATATGAAGCCATTATTTTCTTTAACAACAGCATAGTTTTGATTTAAATTAAAATTAGTAAACTGTAGAATAATTTCTTAATATTATTTTGTGATTGAGCTAGATGAAAAGTAATATTTTAATCAAAAAATTAATTTAACTTTTTTTAACATTTGAATAGTAAACATATCTTTATTTCTTATTTATATTTATAAACCTTTCTACATTATTTTTTAATAAATTTTATGAAAAACATACAAATATAGCCTTCCATTGAGGTCTATAAATCCATGGTAGGCTATAATTGTTCTATCATTTTTCAATATTAATTTATGAATTATTATTTAACCATATATTATTCCAAAAGATTGAAAAGACTAAGTAAACAAGTAAACCTTTGTTTATATAGGGAATCTCAGCGAAACCAATTTTAAGAAAAATATCAGATTCATGATATACAAATTTTGAAATATGGTAAAATTTTCTTAAAATTCTATGAAAATTTTGAAATTTTATGAAAATTTAGATTTTTGGAAATTTTAACCATGGTATATCGACCCCCTACCCATGGTATATTGACCCCCCTACCCATGGTATATCGACCCCCTACCCATGGTATATCGACCCCCTTAACCATGGTATATCGACCCCCTACCCATAGTATATTGACCCCCCTATCCATGGTATATTGACCCCCCTACCCATGGTATATCGACCCCCCTACCCATGGTATATCGACCCCCCTAACCATGGTATATTGACCCCCCTATCCATGGTATATCTACCCCCCTACCCATGGTATATCGACCCCCCTATCCATGGTATATTGACCCCCCTACCCATGGTATATCGACCCCCCTACCCATGGAATATCGACCCTCCTACCTATGGTATATCAAACCCTCTCTTTTGGTAGAAATGAGGGGGGTTCAATTTACCATGAGAGGTTCAAAATACAATGACAAAAAATTGACCCCAGGGTCAAAATACCACATGGAAAATTGAACCTGAGGTCAAAATATCATATGTAAATTGACCCCGGGGTTCAAAATACTATATGACACCAGGTCAGAACCGGATTTTTTTCTCTCTAAAATTACGGGACCTCGGTGGCTCGAACTTCTGACAGCTCGAACAGATTTTGAATCCCTTCGAGTTCAAGCGATCGAAGTTCTACTGTATATATAAAATGTGTTGCAATTAAAGATTCTAAAGAATTGTTGTTATTTTGACAGTTATGTCCATTTCAAACTAATTTTAATACAATCAATGTTTATGGTTAAAAAATTTCCAAGTCAAACTGTATCTTATCTTTTATAATCTAGTTTCCAATTTCAAGTTAACGGACTATAAAACTTGATAAAATGCTTTAAAACCATTAAAACACATATTGAATATTCAGGTACTTTTTTTTTTATAGATGTATCAGACAACACTATAACTAACCCACAATGATTTTTGTTTTCTCTGCATAAAATAATAATTGTTTAAACAATTCAGACATACCACAGAAGTTCCAAATCTGGCATTTTACTCAGAAATGTAATGGAAGTAATATTACTAATAAATTATGAACATCAATGAAAAAAATATGTTCCTCCAGTTCAGCAAAATCAGTGTAAACACCGGAGTTGACTTCTGACCTTTTACCTCAGGTCACACACATGCAAATAACAAATGATAAAATACACTATATAATATTTTGTATGCATTTTAATCATTGCATTATAATATTGTTACCTTGAGACATGCCAGTAATTCTTCACGCTTGCAGTACCATATTTTTTCATTCAGCCAATATCTAGTGCTACTCCTTACAGAATCTAGAACCCTTCCATAATCTCCCATTTTTTTCTGCTCTCCTGTTGTTTCAGTCAACACATTATAAGTTGTGTAATAAACATGGAGAGATATCAAAAATGATTCTAATGCAAGAGACATGACATTATCTGTCAGCTTGTTTCCTCGATCATGCATAGATTTAATAACATCTGCAGCAATCAAATATGATCTCCATGCGCATGATAAAACTTCAGTTGACCTGAAAAATGAATATATTTTTAATAGTGCAGACATTATTGTTTTAACATTAAACCATTTCTGTGATATCATGATGTGCGGAAGTTTACTTTTTAAAGAATCAACTAAAAACTTGCTTAGCTTGTAGCTTGAATTGTTGAATTAGTTTTTATACGCTTCAATTTCAATGATAAGTCTGGGGTTTGATCCAGTGTGTGTAATCGTTACTGTAAATGATCAGTGTGTCTGTCACCAGACCACAATGATTGCAATCGTACTTTGATAATTTTTACTCTTATTCTTGTGTGTCATGTATACTAACATCTTATTTGCAAACTATAGTTGATTCTTCGAAGCAGGTTTACTTTGAACTACAATATACACATCAAATCTCTTTATCTATATTATGTGATAAGTATTTACCTCGGGCAATAACAAAGTATGTAAGGCATCATTAGTGATAAATGCTAAATTTTTAGTTGATACATATGTGAGATTGACTAAGAAAATGGGGGCCGTAGAGGTTTGTGTTTTTATCATTGTTCATGTCCTACCAGCACTAATAATATTCTGTAAAAAAATTATGGGGATAAATGTGAAGAAGTATTTAAGATATAGCCAATTTCCTTTTTATGGTCGATACTGCCAATATCTGAAAGTAGTACATGTAGGTAAAATAAATTTGTACATTAATCGGTCTTTTTAATCCAATTCTTTACATTAATTTATGACTGGCCGGGTTTCTAGCATAAATATCATATGTTAATGTTTAGAAGATACTAGAGGCTCAGCAAGATGTCACCTGTTTTTGAGGAAACTTTTTACAGAAACTTCTGTAGGTGCTTCCTACCAGATTTCAATTAATTTTGCCAAATGGTTTTAGGGAAGAGTTCTCTAAATCTGCCAATCACAAACAAGAACTACATATGGCAAACATATAAGTTGTATGATTGGCACAAAATATGGAAATTTTGAACAGGATCTTCCATACATTATTCTTACAAAGTAACAATTCATTGTGCCTCCTAGTTTCAGAGGAGAATATTTTTTTAAATTTCAGCCAATCAGAAATAAGAATTGCCTATGGTGACTTTGTTTTTGTCCATTCAGGATGAAATGAGAAAATCTTATAGAGGACCTTCCATAGATGCTTCCTGTTAAATTTTGCTTTATTTGGCAATGTGGTTTCAGAGGAGAAGATTTAGAGAAATAGACCAACCAGAAACAATAATTGCCTATGGTGGCCATATTTGTTAACAGAACGGGGAAAATGAGCAATCTCAATAGAGGACCTTCGAATGATGCTTCCTACCAATTTTTGGTTCATTTGGCTAAGCAGTTTCAGAGGAGAAGATTTTTTAGAAATTGACCAATCAGAAACAAAGATTGCCTATGGCTGTCATGTTTGTTAATGGATCGTAGCAAAAGTAGCAATCTTAAGAGAGGACCTTCAATAGATGCTTCCTACTAAGTTTCGGTTCATTTGGCCAAGCAGTTTCAGAGTGGAAGATTTTTAGAAATAGATCAACCAGAAACAAGATTTGCCTATGGCAACCATGTTTGATAATAAATCGAAACAGAATGAGCAATCTTAATAGAGAACCTACCATAAATGCTTCCTACCAAGTTCCGGTTCATTTGGCTAAGCGGTTTCAGAAGAGAAGATTTTTTAGAAATTGACCAACCAGATAAAAGAATTGCCTATGGCAGCCATGTTGTTAACGGATTTGGACAAAATCAGCAAATTTTATAGAAGACCTTCCATTGATGCTTCATGCTAAGTATCGGTTCATTTGGCCAAGCGGTTTAAGAGGAGAAGATTAAAATGTGAAATATTAACGACAGAAACGGACACCAATTGATGGTAAAAGCTCACAAGGCCTTATTATCAGCTGAGCTAAAAATGTAGAATTTCTCATGTTGGAAATGTCTAGAATGAACTCTGCCTTTTGTCAGATGCAGTCATATATCATTAATCTTTTTTTTTTATCTTTTCAATATTTAAAGTAATACTTAACTGCAAAACATGATAAAAACCAAATTTACAGATATTATCCTTGGAGTTTTTGCATAAACAATGTGTAATTAAAAAAACTATTTTATAAACAAAAAACATGTTTTTATCCAAAAGAATTCATTTTTCTTCGTGATTAAAGTAAATGCAGGTCTTGCCTTGATGTATTTGATGACAATTGTTAACTAAATCAGAAAATAATTGCTTAATTTATTGCACATTCAATTTAAATTGAAGACGAAGCCTTATGCTATATACTCCCATTGTCAGATAATAATCTTGCCAAATTTATTTCTTACCTTTCTGCATCCTCTTTCAAGTTGGTAAATTTGCTATTTACCGATGTCAGACAGTCTATGATGGCCTAAAAATAAAAAGATTGGAATATACATCACATATTGAAATACTGAAAGGAAATAGTGTTCTTGATATAAGCCTTAAAAGAAACAGATTATCTTTTCATAATGAAATCATTCTCTTTTAATATGCATAATGCTGTCTCTTTGTATTAATTTGGACAAAATAATTTAAATGTTTACACATCAATAATTTCATTCAGCTAAGATGTTTTCATATGTCCCTGTAACATATTTTGCAATTAAATTTTAATAAAAATGTGAAAATATATTCGTTTTGAAAACTACCAAAGCAAGATATTCCATTCAAATCAATTAAAAAAAACAAGAAAACGGCAATATCATATATACATTGTAAGTGCTATACATTGTATTATAATATAATGTTAGCCTCCTCCCTTTCAGATTTATATAACCCAAGCCATCCAGTGATTAGCATTTTTTTTAATTATTTTTTTAATTCAACAATTTACATTACAAAATGCTTGTTTCTGTATCACTATCAGACGTCATTTTTGTGTAGTATAATACATTAGAAACATCAACATAGCAATGACATTCCAGCTCCAAATTTTTTATAAGAAGAACATGTTTATTTTATCGATTAGTACAATGAAATGACCTAGGCAAGATGTAATAGAAAAAAAATTCAAGATCAAGCAGGGGAAAAACATTTTTAATCATTTGAATAACGTGATTTATGTATACATCTGCAGCTGTATACATAGTCTGATGTACCTGGCTGGGCATCCAATGAAAATGCAACATTTTTCTATTAACCATGATATGAATCAGTGTAAATGCAGAGCTAGGAAAGTTGAAATGTTGACGTCACAGACAAGTTTCCAGCATCCATCAAATAAACAACCCCCAGTCGAGTAAAAATCCAGATTAATTCACTGAAAATGTAAGTTTGTACTTTTCTGAATTATTATTTGACCTGAAAAGAATGTTTCTAAAATTAATATCTGAATCAAAATGACTGATTGCCATGAAGTGAAGTTTTAAATATGATTCTACTGTTACCCTTAATTGGAGTTGTAAGAAGTAAACACAATTTTTTATGAGTTTATTAATGTGTAAACTCTGCCTTTTACTCACAAATATTGCATCAATTTTACTTTAATTTAGTACACCATGTTCTGTGCCTGTGGTTTCTTGGCAATAAAAAATCAGTTTGTAGCAGACCATCAAAAGAAGTTTTCTGCAATATTTGGATTCAAATGCATATTTAACCCATATATAGGATCACATTTTAATCTGTGGTGGTGAACATCATTTATTTCTAATCATCAGAACAACAGTTAACTTTATAAATTGTATTTACCGTCTCCTTGTCACTATTTTTGGATATCTGTGATTCCTCTCTTACATGAAAGCACACTGAAGCAAGTGTGATATCTGGTGGAATTAATCCAGATTTTACAACAATTGATAACTGTTCTAGTGTTAAACAAGCCATCAATGTCCTTGGAAGTAAATAGTCCACTTCAAAATAAGGTGATAGAATTACCAATATGTCTTCCAATAATGATCTGAAAATACAAATGTGAACTTTAAACTCAATTCTTTTTTGAGCTTTATCATCATTCTTATACTTAGCAATAAATTTCTATTCAGACAATGAAATTCAAATAAAACAGCTTTACCAGCACTGAAAGTTGTTTTCCTGATGTTGAGAAGGAAGAATTGTGTTTGTATGTGTCATGTCTGATAACAATATTATTAAATCTAATAACATATGTTTAAGTTATTGCATAATTCTAACATGATGTCCTTCACTGGCTATATAAATAATGCAGTGATAAAACTCCTGATAAATTTTAATTTGCACATGTTATGAACATATTATGGACATCATTACTATGTGATTTGATGTAGTTATATAGGACCGTTGGGCATACAAACATTAAAATGTTCACATTATTTCTTTACATATTAATTTTTTGAAGAAAAATTAGTAAAGATAACCATATATCAACTTTAACTTTAGCTTCCAAGGAAAGCTGGAGATATTGGCACCTGGTTACTGATTTTACAATTTTCTTTAGCATTTCGCGTGTATACCGTATTTTATGGACTATAGGTCGATGGGGACGATAGGTCGAATTGCTGCTTTTCGGCTAAATTTTTTGGGGAATACTAAGATAGGTCGAAGCATTCCATAGGACGAAGATGCCGATGATAACTTGGGTAAATATCGTCACATGGAACGGGTTATTTTTTTTGTACATCGGTAAGCATTTGTCCTATAACGATGTTCTTCGGTAAGTATCTGTAAGTATTAGCTCAAGAATACTATTCTTATGTGTCATAAACGAAATAATTATGAAAGTTAAATTAAATAAAATTTTGTTTTTAAGCTTGTGTTTTTGAGTCTGGTTTGTAAAACCAGACATCGATGACATTCAAATCAGGCCGTCTGTGGGTGTCAAAATAGATGGTAAACGGATGTTCATACAATAAAATAATCAAGCTGTCAAAACAATGTATCACCTTGTGCAGTTTTATTGGCATACCTTTAAACTGTGTTTAATTAATAATAGTACACAAATTATGTGATCGTCTCGGTCCAGTAAATTTTCAATCAGCTGATCAGGATAATTATCGTCACGGTATGTGTTTTCGTATGTCATGTGTTTTCGTATCATCCATTTTATTTTGATTTCCACAGTGCACACAGTTTTTTTGACGTGTCTTCCGGTTCCTATTTCTGGAACATAAACAGGACTACAATGTGACATCTGTCAAAAATGTTCAAGGTTGCTTTTAAAGACGTAAGTACCAAAAATAGTGAACCTACCTACTGAACCATACTTTTTGTAATGCTAAAAATTTACTTCATTTATAAAGTAGCTGGAAAAAAATCCAGAAGAGCTATATAAAATTGAACTATGTCGTCTGCCTCTCAGACACTGGCTCTTCCTGTCATGTAACTGTCATGGGGTCACTGATCGTACTTGTAAACAAAAGAGCTGACTGAAATGTGCCTGTTTCTTATATAAAATACATGTCATTTTGCAGTGCATTGTGGTTTCAGCACTAAAAAAAACATCAAAAGTAAACACAATTTTGAAAGTGGTCATTTTCAAACATTCTGTTATTTTATTTAGATGTAGTATGATTTGGTAGATGGCCAGAATCATGAAATTTTAAAACCAGCCATTTCCGGATTTTATATTCGTTTCCATCCCGTATATCGGCCCTGTTTTTACTTCATACGAAAACAGATGACGCCATTTTACTGACAGCAAAAGTTGCCAGATAATCGAGAGTATATTAAAATACAAGAATGGCTTTAAAAACAATCATATGTACAAAGAAATATTTAACTAGCCATTCTTTGCAAATTCCAATTGTCATATGAATGAAGGGTTAACACTGTTAATCGCTATATCGGAAAATCGATAATAGTACGAAAACCCATAACACGATGCTCACCTGTGTTGATTATCTCAGAGTGATTATTTTATTTCTTCCTAATTGACCAATTCAAGTGTAGAACATTCTAATTTAACGAAATGGATAATTATTTTTTAGTATATTTAGTATAAAAAAGTTTGTTCTCCACGATTATTATGAGATGTAATGCAACCGTCATTTTTAACTACAACCTTGTGCGCATTCTCGTGTTAGATGGAAAAGCTATTTATAGCTATATTTTGATATTTTGTGATAATAATTTTATATTGTAAAACGATCCACCCTGTGATTTTTTTTTCAACAACATACATTTTTTATTGTATATATTTTAATATACAATACAATATTATGTTGAACTGATTTTCACTAACACTTCAATCATTGAATATTGATTTTTCCGGATGTTGAACATTTTCCCCCGGAATTACCTCCCCCCCTGTTAGTAGTATACTTTTATTGCCTTATTTTAAAAAAAAAAACACCAAGAACATCGATGATTTCAATCTTATTCAGAAAAAAACCTACCGCAAAATAAAGGTATACTGTAAACAAAATCGTCATTTTTATCGACATTTTTTTTAGGGATTCCAGATTTTTTTTAAACTTATCCTTGTATAGGTCGATGTGGACGATACGTCGAAGCCAGCGTGTTGAGGGAAAAAAATATCGACCTATCGTCCGTAAAATACATTAAGTTGCTAAAATCGAAAATGCCATTAAATTGGAAAATGTCAATAACTTAGTGTTCTAGGATTTTTTTGCAACAGCAACTTTCCACGGGAAAGTGCATACCAAAAATTCACTTGCCCACAGACCAAATTTACTTTCCCTGATTAATTCATTTTGTTGCTCAATTTAATGTTATTTAGATGAAAGACATTTGATCCTTTTGGTTCATCATATTTGGGCCAAGCAAATGAGCTTTCCAAAATGAACAAAAGAATGGTTCCTTATACATGTAGTATCACTATATATTTTATCTCTTTAGTTTTTAACCATTTAAATTTACAGTTTTAAGTTGCTTAACCCTTACCATGCTGAATTGTATACACAAGATATTACCTGTATGCTGAATTGTTTTGAAGAAATATCACAAAATTTAGCATTTTTTTTGTCTTTGCTCTGTAGTTAAAATCCTTATAGATATTACTTCAATATTTACAGGAAATGATGTTAGTTGAGTATACTTTAAATTTCAAAACTTTGGAGACACATTTTACTGTGGTTGCTATGGCAACATATTTTCCACCTAGATTTTTGTGAAAAATGAAAATTTTTCAAATAAATCCTTTTCTTAAATTATTTTTAAAGCAAGAATTAAAAAAAATATCCAGAATGTTCATAAAATGTTTTACACATACCATGGTTGCCATGGCAACATATTTCCCCCAACATTTTTGTGAAAAATGAAAAATTTTCAAATCATTTTATTTATTATTATTTTTAAAGTAAGAATTAAACAAAAATATTAGGATTGTTCACAAAATGTTTTACACATATTATTATGGTTGCCATGGCAACAAATTTTTTTTATCCAAAAATTTTGTGAAAAATCAAGCCCATTTTGTTTTATATTATTTTTAAAGCAAGAATGTAAAAAAAATATCAGGACTGTTCAAAAAATGTTATACACATATTATCATGGTTGCTATGGTAACATATTTTTTTCCCTATTTTTTTGTGAAATATGAATATTTTTCAAATCAAACCCATTTTTTTTATTATTATTTTTAAAGCAAGAATTAAAAAAAATATCAGGAATACTACTCTTCATTGTTACAACTGAAACCTTATAAAATAGTGGAAGCAAGAGGTTTGGCACAGAAAAAAACAATTCAACCCACCTTTTCCATTGGAAAAGCCTGTACCAAGTCAGGGCCATTACAGTTTTCCAGTTGTGGATTTTAGATTTGGTCTGTTTATGGACGATGGTTTTATGCCTTTCCCTTCAGACCAGAGCCTTTGTGTTCAGTAATTTTGTTATTACCCATATTTGTTGACAACATTATAATTTCCATTAATTGGAATTGTGTGGTTATATTTGTTATTGTCTCATTTATTATTGAATTTGCATTTCCACATAACTAGGCAAAGAAAAATGTCTTTGATTATCCACTATCAACCCCATAATGACTTTGGTGAAGTTAGAACTGAGAGTTAGAGACTGGTATGTCCCCCACCCTTTGTTCATGTCACTTCAAATAGGTTATTTAAAACTTGAAGAAATTTTTAAGAGTCAAAGAAAAATGACTTTGATTATCCACTATCAACCTCATAATGACTTTGGTGAAGTTAGAACTGAGAGTTAGAGACTGGTATGTCCCCCACCCTTTGTTCATGTCACTTCAAATACATGTAGGTTATTTAAAACTTGAAGAAATGTTTAAGAGTCAAAGAAAAATGTCTTTGATTATCCACTATCAACCCCATAATGATTTTGGTGAAGTTAGAACTGAGAGTTAGAGACTGGTATGTCCCCCACCCTTTGTTCATGTCACTTCAAATAGGTTTATATTTAAAACTTGAAGAAATTTTTAAGAGTCAAAGAAAAATGACTTTGATTATCCACTATCAACCTCATAATGACTTTGGTGAAGTTAGAACTGAGAGTTAGAGACTGGTATGTCCCCCACCCTTTGTTCATGTCACTTCAAATACATGTAGGTTATTTAAAACTTGAAGAAATGTTTAAGAGTCAAAGAAAAATGTCTTTGATTATCCACTATCAACCCCATAATGACTTTGGTGAAGTTAGAGCTGAGAGTTAGAGACTGGTATGTCCCCCACCCTTTGTTCATGTCACTTCAAATACATGTAGGTTATTTAAAACTTGAAGAAATTTTTAAGAGTCAAAGAAAAATGTCTTTGATTATCCACTATCAACCCCATAATGACTTTGGTGAAGTTAGAACTGAGAGTTAGAGACTGGTATGTCCCCCACCCTTTGTTCATATCACTTCAAATACATGTAGGTTATTTAAAACTTGAAGAAATTTTTAAGAGTCAAAGAAAAATGACTTTGATTATCCACTATCAACCTCATAATGACTTTGGTGAAGTTAGAACTGAGAGTTAGAGATTGGTATGTCCCCCACCCTTTGTTCATGTCACTTCAAATACATGTAGCTTATTTAAAACTTGAAGAAATGATTAAGAGTCAAAGAAAAATGACTTTGATTATCCACTATCAACCTCATAATGACTTTGGTGAAGTTAGAACTGAGAGTTAGAGACTGGTATGTCCCCCACCCTTTGTTCATGTCACTTCAAATACATGTAGGTTATTTAAAACTTGAAGAAATGTTTAAGAGTCAAAGAAAAATGTCTTTGATTATCCACTATCAACCCCATAATGACTTAGGTGAAGTTAGAACTGAGAGTTAGAGACTGATATGTCCCCCACCCTTTGTTCATGTTCCTTAAATTAGATTATACATTGTAATTTAATACTGGAAGAAATTTTATAACTAGGCAAAGAAAAATGTCAACATATTTTCCCCCTAGATTTTTATGAAAAATAAAATTTTCACGCCTCGAGTATCTGAATAAAATGGTTATAAATCACTAGAGATTGGTATATGACTATATCCTTTACCAAATGAAATGTGAGAATGGATAGAGATTTGTTTATCCCTCACCAAGTGAAATGTAAGAATGGTTAGACATTGGTTTATCCCTCACCAAGTGAAATTGTAAGAATGAGAAGAGATTGAAATGTAAAAATGGTTAGAGATTGGTATATCCCTCACCAAGTGAAATGTAAAAACGGATACTGATGGGTTTATCCCTCACCAAGTGAAATGTAAATATGGTTAGAGATTGGTTTATCCCTCACCAAGTGAAATGTAAAAACGGTTAGAGATTGGTATATCCCTCACCAAGTGAAATGTAAAAATGATTAGAGATTGGTATATCCCTCACCAAGTGAAATGTAAAAACGGTTAGCGATGGGTTTATCCCTCACCAAGTGAAATGTAAATATGGTTAGAGATTGGTTTATCCCTCACCAAGTGAAATATAAAAACGGTTAGAGATTGGTATATCCCTCACCAAGTGAAATGTAAAAACGGTTAGAGATTGGTGACTGACCGTTTTTCTTCAATCTATTTACTTGAAACAAACAAAATATTAGACTTTGAAATAATTTAAATTGAAATATTATTCTTTGAACAAAATATTATTAGACTTTGAAATAATCTAAATTGAAATATTATTCTTTGAATATTAAATCACATTCATTACAATTTCTTCCTCATCTGGTGTTGCATTAAAGACCTTCCACCTCCTATAAGCAAGTACATACTCCTGATAAGAATGATAAAGTCTGAAACAGGGCTCAATACAAAGTGAGACATTACAGTCTTTGCATTCATAGGAGGTTTCATGACCTGCCCGTTTTCTTTTTTGAATTGTATTGTCAGCATTGTTTTTCTCAGCCTCATTGCACACTTTACACGGTCTTGCAATGTTTGTTTTTTTGCCTGTACCCCTTAATTTAGATATAAAGTGTTTCGCTGTTAATCTTTCTAACTGCTGAGGTGCTACAGATGGTCTACCAACTTTATTAACAGTGTTAGTAGGATTGTTAGAAACAAGTTGAGATACTAATTGTTTTCTAAACAATTTGTGGGTCATATTGTCATTTGGATGATCAGCGCAGAATAGAATGTAAGCATCCAGCACTGTAATGGAAAGAACATGAAAAAAAACCTTTTTCCACCACTTGAATGATTTGACTACATTGTTTGTGCAAGAGATCATTTGATCAGATCTATCAACCCCACCCATGTACTTATTATAATTTGTAACTACATTTGGTTTACGAATAATTTCATTAGTAATTGGATTTCTTCTGGAAGTGGTTGATAGACTAAATCCATGTTTTGTTGAAAGCATATAAACAGGTTTGCTATCTAGATATTTGTAACATTCTAATGGACCATTATTCATCACGAATATATCACCACGATTTCTGAGTTGGTAGTCTTTTAATGTTTGAGGTATTCCACGACGGTTTTGTCGAACAGTTCCAGTAGCATATGTTCCTAGTTGAAATAGATCCCAAAAGAGTTGTGGTGATGTTTAGTAATTATCACAATACAGACTATAACCTTTGTCAAAGAAACCTCTCATCATGTCCATGACTAGATCATATGTTGCCCCATTAAAGCTAGGACCTGTTAAAGACTTTCCAGTGTACAGCTTAAATTTCGAAACATAGCCATTGGAAGAATCTGAAACCATATATGCCTTTATACCATATTTCACAGGTTTATCAGGACTGTAGACACGAAAAGATAAATTACCTCTCCACGGAATCATTCCTTCGTCTAATGAAATGTTTTGATGGGGCATGTAGGCAGAATTGAAACGAGATATCATACATTTGAAAATAGGTCAGAGTTTAAATAGCGGGTCATGTCCAGGATTTTCACGTGGAATGAAGTCATCATTATTTGACAGATGAAGAAATGACGTAATTAACAGAAAACGATCTCTTGACATAGTTGCTGGAAAAAATGGAGTGGAGGTTACCAGGTCTGTGCTCCAATATTCATTAATGTCCGATTGTGAAATTATCCCCATAGCCAGAATTAATGCAATGTAGCGTTTTATTTCTGATGCATTTGCCATTTTCTAAATCTTGAAAACGTTCCAAGGTTTTGATTATTTTCAAAATATTGTTCAGCATACCAATTTGTCTCGGTAGCAATTTCTTCCAAGTCGTCATCTTTGATAAATATATTAAAATAATCAGAAACTGTTGTGGTTTCTGGTAATGGAACTCTTCTTCCAGCAACTGTAGAAAAAGTTAATGGTTCCTGATCCTGTCTGCTGCCAACACCCCATTTTTCAGAGTTAAATAAGTCTGTCCTACCGTTTTCATTATTCAAGTCAATATATATATCTTCAGGGTCATAACCTTCAAATTCGTCTTCATTTTCACTGTCATTATCAGCAAATATTTCATGAATAGTTTGGTCATTTCCAGAAGCCATATTGTCGATCTCACAAGCAGAGAAAGTGTCGGGACCTCCCCTCACTCTTCTAATTTTATTCTATGCCATAGTTTCAGATAATAAAGTAGAGACTTAGAGATGATTACTACGGTAAATTTTATTTATTTAATGCTTGAAAAGACAAAGAAATTATTCTCAATATAATGGAGAAAGGGAATAAAGCAGACGACATTAAAACATCTGTGTTTTACTTCCGCTAAAATCTTGAAAGTTTTAGTTGATTTTTTCAAGCAAAAACAGACATGACAACTCAGTCTGATAAGAACGATCGTTTAAAAATTAAATATGGAGTATCATGAAGTCATATTCATTAGTAAAAATTACCAAAAAGGTGTTTATTTCAAATGTTAGCAATCATTATTTCACTCTGTCTGTGAGTCCAATTTGCTTACATTCTTTCGGCACCTCTCGCACTTTGATTGAACTTCCGATTTCAACGATTTTACCATGAAGGTGTCAAACCACTAATTCACCAATCAGAGCTTGAAACATATACGAAAGTAGTCTCTTTTCAAGAAAAAAGTTCCTTTCACTTTGTAGTATTGTGAAAATTGATAATTGAAGTTAAATAAATAGGGATTATTTTGAGCCCAAATTTGATGGATTTAGTTGTATTTTAATACCTCTATGGAGGATTTGATGCATGACCTCTAAATACTGAATTTCTTGGGGATGACTGAGCTATTTTTAGAGTAGGTGTTTTCCGTAGCCTGGCATTTCACTGCAAGATTTTAAACATGCCCTGATATTTTGACAGAACATAGAGGAATCATGTACGTTTCAGAAAATATATGGTCTTGGAAAGTTTAAACTTAAGATAAAATGACCAGATAGGCTCGAAAAAACACAAATTTAGTAGAAAACCTTAAAGAAATTTAAATAGTGGTTTTACACCTTAAGACAAAAACGTCAAAATTATCTTTTGTTGCTATCATGTTCAAATTAGCCTATAAATGTCACAACAGACACAGAGTGACATTTTTCATACAAAAATGTTACAAAATGCATTGTGGTGTCAGATTACATGGTCAAAATGCATGTTATGTAATATTTTGGAATATTGCTCCCAAACACTGGATATACATGGACACCGGGTATTGCAACTCATTTTATTTTTATTTTTGACTTTATAATTATTGGGAATATGTTATTGAATGTGTTTTTGCAGTAGAAGGGCATATAATATTGAAAATATGGTTGATATTAAGAATTTAAAAAATTTCATCGTGCAGCAGTTTGTCGACTTCAAATATAGGATATGGTGATATCATGATTGGATTTTTTTCAATCCTACACATTTTTCCTGGTAAATTTTGATAGTTTCAGTTAGAATACATGTACAATGTACTTACAAAATAATATAAGGCTATAGAAAGCAGTTTTAATTGAAAATTATGTAGTAAAAACCTGGTAATTTAAGTGATCCCAGAAAAATTAATTTGAATTTCATGTTTTAGAGTATTATTTGGCTGTAACGGTACATTTGAACATCCAGCTTACTTAAACAGTGAAAAAAAAATGATGTGGAAGCATATATTTATTGAGTTTTGGGAGAAATTATAGTTGTGCACCATCAGAAATTCCAAGACTTGAAAATCAATAAATCATATTTTTGCAAATTTGATGGAATTAGAAGGAATTTCAACTAAAGATGTATATACAAAAACATATTTTATGTCTTAAACCACATAATTCATGGGATAAAAGCATGAATTAACAAAATTAAGAATGATGTGAGCTCATTTTATGGGACGAAAAAAGGGGGGGCTAAATGCAAACATTTCATAGTATTTAGCTATTAAATATACAACTGAGGCATATATATGTGTTAAAATTGCTTATTATGTTAGAAATTAGCTTAATAACTGTAATATATAAGAGAATAGGTAAGTTTTGGTATATTACACAATCTGAACTCAACAGCTGTAAATGGAGATATTTTCATTAAAAATCTTCAAGGGGGGTACCTTTGCATTTGAACACTTGTACTTGCAAATATCAGACAGCCACATACCTTATGAGGTTTTTTTGGGTTGATATTGTCTAAGGAATAGAAATTAGACCAACAAATAGTGAAAGAAACAAGTTTTGTTGCTCTTTAGGTGTCAAACCACTAATTCACCAATCAGAGCTTAGAACATATACGAAAGTAGTCCCTTTTCAAGAAAAAAGTTCCTTTCACTTTGTAGTATTGTGAAAATTGATAATTGAAGTATTTAAATAGGGATTATTTTGAGCCCAAATTTGATGGATTTAGTTGTATTTTAATACCTCTATGGAGGATTTGATGCATGATCTATAAATACTGAATTTCTTGGGGATGACAGCTATTTTTAGAGTAGGTGTTTTCCGTAGCCTGGCATTTCACTGCAAGATTTTAAACATGCCCCGATATTTTGACAGAACGTAGAGGAATCATGTACGTTTCAGAAAATATATGGTCTTGGAAAGGTTAAACTCAAGATAAAATGACCAGGTAGGCTCGAAAAAACACAAATTTAGTAGAAAACCTTAAAGAAATTAATTAGTGGTTTTACACCTGAAACGATAGTGTCATTCAATTCTCTTTTTAGAAGGGAAATCGGTTTCTAAATAACATATTTTTGGATTCTTAAGCATAATTGAATTTAGGGATAATTAATTATAAATTTTTATTGATAATTAGTAAATAAGTTATTTTTAGACAGCCAATGAAAGGCGGGATATCTCCACGGGAATAAAAATATGGTGTGCTCGTAATTATTTGCAACTATTTTAATGCAGTCAAATTTTTTATTTTATTCGAAGCTGTTATAATAAAAAACTTTTTATCTATATTAACCATGTTATTGACTATTATTTTACCAGGAACAACAAATAATTAAACAGAATTCCCACGTATATTTTTAGATTCGCTACGTCACAATGTTTATTTACATTTGCTTAAAAATAAACCATAAAGCTTTCTGGACGTGTTACACTCTGTAATAACAAGGGATTAACATTCAATCGACAACTTGTATTGTTCAGAGATTCATTTCAAGTCTTTATTTCAACTCTATAAGACTGAAGCGAGGTGATCAAATTCCAGGTTCAAACCGTCATATGACGGTATCCGCACTGAGAACGACAACGTCAAAACCATCATATGACAGGACCCGCATGGCTAGGGTTAACATTCTTGGTTTCTGATTGGACAATGCTGTAATTTTCACTATATCAATTCCACGGTTGAAATATCATGAGATTTTTTTTTTCAAATTTTAGCCACTTACGTCATCTTGTCAATAATGTGGCAATACACATCTATACTCATGATTACATTAGAATGGAGATAACTGTATTGTATTTGAAAATGTCACAGCATCAATTGTCGATTTATTGGTCGCAAATGTCGTAAACTCAATTTGTGACCATCAATTCTCCAATTGATGCCGTGAAATTTTCAAATACAATAGTTATCTCCTAAATCTAAGATGTTTTTAACAAAAAGTACATGTCAAAATATTTTAAACAAATTTTCTCAGATTTATCCTGGCATTTCTTCCTAGTGAATGAATAATCATTCATCTTCACTTACGAGTCATTACATGTGCAGTTTTTTATATTTAAAATGCTGTTTATCTAGTCTAAATTTTTGCTTGTGCTGATAAAACACTTGAAACAGGAACTGGTTTTTCACATTTATGATTATGAAAACCTTGATAATGAGATGTTGTACAAAGAAATAATATCAGTTATTCTTTCAATTGGAAATCTTAGTATTTCATATTCATCTATATGATCAATCATTTTACAGATACAAATGTCAGGGCCTCTTTGTGATCGTATGGCAATCAGTGTCTATCATCAACAAGGTTTGCAATTTAATTCCCTCTCATGGCAAGGCCTACATGGAATAGATTTGACCACCAGGATATAACTGATATATTGTTTAAAGTGGTGTTAAAAGACCTAATCCTGTTATAATGCCTTGTTTCACATTTTTTGTTAATGATTTACTAAAAATTTATTGAGATTTTGAGGTACATCTGCATTTTTTAAAAATATAATTGTAGCATGTCAAAAGTCAAAATAATATGCTCCAATGATTACTTGGTTGGAACTAACATTTCACAAGAAAAGATGGGAAAAAATGATTCTGAAACTCATGTGAAAATTGAAATTCATTTCGTGAGTTTGTTTGACCTAACTGTGCCTAATTTTTACCTTTCAATTGGTTTCTTTTTAAATTCTTTCAAGTCAAACCAATAATTCTTTTTTTTTGCAATACCCCACCATTCAGGTATATAATAATCATGGTTTACAATGTCAGGAGGTTTCTCTCCAGGACAACATTGATTGAAAAGAAAATGTATCATCGGCATGCAAAAGATCCAGTTAAGAGATGCAATCTTGATTCCACTCTCAGCAAAATCCGACAAGTGTTTTGGCAGCATCCTGAAATATCAATAAAGATTCTAAGACTGAACAATGACCTTTATTTATACAACAAAATCTAAAACAAGAATTGCCTGTGGCAGCCATGTTTGTTAATGAATCAAAACGAAATGAGCAATCTCTATAGAGGACATAGATGCTTTTTACCAAGTTTCATATCATTTGGCCAAGCGGTTTCAGAGAAAAAGCTGTTTTAGAAATCGACCAATAAGAAACAAGAATTGCCTATGACGGCCATGTTTGCTAACGGATCAAAACGGAATGAGCAATTCCCATAGAGGACCTTCCATATATGCTTCCTACCACGTTTCGGTCCATTTGGCCAAGCTGTTTCAGAGTAGAGATTTTTAGAAATCGACCAATCAGAAACAAGAATTGCCTGTGGCAGCCATGTTTGTTAATGGATCAAGACAAAATGAGCAATCTTTATAGAGAACCTTCCATAGATGCTTCCTACCAAGTTTCGGTTCATTTGGCAAAGCTGTTTCAGAGGACAAGATTTTTAGAAATCAACCAATTAAAAACAAGAATTGCCTATGGCAGCCATATTTGTTTATGGATTGTGACGAAATGAGCAATCTTTATAGAGGACCTCCCATAGATGCATCCTACCAAGTTTCGGTTCATTTGGCAAAGCGGTTTCAGAGAAGATTTTTTAGAAATCAACCAAATCAGAAACAAGAATTGTCTGTGGCAGCCATGTTTGTTAACAGATCGGAACGAAATGAGCAATCGCAACAGAGGACTTTCCATAGATGCTTCCTACCAAGTTTCGGTTCATTTGGCCTAACAGTTTCAGAGGAGAAGAATCTAAAAAAAATCAGCCAATCAGAAACAAGAATCGTCTGTAGCTGCCATGTTTGTTAATGGATTGGGACGGAATGAGTAATCTTTATAGAGGACCTTCCATAGATGCTTCCTACCAAGTTTCGGTTCATTTGGCCAAGCGGTTTCAGAGGAGAAGATTTTTAGAAATCGACCAATCAGAAACAAGAATTGCCTGTGGCAGCCATGTTTGTTAATGAATCGGGACAAAATGAGCAATCTTTACAGAGGACCTTTCAGGGATGCTCCCTAACAAGTTTCGATTCATTTGGCCAAGCGCTTTCAGAGGAAAAGATTTTAAAAAATCGGCCAATCAGAAACAAGAATGGTGGCCATGTTTGTTGATGGATTGGGACAAAATGAGCAATTTTTAGAGAAGACTTTCCATAGATGCTTCCTACCAAGTTTCACTTCATTTGGCTGAGCGGTTTCAGAGGAGAAGATTAAAATGTGAAAAGTTAACGGACGACGGACGCCAAGTGATGGCAAAAGCTCACATTGCCTTTGGCCAGGTGAGCTAAAAAACATATACTTATACCAAATATACACATTGGCTAACATACATTGGGACGGATTTGCTTTTATAAAAAACGTATCAAAGGTACAGAAAATAAGTTTACAATGGAACGGATAGATTATTTAACTTACCTGTTCAGGAATAGTGAAATTACTCTGTTCGAATATGTAAAAAGTATTGCGTTTAAGTTCCGCGCAAGAGCTGACCTATGACTTACATGTACTGTTTACCAGACTGTCTGTGTGCAATGAATAGCATTCATAATGTGGTTAACATTTTTGAGATTTTAGCATCCAGTTTTATTATTGAAACTTGATTTGTGTTTTATTATCTTGTATCCTAGATAAAAATAAATATTTTAACTATCACATGTATTATAATGTATTACCAGACAACTATCCATAGATACAAGACGAAATGAGCAATTCCCATAGAAATCGACCAATCAAGAATTGCCTATGGCAGCCATATTTGTTAATGGATTGTGACGAAATCTACCCAATTTATACATTGTGACGAAATCTACCCAATTTATACATTTTTAAATCCACCCCATTGTATACTTTTCATCTGCCCCATTGATACGTTTTTTGTCGCCCCAATGTAAATCTGTGAATATATTAACAGTTATGCGGAAATATAATTAGTATACATTTATTAAAGTTGATCTAACATTATGTATACTTTCCTTTGAAATTTAAAAAAGAAGTCAGTCTGATACCAGATGTTGAACCTGAAATAATGTCCATTAGGACAACATTTCATAGATTTGTAATATGAAATGTCATAGTTTATGAAAAATTATCCCAATCTAATTTATGTTCTGAAGTTGATGTTTCATTCTTAGATTTATTTGATGTATCTTTACTAGGAATGTTTTTGCCCAACAGAACCGTCGATGACAACACAATAGAGGTCCTAGAGACTGATATTCCTGTAATTCCGTCTACAAAACACTGTAGAAAAAAGGATAGGAAGAACAGCATTTTTGAATATTACTAGATATAACGATAAAAAATGTTGATTAATTTGTATGATATATATACATTTCATTACTAAATAATTTTCGCATTCCATATTTTGTTGTATTTATTTCTATATTGTGCTGTTTAAGTTTGGTAACATTTAATATTCAGAATTTTTCAGATGGAATTTATTTAAAAGATTTCTTTAGTACATTTTCTCAATGGGTAAGTTTTTCATTTGTAGACATTATTTTACATGAAATATTGTCCATTGAATGAACAAAATTTTATAGCAGCTGACAATATTTCATAGTGAAATATTGTCCTGGACAAAATTTCATAATAAAATTTAATGAAACTTTGTCCATGAACGATATTTCCTATGAAATTTTGTCTCAAGGACACTATTTCATAAAGGACAATATTTTATATTAACAGGTGATCATGAATAAATCTATATTGTTGTAAAAAGAAAAAAAGAAAAGAAAAAAGAAAAAAATAAAGATAAAAAATACAGCATAAATAATCTTGATTTCAAATAAGTATTTTTTTAGTTTAGTAATATCTCGCCATTCCACCCTCTCCTTGACCTACACAACATACTTACTACAAAGTAAACAGTGGATATCGACATTCATACTAGTAGTTTTCAACTAGAGGCTCACATGAACCTGTATCTCTCACACTGTTTGTGTTCAATCAAGTCTAGATTTTGAGAAAAATTATCTCATTCATTTTCACACACGGTCCTTTTGTCCTCTCATATATTTGAAACTGTTTAATAGCTAGTATACTAGAACTGTATGGTTGTTAGGTACTTTTTAAAAAATAATAGGCCAGGATATTTACAAAAGTGGGAATTCAAATATTTTGATACTTCATGTACTGAAGCATATATCTCTTCAATAAAATGAGGCTGGTACAAACCACAAAAAATTGGGCCTGAAACGGGTATAAAAATATTAACTTATTTGACCTTCACATCAAAGATCAAGGTCACAGTGATGTCATTCTCATACTTGGCATGCCATCATGTCCTAGTACATTTACATACAAAAGATGAAGGCACTGTGACTGTCGTTTTTTGAATGTTTGGCCTTTACCGTCCATGTTCAGCATTGGACATTATTTTATACTAATGGAATCTTCATTTGAAAATAATATTTAACATCATTAACAATCATTTTTCCATTCTTAGGTCTTGAGAATTCTACTCCTAAATATATTCTAAGGAAGCCTATGTAAAACATTGGACCCCCAAACACTAAGACCTCACAGACCTTAGGGGTCTTCGTTTGTGCAAGCTAACACCTGTGTATCATGCCATATATTCTACGGCCGTCATCACAATCTGGATGATCGCTACGAAATATCCATATCTCAAATGACAATGGATCTTTTACTTTTCACGTAAATGTTTCTTTCCTCTATCACTGCCAAAACTTTTACCAAACTATATGAGTAACAAGGCTGGTGTTTTATAAGAAGCAGGAACTGCTTACCCCTGGCAAGCAACTGGAAATTTCATAAGGAATCTATAATTTATGTCAAACTTTGAACCCACATGGGTTTGACCCCCATAATACCCTCATGTAATTTGTAAAAGCTTGAAAATACATTTCTAAAGGAAACTTCCAGTCAAATTCAATTACACTTCCATTTAATGATCTTGATATTGCATTTTTTAAATTCTTTGCAGTCTACATAATCTTTTGACCCAAGGTTTGGACCTCATGGATCTTGGAGTTGTTATTTATGTTTCAAAATGATAATTCATGCCATTCATACATGTATTTCCATAATTTGATATCAAGATAATCTTCTTTTATTATATATATAATGTTCCATATTGCAGTCTATGTTAAACTTTAGAGCCCTATGATGGCAGCCATCTAGAATTTCTGATCCACACCAAAATTGGCAGAATAATCTAACGAACATTCCCTCCATGTAACAGATTATTCTGCCATGTTGTTTCAGAGAAGAAGATTTTTTAAATTCAAACCAAAAGAATCCATTATTAACCCTGGTGGCCATCTTGAAAATTTGATCCACACAATAAACCTAAATTCTGTAAAGAGACACCCAATAACCATTCAGGCTAAGTCTTGCTCCAACTGATTTAAGAGATGATTGAAATGTGAAATAATTTGTAATTACTTACTGAAATGTCTGAGGAAAAACCTCCTTAATGTTTTCCATGTACTTATTTCCTTCCTTTTCACATTCAGGAAGTAGGGCTCGATAGAGAAGACTTCTTTCATCCGGACTCAATGTAAGATTGTGTTCATTGAATAAACATATTACAGTAAGAGCATTGGTCATGACTTTAATTCTATCTTCCCTGTGATAGTCCTTTTTGTTGACAAATTCTTGCCATAATGTATCAAATCTGGATATCAAAGCCTGAAATAAAATAAAAAAATATATTACTAAACACAGAAAAAAACCCACTGCAAACATTAAAAAAACAATACAGGAATGTGAAATAGTGATGATCAAGTGTACAAATTTGCTTTATCCTTCAATCAATAGCCTTCCTAAATGTGTCTAAAGCTCAAATATTTTTTTTATTTTTCAACAATACACCTACATTTATAAATAAATTTGCTTTATGATTATAGTATATATTTTGCTGAAATATGGCAGTAACATACAAATGCACTTATTTACTATAAAGTCTATAGATGGTTGTTTCTAGTATTTTTTTCTGAAAAAAATGAATATGTAAAGAAATAAAACGAGCGTCTTTATGTTTGTAAACAGACATGAAATCACTTAAGAATGATGTTAATAATTTTCTTTTGACAATGCACATGTGCGAATTTAAATATTTCAGGAGTTTTATCATGGCACTATTTAAATAGCCAATGAAAGACGTCATGTTAGAATTTGTTGTAAATCGTAGGGAGCTGGCTTTAAGTAATTGTAATTACAACTATAATTATAATTCCAGTTGCTAATAATTTGAGCTAATAAAACATGCTTAATTCAATACTCCTTTCTTTTCTAACAATTCACTCACGTATTTACATTGAGAAAAATATATTATATAGGTAACTATGAGAGTCAACTGTTACAAAATCTCCAAATACAATGGCTGACAAGTATACACCTTGATCAATGTGTGGACTAAGTATACACCTTGATCAAAGTGTGGACTAAGTATACACCTTGATCAATGTGTGGACTAAGTATACACCTTGATCAAAGTGTGGACTAAGTATACACCTTGATCAATGTGTGGACTAAGTATACACCTTGATCAAAGTGTGGACTAAGTATACATCTTGATCAATGTGTGGACTAAGTATACACCTTGATCAATGTGTGGACTAAGTATACACCTTGATCAATGTGTGGACTAAGTAATGACATTACAGATAACTTAGGCAATTTGGCGAGACTGTTTGCCGACGACACCTCATTGTCATACTCTGGGAAAAACTTTGATTTGATGCAAATTGAGATAAATAATGATTTACAAATATTGGATCAATGGGCAAAAACATGGCTTGTAGACTTTAACCCTAAAAAAACTAAAGCCCTTATAATATCAAATAATACTAATATTCCTGAATTAAACATACGTTTTAATGACGAATCAGTTGAACTTGTTGATAATCATAAACATCTGGGTGTAACATTTGTATCTAATGGAAACTGGACTGTACATATTGAAAACATAGCTAGATCAGCATTAAAACAAGTAAATGTTCTTCGTAAATTAAAATTTATTTTATCTAAACAAGCTTTGTCAAATATCTATCTTACATTTATCAGACCAGTACTAGAATATGCATGTGAAGTGTGGGATGGGTGTTATGAACGGGACATTGAAAAATTAGAAAAAATACAATTAGAAGCGGCACGAATTGTAACAGGTCTGACAAAATTTGCTAGTAAGGATTCATTATATTTTGAGACTGGATGGGAAACTTTAGCCAATCGGCGGGAAACTCGTAAATTAACTACTTTTTATAAAATTCATAATAAATTATGCCCTCCTTATTTATTTAACTGTTTACCTCCAGTTACATCAGATGTAAATAGTTATAACCTTAGAAATAATCAGAATTATGTTCCACCCAGATGCAGACTGAGAACATCAGCAAGCTCATTTATTCCATCTACCGTTTCGCTTTGGAACAATCTAGACATATCAATAAGAAATTCTCCTACATTATCTTCGTTTAAAAACAGAGTGAAAGCTGATATTTATAAAACCCCAAAGTATTATAATGAAGGCCCACGGAAACTAAGTATATTACATACTAGACTTAGACACCAATGCAGCTCACTCAATGCCGATCTGTCAAAAATACATATAATAAATAATTTTAAATGTAATTGCGGTGCTTCTTTTGAAGATGCTATACATTATTTTCTGGAATGTCCCTTATACCTGAACGAAAGAAGAACACTTCTGAGTAATAGCGATGATATCAATATCAATATTGAAACTTTGCTCTTTGGGAACGATATGTATAGTTATGACGTCAACTCCAAAATATTTGGAAAAGTTCGAACTTTTATAAATCAATCAAAAAGATTTTAGGGCTAATGTCAGCAATTTTTCACTTTTTTTCACTTTTTCACTTTTTCACTTGTACTTACTTTCTTTCAGTGTCAAAATTTTAAATGTCTATTGTCTGTGTTTTGTTTTGCTGTCATTAATTCATGTGTATAATTTGTAAGGAGAGGACTTCATATAAGTTGGTATAACTTGCTGTCCAATCCTATTGTTTATGTACAATAAAATATTATTAAACTAAAACTAAGTATACACCTTGATCAATGTGTGGACTAAGTATACACCTTGATCAATGTGTGGACTAAGTATACACCTTGATCAATGTGTGGACTAAGTATACACCTTGATCAATGTGTGGACTAAGTATACACCTTGATCAATGTGTGGACTAAGTATACACCTTGATCAATGTGTGGACTAAGTATACACCTTGATCAATGTGTGGACTAAGTATACACCTTGATCAATGTGTGGACTAAGTATACACCTTGATCAATGTGTGGACTAAGTATACACCTTGATCAATGTGTGAACTAAGTATACACCTTGATCAATGTGTGGACTAAGTATACACCTTGATCAATGTGTGAACTAAGTATACACCTTGATCAATATGTGGACTAAGTATACATCTTGATCAATGTGTGGACTAAGTATGGTGAGCCAAGGTTATATGGTAAAGGAGAAACTGACCTAATTACAAACACTTGACATTGTTAACAACATCACTGAAGCCGCAATCCCCATGAAAAAAGCAATACTTACATCTTGCTGATAGTCGCAGACCAGAAAAAAATCTTAAACGCTGTCTTGGCAGGCATGTTTTATCCATACCTCGGTGGCCACATTTGAAATTGCAATATTCCACAAATTCCACAAAAGTTTTGTTAAAATATGTCTAGTACTTTCTGAGAAACAACTTGGTCCAAAACCTTATCAATTTCAAATGATTTGCTTATAGGAAACTAAAGATATTGAGCAGAAACCAAAACTTAAATGAAGAGGCATAATTCCAGAACAGAAAAGTGGTAAAGTCTGATATCAATCTGGCCTTGCCTTGTGTATAATTTTAAATCATTTGCTTTTGGAGAACTTCAGATATTGGGCGGAAACCAAATGCCAGACAAACATATAGATTGGCATGGGTAAAACATAATTCCCTGGGGCATAGAAATCATTAAAAGGAGGACACATCAACTAAATATATACATGCAGAAATTACTTTTCTGAATGACGGCAAAAAATATTTTTCTGTATTTAACATCCAGTAAGTTTTCTGTAGTCCTTTCAATAAAGATCGTATCCTCATGATCATTTCCTCTCCACTAAATCCAGGCTTTATTACTGTTTGCCAGACAGGTAAGAATACATAGGCAGATAGTACAGCATCTTTATGTAACTCTTTTTTATATTGACTATCTTCTTGTCCTGTGTAGCGATAAATCATGTTACCAATAGTCCATCCTTCTTTAGCTTCTTTCACTCTTATTATGCCATCATACTGATCAAATCTACCTAAAATTAAAAACTAATATAATGTAAACATGAGTTTATATCAAAAGTTCAGGATATTGCAATCACATTTTAACGATTCATTAACACAATCATGATTATTGACTGGCCAGTTACTTAAAATATGTGATAATATTAAAAGCACTAGCCCCCCCTACCCCCCTTTTTTTCCCACATATCTACCACTTATTTTTTGTCAAATTATGAAATCAAATCAAATGCAATAATATTGTCTCAATTATAAATATAAATAGTTTGCTTAAGCTTTAAATGAATATGTATTGAAATATTTGTTAAGACAAGGACCATCATAAATAATTGATTTAGGCAGTTGACCATCCTAATCTTTATCAATGAATAGAATATATGTCTATGTTCTTCTGCAGCATATATAAATCTTAGTTCCATTAATTATCAATTTTATTCCATACAAATTCATACATGTGAACATTCCGGCGGGAGCATTTTTCTCCCGATTTTGAGGGTCCCTTCCGTCCCTCCCGTCAACTTTCAAAATCTTCCACCGTGAAAAAAATCAAGTACAATAAAATCTTGACCTACATTTTGCAATCAATATTTCGGGAAATTCCCCATTTGGAACTCCCGCGCTGACGAAAAACACCGAGAGATACGAATGGTAAATATGAATGTCATATTTAATGATATCCGTCCGGTTATTGATCTGTTTGACACCTTTACAGGTATATTGGGTCATGGAGATTAATTAAGGTGTTGATGATTATACAACAATTATCCACTGATTGACAGTTAATTGGGGATAAGGAAGTGTGTTTGTGGCACACGCTTAGATGATTATAAGTGTGATAGCGGCAATTAAATATAGTTATAAACCGTTGTGCAAACAGGAGTCGGACAACCTTTGATGCCGAGGATTTTTTTTTATTTCGATCAAACGTGCAATGAATTCATCTCGGATTGAGTTGCTATGGCTTGTTTGGGACCAAAGACGATCAAAGTATTATTTAAGGACTAAGTTCCAGGATGGAATTGATCAACCACAAAAATGACGAAACGTATGCTATCACCCAAAGCAAAGTGACTTTTTTAATTTTAGTGCTCTATGACTTTATTGTTCAGAACATTCTGTCTTCATTGTTATAACCTTATGATTATGAATGATTATGAATAAATTATAAATACAGTTTTTATCCTTTATTCATCATATGAAACACTACTTATAGTACTAATAAGACAGAAATGTAAACAATATATATTGAAATGGGATGCAATTGGTTCAATACTGAAACAAACAAAAGGAAAAAATCAATAAACAATAAAAACACGCATCAAATACGTCGATAAAAAATCTCCAGTTATGAGACCAAATCTACAGCCAAAAATTTGCAAATCTCCAGTTGTAGCATAGCAACTCTATCACATGTATGTAAATTAATAAATACCCAACTAAAATGAAAATACAGTCAAACTTGATTTAAGCAGCCACTTAAGGGCCGGCAAAAACTGGCTGCTTAATAAAGGTGACCTGTAATTCAAGGTTCACAATTTTTAAGTATTAAACCAATGCCCATTATCTGTGCAACATTTCAAGAACTTTTCCCACCGTCATATAGTTTGATGGCTTCAACTCTTTCGGATAACGTTAACACCTAGCATGACATTTTTATGACTGACTGACTGACAAAACAATGTCGTTTTTCTTTATTTAAAACCTTAAATTTTACTCACCTGTTGTGAACTTACCTGTTACACCTGTTCTGGACATCTTAATTAAATTAATCAACTTTAATTTAAACTTAATCATCGTTGATTGCCAAGTTCTAGCCTGGGGTTATTCTGTTGACATGTAAACTACGACGGGGGAAATAATTTGCCACATGATCAAATTAGATGTCACATGACTGAAGCAAAAATCAATACTGTGTTAATCACGAATGCTATCCGCAAGCGACAAAAAAATATATTTGTGACCGTTAAAATAGGTATTTTAACATTATTGGGACAAATTTTTCTGGCAGCCGTTAGTTTAAGTTAATTTATTACATAAAAATCCACGGGGGGACCTGGCAGTGACCGGAAAAGAGAGGTGACCGTTTATTTCAAGTGACCGTTAGGGCAAGTTTGACTGTATACAAGTACTGATTTCAAATAATCTAAGTAAAACACAGGATACTCAAATGATTTCTAAACAACAAAGTAAAAACCCAATTACTTAAAGCTTATCTGAAGCACAGATTCCAGCCAAGTTTAGTTTAATTCAGTAATACGGTTTCTGAGAAGAAGATTTTCAGATGAATATCAATGAATATTATGCCCACTTCACATATTTGTCGAAAATTGGAAAAATTAAAAACATTACAGAAACCAGGGGCTCTCAAGAGCCTGTAATCACTCACCAGAATTTTAATTTGACTTTAATATTTTAAAGTCAGAGCTAATATTCAACTACCTAAAATTAAAATTTCAGAAGATTTTAGCTATAAATTTGTCTATTTTTGCTTTTTTAACAAATTCTATCTTGGATGGTGGGTTGAGTTGTCAGTCACAATTTTGACAGTGGACATAACAAAGATCATCTCAGCTCAATTTGATTTAACTTGGTGGTGAAGAATTTAATGTTATTCATCATCAAATAAACAAAGAAATCTAATTTGCATAACCAGTATCAATTAGCTGAACAAAATACTGCACAGAAAAACCCTCAATACATATTGAACTACTCAATGGCATGCAACTGTAGTTTAAATTCAAATTAATCTTTACTTAAAATAAAGCTACAATGATCAATTAAAGATTTTTTAATTTTTTTATAATGTCAACCACAGGGCTGTTGGACATAATTTTGAAAAGACCATTCACACAAAGACCATTCAAATCCAATTTGGTTTCATTTAGATCTACGCTCTCTGAGTAAAAGATTTTTATTTGAAATTTTGTAAAAAAATAAACCTAAATTGCATAACTGTAAACTGGTATAAATCGGCTAACAGAAAAATCCCAGAAACTAGAAAGTTTCATTTAACTACATTCCCAACAATTTGAATGCACATTCAATTTAAAGGTAAATAAAAATTGTTTGACTTAAATGCCTAATAAAAAGATGATTAATATTTTTCCTGCAGACTTTACTTTAGGAGAAGCAAAGGCATGTATGTTACCGGTATATGTATTGTCTCTCCTTCAATCTAAGAGATTCTGATTACCCCTGTGGTATCTTTAAATATTTCTGAAAGTTTTTAAAGTTGTACATGTACATGCACTTTGTTATGCTTTTGTGTTTACTGAGGAAACCACAGATAAGTGCTGCCACAGTAAGGCTAAGGAACTGTGGAATAACCTTCTACGGGTACTATACATGACAAGAGTAGCAAATATTTCATACCTGCCAAACTCGAAGAAAATAGGTTTCCCATCATTTTGAATAAGGTTTTCTATTTTACAAAGTTTCAAACATCATACCGATCCTGACATCTATATCTCTTTTGTCCAGACATATTTTTAATATAAATCCCATGAAAACCACTTACAAAACTTACCTTAAGACTAGTTTTAAAGCCGAAGACAAAGTTCTCTCAATCAATTTTATTAACAGAAATCAATTTGTGCAACTAATTTCTTGAAAAATACTGGTAACAAAAACCAGAATGACGAACACGAGTCGGACTTTAAAATATTGGGTCTTTTAAGTGCCCATTGGATGACAACACTTTCATCTGGTCAAGGGTGGAATTCACGAGTGCGACCTGCAGAAATCGGGCGAGTTGAATAGAACGTTATTTACCATCATAAACTTTTATGTCACTTGGATTGACATATAGTATTCTAATATTATTCTGCTGGTTATATATGAACTCTTCCAATTCTATATCTCCACAAACTACAAAGTATTTGAACAGAATGGTTGTTGATAAGTGTCCCCTAGGAATAGAAACTACTCCTTCAACTTCAAAACTGCCATCTTCTAGTTTTCTGAAATTGTATTAATCAAATTTTAATCAATGTTCAATTAAACTAGTTTTTTGTGATAATTCAGCCTTTAAGTAGTACCAAGCAAGATAGGCGATTGTTTTATACATGCAACTGTTCCTAAATCAACATGTTACAGTTCAACAATTGCTAAACCAATATTACAATTTGCAGGTTATATGGGGACTTAAAATTGTCAGTTAGACAAAATAAGGGAATTTACATAAATCCACCTTACTTGAGAAAACATTCCTTATCACATGACCATTGCATAGTTTTTCTTTAGTGAAAGGATTATGTATTTTATGGATTTCCTAGTGATAGTGTATTTGTCAAAACAAACTTTTTATTCAAAAGAAATATTGCTGCAAAAAATAAAAATATTAAAAATAAAAAAAAAGTATTAAGTCATAAATTGCCAAAATTGCCAAGTTGGTTGTGAACAAATATTGCAATTTTTTCAAAATGGCAGGCGATGAACAGACAGACCCCTGTCATTGCTGTTACTACATGTAGTAACCACGAAATAAAATTATTAACACAGAAATGTCTTGTGTATTAGAAAGGTCAGTGGGTAAACCTTTTGTTTCTGGTATAGTAATTTCAATTTTTTATAAGAGTATTTGGGGTTAACAGCATACACATATTTTCAGATTCTGAAAAACATATTTTTAGCCAGAGGCTTTGGAGCCTGTATCACTCACCTGATTTATATAGGCAATGAATAAAACGTCCAAAAAAGTCATCACTAGGCAGAATCTGATTGAACTGAGCAGGATAGAATTCCATAAAAATCAGACTTTAAAATCAAAACTAAAAATTTTGGAATGTCTAATTGGGTGTTTTATTCCTGTTCTATTTATATGCAGTATTATGTAACCTTCCAAGGAAATATTGAAATAAGGACACATAAGACAGGTGGTCGCTAAATACAGGCTTAATTAATACGAAATGCACTATGAATGGAAATTAAAATTAAGTTCACATAAGTTATTGCTTAACAGATGTGGTCAATGAAGTAGGTTTTACAGCACCCATATTTCCTGGTTGGTGGTGTCATTTGACATAATTTCATAGACGACAATCTATTGTCTAAGGACAATTCAAGCCAATTTTACTTTAAAATGCTACTGCTGTTTCAGAGGAGAATTTCTTTTTTGAAAATTCATACCAAAAGACATTGTGTACGCATTATTTTTTCTCCACATTTTCAAGTTTCTATTATTTCTACTGATCCTTTCATCATTTAAATACCAAACAAAAGTTACCTTATAGGATACATCTCATGCTTTCTACTGGTCCATCCTCCAAGAATATCGAGTGAAAATCGAACATAAGCAGTACAGGTATCATCATAGATCGATGAATGCATAATGGCATGGAAGGTAACTTCAAAGATTGCATCAGATGATGTCCTCTCTTTTTCAATCTTTCCATCCAATCTAAGGATAAACATAGTAAACAGTCTTAAATGGTTTAAGATTAGTGGTATTGAAAAAACATCACCATCACCATCAACAATATTTCAGTTATACCATGGCAGTCAGTGTTATTGCTGGAGGAAATCTAAATTCAAACAATCCATTACAGAAATTGCTGAATAAACATACATGTCTTAATTAAAATTAGAATTGACATTCAACGATTTTTAACTACCTGTAACTTGACAATTTTTGATGTTAATTAACGATCAAAACTTTTTGCAGTCTCTTAATGAGACTTATTTGTGTTTAATTTTTTAGTATGTTGTAATAATATAACTAAGGCCAAAAAAAATAATATGTGTGTTTACGGTCACCCGACCCACCCTATTTTTCAGCCGCGACCCTAACCTTTTTTATCATCAATTATTCCACCCTAATTTTTGCTAACGACCCTATTAATTTTTACACAGAATTCGGATAACCATTTGTGTTGTTTTATCAACAGCAATGTTTTATTTATTCAACCGCTAGTTTTTTGTCGAAATTGAGAGCAAAGACGGTAGAAAAACTGTGTAACTCGTCATAAAACAAATGACGGCTTACCGGAAATTTCGAAAATGGAATACCCATACCTGTTAACCCTCCCCCTTTTCGCGGGAGTCTCCCGCGTAAGAGCCTTATCTCCCACATGGACTGGGTCTCATGCGCGGGAGACATTAATCTCCCGCACACACCTTTTCCTCCCGCACGATATCCCCCCAACAAAAAAATCAAGTACAATAAAATCTTGACCTACATTTTGCGATCAATATTTCTGGAAATTCCCCATTTGGAACTCCTGCGCTGATGAAAAACGCCGAGAGATACAAATGGTAAAGGTGTTTAAATGATATCCGGTTATTGATCTGTTTGACACCTTTACAGGTAAATTGGGTCATGGAGATTAATTAAGGTGTTGATGATTATACAACAATTATCCACTGATTGACAGTTAATTGGGGATAAGGAAGTGGGTTTGTGGCACACGCTTAGATGATTAGAATAGAAGTGTGATAGCGGCAATTAAAAATAGTTATAAAGTGTTGTGCAAACAGGAGTCGGACAACCTTCGATGCCGAGGAAAACTTCTTATTTCGATCAAACGTGCAATGAATTCATCTCGGATTGAGTTGCTATGGCTTGTTTTGGGACCAAAGCCGATCAAAGTATTATTTAAGGACTAAGTTCCAGGATGGAATTGATCAACCACAAAAATACCAAAACGTATGCTATCGCCCAACGCACCAGCAGCAAAGTTACTTTTAATTTTAGTGCTCTATGACTTTATTGTTCAGAGCATTCTGTCTTCATTGTTTTTGCTTTGTTATAACCTTATGATTATGAGTAAATTATAAAGACAGTTTTTATCCTTCATTCATCATATGAAACACTACTAATAAGACAGAAATGTAAACAATATATATTGAAATGGGATGCAGTTGGTTCAATACTAAAACAAACAAAAAGAAAACATCAATTAACAATAAAAACATGCATCAAATATGTCGATAAAAAATCTCCAGTTATGAGACCAAATCTCCAGCCAAAAATTTACAAATCTCCAGTTGTAGCATAGCAACTCTATCACATGTATGCAACTACAAGGTACAATTTTGTGCGTTTAAAGGCGACGCACAGAATCTCCCCCTTAGAAGAGTTGGTAGGGGGAGATCTCCCCCCTAGCAGTTCCCAGAGGTTAACACCCATGAATACCGGAATCGGATTCCAGAACCGGGCACGACTATTTCCGGTTTTGCCGAAAGTTAAAAAAAATTAAAATAAAAAAATAAAAATTAATGCCGACCGACCGACCCTAGATTTTTTTGACATGTGACAGTAAACACACATATATTTTTTTTTGGCCTAAGCTATATTAAATTCCTGTACGCATATTTTCAATTAATTAAATGTATATTATTTTAAAATACCGAAGATAGCATATAAAAGCTCTTACTCAATTTATGAACAAGGGCAATGCAAAGCGTGGCATATCCCCTCACCTAAAAATTTGACCCTGTGACCTTGACCTTGAAAATCAATAGGGTTCCAGATTCTCTTAAGGACTAATTATGTACCAAGTTTGTTCAACATCCATTGAGGGATGTTGATTCTAGAGTGTTCACAAGGATGCTATGTGGTAAAATTTAAACCCCTTGACCTTTGACCTTGAAAATCAATAGGGTTCCAGATTCTCATAAGGACTATGTATGTACCCAGCTTGGTCAAAATCCATTGAAGGATGCTGATTCTAGAGTGTTCACAAGGATGTTACTCAGTAACAATTTGACCCGGTGACATTAACCTTTGACCTATGACCTTGAAAATCAATAGGGTGCCAGACTCTCCGAAGGACTAAGTATCTACCAAGCTTGGTCAAAATCCATTGAAGGATGTTGATTCTAGTGTTCACAAGGATGTTACGCGGTAAAAATTTGACCTGGTGACCTTGACCTTTGACCTTGAAAATCAGTAGGGTTCCAGACTCTCCTAAGGACTAAGTATGTACCAAGTTTGGTCAAAATCCATTAAAGGATGTTGATTCTAGTGTTCACAAGGATGTTGTACGGTAAAAATTTGACCCCTTGACCTTTGACCTTGAAAATCAATAGGGTTCCAGACTCTCCCAAGGACTATGTATGTACCAAGTTTGGTCAAAATCCTTGAAGGATGTTGATTCTAGAGTGTTCACAAGGATGTTACAGAAGGACGAAGGAAGGACGGACGGTAGCGTTACTATATCCCTTCGCAACTTCTATATACACAAATGCAAATTTTACAATTGCTCGGAACTATGATTATGGGCATACACAATAAAAATACCCTACCCGCACCTCTAACAAATTCTGCAGAATTTTAATCACAGCAATCCTTTCACAAATATGGAAATAAAATGAATATCATTAAACATTTCCTGTTACGAATAGTTTGTCCAGCTATTTTCAATCTGATTCAGATATTCTAATAGTCAATCCGCTAACATTTGGTTTTGGTTAAAACTGGATATTGAAAATTAAATACAGCTAAAATGTCCAAGTTCAGTGGGCTGAGCCTGTGTAGCTCACCTGTCATTTTGAGGAAACTTTATACAGAATCTTCCATAGGTGCTTCCTACCAAATTTCAATTAATTCGGCTAAAATGGTTTCAAAGAAGATTTTTTTTTAATTGGCCGATCACAAACAAGAACTGCCTAAGGCGGCTACTAGTTGTATGATTGGCACGAAATATGGAAATTTTGTACAGGATCTCCCATACATAATTCCTACAAAGTAACAATTCATTGTGCCTCATAGTTTCAGAAGAGAAGATTTTTCAAATTTTAGCCCATCAGAAACATGAATTAACATTGTGACGATGTTTTTTGTCCAATTGGAATGAAATGAGGAAATATTATGGAGGACCTTCCATAGATGCTTCCTTTAATATTTTGCTTTATTTGGCCAAGTGGTTTCAGAGGAGAAGATTTTTAGAAATCGACCAACCAGAAACAAGAATTGCTTGTGGTGGCCATGTTTGTTGACGGATCGGGACAAATTAGCAATCGCTATAGAGAACCTTCCATAGATGCTTCTTACCAAGCTTCAGTTCATTTGGCCAAGCGGTTTCAGAGGAGAAGATTTTTACAAATTGACTAACCAGAAACAAAAATTGCATACGACAGCCATGTTTATTAACGGATCAGGGTAAAACAAGATGAACTGTGAGCTAATGCTCACTTATGATACCCCTGCTCTCCGGCAAACAGGAAGTAGGAATCTGATGGGTCCTAAAACACTTCCCACGATATGGGGTACCTATATGAAGCTTGTGACCAAATATCAGATTTCTGCCATCAATAGTTGCTGAGAAAAATGCAACGAAAAATGAGCATATATGTTCAATGTGTATAAAAATCAACAAAGTCGGCAAACAGGAAGTAGGAATCTGATGGATCCAAAAACGCTTCCCACGATATGGGGTATTTATATGAAGCTTGTGACCAAATATCAGATCTCTGCCATCAATAGTTGCTGAGAAAAATGTGACGAAAAATGTGCATATATGTTCAATGTGTATAAAAACAAACTAAAAAGTTGGCAAACAGGAAGTAGGAATCTGATCGGTTCAAAAACGCTTCCCACGATATGGGGTACCTATATGACGCTTGTGACCAAATATCAGATTTCTGCCATCAACAGTTACTGAGAAAAATGCGACGAAAAATATCTTGGAAGGACGGACGGACGGAGGTAAAACAGTATACCCCCCTCCCCCTTTGGGGAGCGGGGATATAATAAGTAATCTGTATTATAGAGGACCTACCATAGATGCTTACTACAAAGTTTCAGTTCATTTGGCCAACCGGTTTCACAGAAGAAGATTTTTACACTGACCAACCAGAAACAAAAATTGTCTATGGCGGCCATGTTTGTTAAAGGATTGTGACAAAATTAGCAATCTTTAATTATAGAGGACCTTGCACAGATGCTTCCTACCAAGTTTCAGTTCATTCAGCCAAGCGATTTCGGATGAAAAGATTCAAATGTGAAAAGTTAACTGATGACGGACTAGACAACGGACTCCAAGTGATGGAAAAAGCTCACATGGCCTTTTGGTCAGGATAGCTAAAAAATTCCAGCTATTTGGAAGATAATCTCGAAATTTAGCTACTGTGAAAAAAACACACACCTATATGGGAATAGATTCACCCCACAGTGGCTGTGGACATCATATTACTTCTGTTGACCATTTTTTTATCATGCCATTTCACTATTTCCAATGATATCTTATACTTTCCACGTATTTTCAGTGTTATGCCTGTTATTTCATAATCTTCTAACTAAATGATTCATTTGTAATATATTTTACATAATCAGTTCTGGCAGGTCAGATATGGCACTTTGGAGGACAGTTGGTTATGCTAGACCTGTGAGACCTACTGTTTAACAGGTCCAAGTGTCCTGCAAAGTGCCATATCCGACATTTTAGGACTGATAACATTGCTATCTGAACATTCTTATAGTAATACATGAGTCCTAATTAAAAGAAAAATATGTACATGGAAAGATCATGTAAAGGATTCTGATTGACCCAAATACAGAGCATGCTTTACACTAACTGTCTAATATTTAGCTATTGTAAAAGGTGACAAGGTGAAAAATCGTCTGTTGTTGGCAATCATTATGAATTTTGCCCAAGAATAGTAGTAAGTAGAATATAAACAAAGGGCCATTCATTGATTGTTGGCAAATCCACATTCTCTTTTTGGGAGGAACATCAGATACTATCATTTATAATGTTTGTACATGTGTTGGAGAAAACAAGGGCAAATAACTCTGGGTATACAAATCACAGGGTCATCTGCCTTGTTGTAATTGGTTCCTCTTTTGATAATGAACAAGTATTCCAAGTTTCAAATGGATACCTTTGATTTTTTTTGAGAAATGTCCCATGTGGTCCTGTGTTAATACTATGACCTGTGGTGGCAGCCATCTTGGATTTCGGATCGGCATAGGGTCCAATGTTAATCTATGTCCTGCGGTGGTGGCCATCTTGGTTTTTTGATCGGCATAAAAAATCTAAATTTGTAGAGGACCTTCCAATGATCATTCTTGGTCATCTTCCATTTTATATCGGAACAAAAAACCTAAACTTTGTACAGGTCCATCCAATGAACATTCCTGTCTAGTTTGGATTCAGTCTGATGTGTAGTTTCTGAGAAGAAGGCATTTGAACATTTTCCCATAGGGTCCAATGTTAATCTATGTCCTGCGTTGATGGCCATCTTGGATTTCCGATTGGCATAAAAAACAAAAAATTTGTAGAGGACCTTCCAATGATCATTCCTGGGCATTTTGGTTTCAATTGTTCATGTGGTTTCAGAGAAGAAGCGTTTTGAAACATTTTTCCCATAGGGTCCAATGTTAAACTAAGTCCTGCCGTAGCCGCCATTCTGAATTTCGTATCAGAACAAAAAACCTATAATTTGTAGAAGACCATCCAATGAACATTCATGTACAGTTTGGCTTTAATCATATTTGTAGTTTCTGAGACGAAGGCATTTGAACATTTTCCTATAGGGTCCAATGTTAATTTATGTCCTGCCGTGGCAGCCATCTTGGATTTCCGATCGGCATAAAAAACCTACCTTTTGTAGAGGACCTTCCAATGATCATTCTTCGGCACTTTGGTTTCAATTGTCCAAGTGGTTTCAGAGAGGAAGCGTTTTGAGACACTTTTCCCATAGGGTCCAATGTTAAACTAAGTCCTGTTGTAGCCGCCATCTTCCATTTTATATCGGAACAAAAAACCTAAACTTTGTAGAGGACCATCCAATGAACATTCTTGTCTATTTGGATTCAATCATATTTGTAGTTTCTGAGAAGAAGGCATTTGAACATTTTCCCATAGGGTCCAATGTTAATCTATGTCCTGCGGTGGCGGCCATCTTGAATTTCTGATCGGCATAAAAAACATATGTTTTTTAGAGGACCTTCCAATGATCATCCCTGGGCATTTTGGTTTCAATTGTCCATGTAGTTTCAGAGAAGAAGCGTTTTGAAACATTTTTCCCATAGGGTCCAATGTTAAACTAAGTCATGCCGTAGCCGCCATTTTGAATTTCATATCGGAACAAAAAACCTAAACTTTGTAGAGGACCATCCAATGAACATTCATGTACAGTTTGGCTTTAATCATATTTGTAGTTTCTGAGAAGAAGGCATTTGAACATTTTCCCATAGAGTCCAATGTTAATATATGTCCTGCAGTGGTGGCCATCTTGGATTTCCGATCGGCATAAAAAAACTACATTTTGTAGAGGACCTTCCAATGATCATTCTTCGGCAGTTTGATTTAAATTGTCCAAGTGGTTTCAGAGAGGAAGCGTTTTGAGACACTTTTCCCATAGGGTCCAATGTTAAACTAAGTCCTGCTGTAGCCGCCATCTTCCATTTTATATCGGAACAAAAATCTAAACTTTGTAGAGGACCATCCACAGTCGGGAAGCCACGCACAGATTCCGTACCTCCAACAATGCAAAGTCAAATCCCGAAATCAAGGGACGTAACTCTATTTTTTAAGACAGATAACGCTTTAAAAGTGAGCGGCCATGCATTGTTTACGTCGACACCCCATGTGTTTTTACTGAATATCTTCATTTTAATTGAATCCATTTTTAAATAAAATTTTAACGTGACTGATGCGTGAATACGTGTATTTATGATATCGTTTGCTTGAAATCAACGTTGGAACTCGGGATACCGCTGCTGATGAAATGTTGACCAAAAAAAATGGCACTAAAAATCCATTCTTAAAATAAGTGGAACAATTGCATCCCATTGGCTGGTTATTAATAAATTTGGTAAAAATAGCTAGAAACACGTATTAGAGTATTAGAGTATGGGTGACTAGAATTCCATATTTGAATGTCAACAAGAAGCCTCATATTTCGAGATTCTAACCAAATATTTCTGGGTTTTTTTCCAGAGATTGATCGATCTATTAGGATGAAAATGTGACTGTTTCTGTTTAAACACGAAAGAACCACTTGACCAACCATAGTCACATATATATAGATTCATTTTATTCCATTTTTAACAACAAATCTTTCATTTTCGTTGACTCCTTCCATGGCATTTATGGACATGTCCAAATATTGATATAATTAATAAATACATTTTAGCAGTAAAAAGGTCTGCATTATAATGTATGATCTTGTCATGCAGAGAATGGTGAAAGATTATGTTAAATTCACACTAGATTAACATGGCATAGCTGATAAGGCTACATATTTAGTTCTTGTCAACCATTTACACCACTCCCCCTTTTTTTCATTTTCAGTCTGTTTTCCTGAAATACTTATTGATGATGTGTGTACATGCTACTTTTCAGTGCCAATGGTATTGACAACCTCCAGTTTTAGTTATTTTAAATCATTGTAGGTAGATATATATACAGAATGGACATGGGATGTTTATTTTTTTTAACAAGAAGAGTTTGAAGATACCAAAGGGGCAAAGTTACAGATTCTATTAAATAAAATGGATGGTTAGTTTCTGTTAGTTTCAGATTCTATGAGTATAAATGCAAAGTTTCCTGTGATGTTTATTGGTTGAATATTTGAATAAATAAAAATAAGAATATATGATAAGTCTTATATTTTTCTTTGTAAAGACTGGTTTGTAATATATTCATACAGGTTTGAACATTAATATATATATACCTGTATATAGATATGTTTTTTTTTCTTCTAAAAAATCCATGAAGTAAAAAAAATGGACCAGCATTCCAATTATTTTTAAAGTGCATCATCAAACAAATGCAGGCCCTTGGGTATAATTGTGGGTGGGATATCTCCTCTAACTGATACATTCATTTAATTCAAAAAGTTTCAGATGCTCCTGAATTTTGTTTGTTTGTAAAAAGAAATTTAACATTTTTCTGAATTGTATTGTATTTGTAAGAAATTCAGTTCAAACTTTGTATTCTATGTCTAATGAAAACAGTCTGCTTGAAAATGATGAGCCAGTTAATAAAAAGGCATTTTCTAATGGAAGTAAGAGTTGTTGAAGATGAAAAAAAAACTGTTTGCTAAACCATTTTAATTTATGTAAAAAGAGTGGAGACGACACTACTAATATTGAAACATTATATTTTCAAACAGTATTTGATATTTGCACAAGTGACAAATCTTTAGACAAGGTTCAGAGTTTTCAAGACACCTTGTGTCATAAACATTATAATATATTTAGTCATTCAGAAAATAACTTTTTGATTGTGTAATTTGTGAAACTTCATCTGAAAGTCAAAAGGTTAATTTCAATTGAAAACCAGGACTTGTTCTTAAATATTTCAAGAATGAATCAAATTTCTGTAGAGAATTTGGCTCAGAAGATAAATTATATTGTGGTACATATTGTTGTAACACATTTTCTAGGTCAGAAAGTGGAGCTGAAACAAGATCTCAAACTTTTCAAATTCTTTTAGATATTTTGAACCAGAACCAAGTTGTTGAACAAGTTTCTACAGACATTTAGACCTGTATACACTCCAACATGTTGTTGAATTTGTTATTCATGCTTTTTTTTATAGATGAAAAGGTACTTCTGTTGCCTGTTGTTTATGAGAAATATAATTCTCTTTTCTATGAATTTTAATGCTGAATTTTATAAATTTTCTTTTACAGAAAAGAATTTTTCAAAATTTGCCCTTTTATTAACTTTTTTCCAGTCATTGGATCAAATAAAATAGTTTTTTTAACTTCAATTTTAAACAAAATTAACCAATACTTGGTTATTTTGCCAACAGAAAACATATTCATTCTAGTCATTTTATTTACTTAGTGAAATTTGGAATTCTGGTTTGTCCTTTCATGTGAATGCAAGTCGTTCTGTATGTGTGTTAAAATTATGTGAATGGTAGTCATTCAATATGTGTCTTTTATGTGAATGCTAGTTATTCTGTGTGTCTTTTATGTGAATGCTAGTCATTTTGTGTGTGTCTTTTATGTGAATTCTAGTCATTCTGTTTGTGAATGTTATGGGGAAAAAATTATTGCAACCTAAGTACCCATATTTGTAAATGCTGATAATTTTGTGAATGTCCTGGAGAAATAATTATTGCAAACTAAGTACCCATATTTGTAAATCCTGGTCATTTTGTGAATGTCAAGGGGAAAGAATTATTACAACTTGACCACCCATATATGTTATAAAAGCTAGTTTGTAGTTGTGTCTAACACATGAATATTCCAAATACATTGATATTTACATTGTGAGATAAACATGAAACTTGGTAGCTTTCATTCAGGTAATAAAATTTCCTAATTTCAAGAAAAATATTTGCTTACGCCGATTTTTTTTAATTTGCCTTGATATAATAGGAAGGGTTAAGATATCAGAATACAATTTTTTATGCCCCTTTTTGTCTCAAGGTTTCACTTTTTTTTTAGATTTTAAAAAAATTATTAATTTTTTTACATGTTTTTTTTTTTATAATATTTTCATATTTTTTCAATTCACTTAATTTTTGTTTACATGCTTTTATTTTTTCCACACATTTATTTCTTTCTATTTATCTTGTACCTGTTGTATTGAAATTAAATTAAATTGAAATTATTAATTGCTGTACATTCCCTGTGCAAGTCTAGTATCATAGATGATTTTTTTTTAAATATAAAGTGATAATAAATAGTTATTCCCCAGTCTAAATTACAAAATGCACAATGTCTAAAACAATATTGCAATACAAATAATTCAATTAAACTGAAAAATACGGTATTAATAAAAGAAAATTAAAAAAAAGACATAGACACCCCTTTCCCAAATGAAATATACTCTTTCGGATGTACGCTTAGGCGTCGTTTATTGTTGATGTTAAGAAACACCATCGATGTGTTCATAAAGACAATGAATTTCGATGTTTGGCAAATGGTCGATCCGATCAAGGTGGGTGTAGGGCTAAGTGGAACAATTGCATCCCACAAGACATTGACACTAGTTGTCGGTATGACAATGATCCTAGATGATTCCCTCAGGCAATGTATGTTACAGAAAGCCATCATATTGTTTTAATTAAATTTTCTCTTTTAAATAGAACCACCTTGACATTTGTTTTGAAATTGAGTCCACTTCAAGTAGCAAAATTCGATGTTTGTGCACAATATAAATAAAAACTGAAGTGATACAATAAATTTCTATTTATCCATAGACATCTCCGTATATGTTAATTGATTTCAAGCATAAATATTTATTGTAAACCGACATATTTTAAGCGAAGGGTTGAACGTCATTTTTCATCAAAAATGAAGCGAAAGTCATGTGACTGGGACTTGACTTTGGAGCTCTCCTGTCACGCTGGCTGTCCTATTGCCAATGAACATTCCTGTACAGTTTGTATTCAGTCTGATGTGTAGTTTCTGAGAAGAAGGCATTTGAACATTTTCCCATAGGGTCCAATGTTAATCTATGTCTTGCGTTAGGGGCCATCTTGGATTTCCGATCGGCATAAAAAACAGAAACTTTGTAGAGGACCTTCCAATGGTCAGTCCTGGGCAGTTTGGTTTCAATTGTTCATGTGGTTTCAGAAAAGAAGCGTTTTGAAACATTTTTCCCGTAGGGTCCAACCAATGTTAAACTAAGTCCTGCCGTAGCCGCCATTCTGAATTTCATATCGGAACAAAAAACCTAAAATTTGTAGAAGACCATCCAATGAACATTCATGTACAGTTTGGTTTTAATCATATTTGTAATTTCTGAGAAGAAGGCATTTGAATATTTTCCCATAGGGTCCAATGTTAATCTATGTCCTGTGGTGGTGGCCATCTTGGATTTCTGATCGGCATAAAAAACATATTTTTTTAGAGGACCTTCCAATGATCATTCCTGGGCAGTTTGGTTTCAATTGTCCAAGTAGTTTCAGAGAAGAAGCATTTTGAAACATTTTTCCCATAGGGTCCAATGTTAAACTAAGTCCTGCCATAGCCGCCATTTTGAATTTCATATCGGAACAAAAAACCGAAACTTTGTAGAGGACCATCCAATGAACATTCATGTACAGTTTGGCTTTAATCATATTTGTAGTTTCTGAAAAGAAGGCATTTGAACATTTTCCCATAGGGTCCAATGTTAATCTATGTCCTACAGTGGCGACCATCTTGGATTTCCGATTGGCATAAAAAACAGAAACTTGGTAAAAGACATTCCAATGATCATTCATTTACAGTTTGGGTTCAGTCAGTTCATTAGTTTCAGAGAAGAAGATCTTTCAAATTTCAGCCAATCGGAGCATATTATTGGCCCTGGCAGCCATGTTGAATATCCGACTGGAACGAAAAACAGAAATTTGTAGAGGACCATCCAAGGAACATTCCTGCTAAGTTTGGTTCCAATTGGCCCAGTGGTTTCGGAGAAGAAGCTTGAAATGTGAAAAGTTTACAGACGACAGACGCCAAGTGATGGCAATAGTTCACCGGTTTGGTCCAGGTGAACTAAAAAGTTAATTTCTGTCCCTGAAATACATGTATTGTTAATAGTGGCAATAAACACCTATTAGTATTACCTTAACCCATCTTTGTGAAATTACCGTTTTGTAAATGTTAAAGATTTTTTGTTTTTAAAATAGGTTTTTAAATACTTTTACCTTATATAAGAAACTTAAAACTATGACTGGTGCAGCTGATGATAAATTTCAGAGTAGGAAAACCACTAATTTGATATTTTTTTAATAAAGGGACATGCCAGCTTGAATTGTGATTGTAGAAACAAAAATCTGTAACAATTTCAAAACATTTGGTAATGGGAAAAGCATGAAAACCTCCAAATTGCCATTTTTCAATGTAATGGCATATCTATGGAAATATAAAAAGATTAATATAAAAATTTGAACTTGACCTGCCGAGCACAGTATGATGCGACAGCAGCATGTCAACAAGGAAAAATTGAACAAGAGTATATTAAATGCAAGTGTGGACACAGTATTGTGTTTGACACTATTATGTGTTGAAGGCAGTAATGTGTTGGAGACATTAATTTACTGGACCAACTATATTGGCAATTGTCTTGTTTTACTATTTGAAGCGTCTGTCCCTTTTAGCCCCTTTTAACCATTTTAATTTTGTTAACCATAAGAACTAGAAAGCTAGGTCAAATCTATATGCTGGGAAATTTATAAGGAAGAAAAAGCCAACTATGCACTCAACATAATCAATTGAAAGAAAAACTAGAGGCTCAGTGTGTCGCTCACCTTTCATTCTGCTTTGAGGAAACTTAATACAGAACCTTCCATACATGTAGATGCTTCCTACCAAGTTTTGGTTCATATGGCTAAGCAGTTTCAAAGGAGGAGATTTTTTAGAAATCGACCAATCAGAAACAAGAATTGCATGTGGTGGCCATGTTTGCAAACCGATCGGGACGAAATGAGCAATCTTCACAGCATGCCCATTTACCCTCTGCAGAGGATTTTTTACCCCCAAAATAGGCCCTATACACCCAAAATTGTAGGGACTTTCTATATGCAGGGATACAAAGTTAAGGAAAAAACAGCAATTGTACCCCATTGTACCCCCAGTTTCAAAACTCAGTGGGCACCCTGCTTCATAGAGGACATTCAATGGATGCTTCCTACCAATTTTCGGTGGTAGCCATGTTTGCTAACCGATCGGAACGAAATGAGCAATCTTCATAGAGGACATTCCATAGATGATTCCTACCAAGATTCAGTGGTAGCCATGTTTGTTTATAAATGTTAACCGATCGGGACAAAATTAGCAATCTTCATAGAGAACATTCCATAGATGCTTCCTACCAAGTTTCGGTTCATTTGGTCAAGTGGTTTCAGAGAAGATTTTTTTAAATCGGTCAATCAGAAACAAGAATTGCCTGTGGCGACCATGTTTGGTAATGGATCATAACAAAATGTGCACTCTTTAGAGAGGACCTTCCATAGATGTTTCCTACCAAGTTTCAGTTCATTTGGCCGAGGGTTTTCAGAGGAGAATATTAAAATATGAAAAGTAAACGGATGACAGACGACGGACACCAAGTGATGGCAAAAGTTCATATTGGCATTTGGCAAGGTTTTCTAAAAAGAATATTAAAATGTGAATACCTACTTGTAATGTATAGAATAAACATGTTACACTATATCAGCATTAGTTAATTTCTAAGGGAAATAATGGCAAGAGTTATCTTTCTTTCAACAGTTTAGGCAAGAGTTATCTATCTTTTAACAGTGGAGAAGATTTTTTAGAAATCAACCAATCAGAAACAAGAATTGCCTCTGGTGGCCATGTTTGTTAATAGATCGGGATAAAATGTACAATCATTAGAGAGGACCTTCCATTGATGCTTCCTACCATGTTTCGGTTCATTTGGCCAAACGGTTTCAGAGGAGAAGAATTTTAAAAATCAGCCAATCAGAAACAAGAGTCGCCTGTGGTGGTCATGTTTGTTAATGGATCAGGACGATATGAGCAATCTTTACAGAGGACCTTCCATAGATGCTTCCTACCAAGTTTCGGTTCATTTAGCCAAGCAGTTTCAGAGGAGAAGATTTTTTTAAATTGGCCAATCAGAAATGAGAATTGCCTATGGTGGCCATGTTTGTTAATGGATCGGGACGAAATGAGCAATCTTTATAGAGGACCTTCCATAAATGCACCCTACCAATTTCAGAGTTTCAGAGGAGAAGATTAAAATGTGAAAAGTTAACAGACGACGGACACCAAGTGATGGCAAAAGCTCACGTTGCCTTTGGCAAGGTGAGCTAAAAATGCATCAAAATTTGATGCAAAATAGAAATCCTACATTCCTTCCAAATATGCCAAATTTTGGAATTTAGACTCATGTTTGAAACAAAATCACTAAATTTGTTTTAATGTCCCATCAATAACCAATAAATATGAACATTTTGGGGGAAAAACATGTTAGAATTAATTAGAAAAAAATTCAAATTTTGAAATTCCCTTTTTTTACCCCTGTTATGTCAAAATCAGTAATAGTTACATAATAAAAATATGCATTTTTCTGGAAAGAAATTCGCTTAACCGCTTCTGTGGCGTAATGTTTAGCGTGCTAGCCTCGAGTGCGGTAGAAAGTGAGTTCAATCCTCGGTCGTGTCAAACCAAAGACTATAAAATTGGTATTTGTTGCTTCTACACTAAGTACGCAGCATTAAGGAGAAAGAGCTGGTTGGCTCGGATTCGGAATAATGCTGTCCAAGTGGAGAGACACTGATTGTTGTTTAAGTAAATTAACACTATAAAAATCCAACTCTGCGTGTTGGTCTAGTACAAAACGGACCTCATCATCATCTCATTGAAAAATAACTTGTTCTCAAAATGATATAGCTGAACTAGAGGCTCCCAGGAGCCTGTAATCGCTCACCTGGTTTTCAATTTGACATCTAAAGTTGATAGAAAATGGGGGTGTTACACATAATTTTGAAAGTGGACCACCCAAAGATCATTTCAACTCAAATTTCTGAGCAAAAGATTTTGATGTGATTTTTATCTCATAATATTCCTAAATGGAATAAACTGGCTGAAAAAATCTCACAGAAAAACCCAGAATATATGTTAAACTACTCATTGCCATATAGCTGCAGTTAAAATTTGAGCTCATTTTGATTTGTAATAAAGCAGAAATTGACCACTAAAGAAATTTCTATTTTTAGTAACAGCAGCCATTTTGAATGGAGGCCGGGGCTGTCGGACACAATATTGAAAGTGGACCACCCAAGGACCATCCCAGCCAAATTTGCTTTAATTTGGTTCAGCGGTTTCAGAGGAGAAGATTTAAATGTGATCTTTTATCAAAATATGTCTAACTTGTATAATCAGTATCAATCGGTTGAAAGAAAAATTTCACAGAAAAACCCAGAATATATGTTAATCTACTCATTTTCATGTAGCTGCAGTTAAAATTTGAGCTCATTTCGATTTATACTAAAGCAGCAATGGACAATTGAAGAAATTTCTATTTTTAGTAACAGCAGCCATCTCGAATGGAAGGCGGGGCTGTTGGACACAATTTTGAAATGGGACTACCCAAGGACTATCTCTGCCAGGTTTGGTTTAATTTGGTTCAGTGGTTTCAGAGGAAAAGATTTAAATGTGATCTTTTATCAAAATATGCCTAATTTGCATAATCGGTATAAATCGGCTGAAAGAAAAATTTCACAGAAAAGCCCGGAATATATATATGTTAAACTACTCATTGCCATGTAGTTGCAGTTAAAATTTGACCTCATTTTGGTTTCTACTAAAGCAGCAATGAACAATTGAAGAAATTTCTATTTTTAGTAACAGCAGCCATCTTGAATGGAGGGCGGGGCTGTCGGACACATTTTTGAAAGGGGCCCACCCAAGGACCATCCCTGCCAGGCTTAGTGTAATTTGGTTCAGCCGTTTCAGAGGAGAAGACTTAAATGTGATCTTTTATCAAAATATGCCTAATTTGCATAATCGGTATAAATCGGCTGAAAGAAAAATTTCACAGAAAGTTCATTTTGACTTATACTAAAGCAGCAATGGACAATTAAAATTTCATCCTCCCTTTTTTTATTTTTAGCTTGGTGGTCATCTTGGTTGGAAGTCGGGATCACCGGACACAATTTTGGAAGGGGGCCATCCAAGGACCATTCCACCAAAGTTTGGTTCAAATTGGCCCAGTGGCTTCAGAGGAGTTGATTAAAATGTGAAAAGTTAACGGACGGACGGACGAACGACGGACGACAAGACGACGGACGCTCAGTGGTGACAATAGCTCACCTGACCCCCTAAATTGCTGAATTGGTGTAAAACAACAACAACTCGCACACTCTGAAAGGGATTTGCCTTCAGAATTTATAATAAAAACTCATTAAAAAAACTTAAAACACCCTTTTTGGCACCTTAGGCCCCTTTTCATTAACAGAAAAGTTACAATCCATCAAATTAATACCAATTTTATTTTGTGCAAGGTTCATTGCACTGAAACAATTCTGTCTAAAGACCGACAATGATGACAGATCCATAACATAATAAGAGAGAAAAATTTTGCAACAAATTTCAAATTATTTGCTTAACAAGTCTGAAATTTGGTCTGCCTTTTATAATTTCCAACCTTGTGTATAAATCTCAAATGATTTGCTTAAGGAGAATTTAAGATATTTAGCAGAATACTACAAAATTTGTATTTTTCAGCAAATCAAGGGGCATAACTACAGAGCAGAAAAAATAGTCAAGTTCAAAAATCAAACTTAGCATGCCTATTATAGTCCCTGACTTTGTGTATAAATTTCATATGATTTGCTTAAGGGGAACTTAAGTTATTGAACAGAAACCAATGTGGGATGTACAAACATGGGTAAAACTTAATGATAACAAGAATTCTGAGAGCATTGCACGTAGCAATACATTGTCCCCTACCGGCCGCAAAAATCAGAGGACCTAAAATATTAGAAGTATCACCTTGCAGTGACTAGATTTTAAAATACAAGTTCAAGGGCCATAACTCGGCCAAAAATCATTCGACCGGAACGAAATTCGAACTTAAACTGTAACTCATCTAGATATAGCTACATACCAAATATCAATCTATCAAAGGACGTCAAAACAAAGTCCAGACAACTTAAAATTTGAACAAAAAATACAAGTTCAAGGGCCATAACTCAGCCAAAAATCATTCGACCGGAACAAAATTCGAACTTAAACTGTAACTCATCTAGATATAGCAGGGGTTTCAAAGTGGGCCTGTACCCAGTACTTTTACCCATCTGAGATCGTGTATAGTACCGGCAGAAATTACTGAACCCCCCAAAATTAGCGGTGGTCAAAACCACAAGTACGATTGGCTTGTGGAATATTTTTCATAAAAAATTAATGATCACGTCAATTGCTGAATTCTCGCATTCAAACTTTGAAAGTTGACGGGATATTCCCTATTTTAAAAATAACTTTACCTTAGAATCGTAAATAGCAGTTTGCGCATGCGGTAAATAGATATGTTTTCGCCCCAATATCTTTTCATCCTTGTGTAAAGCTCGGACCTGAACAAAGCTGACATCATTTCAAAATAAAAAATGACCATTACAAATTATGTTCAAACACAAACTAGTGTAATCTTCAGTAATATAAGTATGATCATTATGTATTATGAATATATGATTGACTACACAATATTTTGTGCGATTTTTTTTATCCATTTAAAACCCAGGGTCGAATCATTTTGTGGCGTACTGTTTTGTTGCTTAACTCCGTCCATATTGCTTAACTTGCGGTATAAAAAAAAAATAAAAACCTATGGCTAATTTATTTACATATTTTGACAGGTCCCTACCGCGGTTGTTCACAGAAATGAAAGTATGCTGAAAAACATTTTTAAAAGGGGGTACGAGGAGATAAGGGATAGAAAATTACTAGAAATCTTGAAAAAGGACAGGACATGGCTCAAATACGAATTAAATTGTAATGTCAAAACGCCGGCCCCACTTTTTTTCCCATATAATTTAACTTTTGTGATTCAAATGTTAATAAATGTCTTCCTGCGAATCGTTTTTGTTCGAACATTTTTTTTTTCACTTAAGTCGTGAAAGTAACAATATACATTGTTTTTGTTTAATTATATTTGTATTGATGATTTGATCTATTTATTAAAATTATAAATTTTATTAATGATGATTGCAAATTAAATTTATATGTTTAATTAATTATGTCTTGATCCGTGCCAATGGTCTTTGATGAGTTTAATTACTGGTAATAAAGTAAAAAAACACACAAGCCAAGGTATTGTGAAAAAGAAAAGGACAAAGCCAATAAAAGAATTTTGAGAAGTTTAAGCTTTGATAACAATGGCTTGGTCAATCCTAGCTGTGGAACTGTAGCTCTTTATGGTTCTTTTTTTTTTAAGATATGGCAGACTATCCATGAATAATCTTGGCTGAAGTCTGTAAAGTGAAATATTCAAAAAAGAAATTGAGGGAAAAAATCCATTATGCATGGTCTTGGTGAAATCTGAACTCTAAAGAGAAAGTTAATGGGAGTTTTCTTTCAAAAACACTTAATGTTTTGCAGTCTCTGAAGTACATTTTTAGGTCCACAAAAAGCTAGATTTCAGGAGCTTCCGGGGCTTTGCCCCCCTGGACCCCTTATGGCCCTCAGGCGGGCCCCAGACCCTGTCCTAATTTTTTAGGTACCTTCTAAAATTAAGAAGTACCTCCTATTATAAAAAACTTTTAAACCCCTGATATAGCCACATACCAAATATCAAGTCAATATATCAAAGGACGTAAAAAAAAAGTCCAGAAAAGATAAAATTTTAATGTGATGGACGGACAGACGAACGGAACCTAAAGCTATAGTCCCCTTCGGCTTTCGCCAGTAGGGGACTAATAACCAAATACGAACTTGATCTGTATATTATGGGCAAATTCAATTTGTAAAAATTGTCAAGCAATTGTACAAGGGAAATTAAAGTTAGAGCATAGAAAACAAATGGGGATGGACACTTAATGTCTGGTCTCCTTTCAGCAAGTGCATAAAAAGTTTTACATGGCAATAAATTTCTCTCTGAAAACATTTTATACATAGATTCTATATTAAGTAATAAATCTGTATGAATCATTTTGTTATCTGTGTTGAACCTAGCTGCAATAATGTAGCTCCTGTGACAAACTTGTGTCTCGGCAGAGCTACAACTTGGTCCCATTCGTCACAATGGAGCAAAAAAAAATTGCAGTTGAAACATAAAAACTCACTATTTATGCTTCAAACATTTCATTATAACTATTACTGATGATCCCAGTCCTTGTTAAATCGGTTTGGCTGAGAAATATATGCTTTTTAAAGGTAGCAACAACCTTGTTCAAATTTATCGATCGTTTGCCATAACCGGAAACTACGGAAGACGGAGCTTTTCTAAATATGGTATTTCTTACTACACGTAGTAAATGGCTGATGTAAACATTCACGCCTCAAATCGCCAAATATGGTATCGACATCCAAATAGTGAGGCCGAAAATGACGAAATTCAAAATGTTCAGAGAGAAAGTAAACATGGATTTTTATTTTGTGGGAATTACATTCTAAAATACTGGTAGGTGATAAAAACTTGTTATAATAATGGACAAAAGGAAAGGTTATGTCTTATTATTGATAAATGCAGACGTCAGAAACTCTGTAAGCGAGTGCAAAAAATCTTGGCGGCTGCTCCATTACGTGTAATGGCATCCCGTTATAACCCTTGCGAGTAAGCGAGCATTTAGGGTTTTATTATTAGAACTATGTTGAACTCACAAAAATAATTTCTGCAACATTTTGTTCTATTTGCATAGCCTAAAGATCTGAAATGGGAGACTTTCTTTTATAGACGACATAATTTATATGAAAGCTTCATACCTCTTATTAGTTCCACTTTTTGACATTTTTTGCTGCGGTGTTTCCTGAAAAATATTTTTTTTAATGTCAGTTCACCTTTATTAATCCAATAACGTTATACAAAATCTGACTAAAGTAATAAAATAAATTGGTGCACCAACAAGTATTTACCTGAAAAACTGGTCCTTTTGGTTTGTTTTACTTTATAATAATTGATAAACAAGAATTTTCTTTCTGGGGGCAAAAAGGTGGCATGACAATCAACAAATTGGTTTTTTTTTATAAACCATTTGTTCTAAGTCACCAGTTAGAAAATAAAATATGAACTCTGGTTTCCCAGTGTGTATGATATCTAACCATCGAAAACAGGTGACTGTCAAAAATAGATGATGTTACAATATCTTTTGCTTTTTATATACTTTTTGTGACAATGCCAATGGATGTAGAATGACTATTGCTTTGGCTGATTCTCTGCCTATGATGCAAGAGTACCAGTATTTATAGGTCAATAGGGAGCCACATCTTTAAGCATAGAATTATACTTCACATCAAGCATTATGTCTGCACCGTGTCTTCAGATGTAACACAAATTTTTCTGACATCCTTTGTTCCACTGTTATTATTGATGTACAAAATAAGTGACTCCCCTATGTTATATATATATATATATGCATTTTAAATACAGTACAACCTCCATTTCAAAAAGATGGCATTGGACCCTACCTGTCTTGATATACGAGTATCCCAGTGTTTCCCAAGGTGTTTTTACTTTTACAGGACATTCGGGCTGGTAATAGAAAAAAATGTTACCAGACCAAACCAACTTTTACCAGACCAAAACAAATTGACAGTCAAAGATACTTACAAAATGTTAATAATTTTGTGCTTGTGGTATTTGATCAATTAATTCCAGTTATTCTAAGTGCAGACAAGACGATGAAGAGACAAAGAATGATTCTTTTCCCAAGAGCATCAAGCAAAACCTTTAATCAAATATTTATTTCTGTCTACATGTATTTTGACTATTGGAGTCTTGCATACCTGTGCTTTTTTTTACAAGTACCCTCTCCCTTTTTTTTCCTTTTGAAATATTACTGTGATCTAATACCACACAAATGGTAATAACTCATATTTGTGTTATCTTCAGCAGAAGAAAGATGTCTGCCAATTAGCTAACGGTTTAACTATATTATAGCTAGAGCCTAGATAATGAAAATATAGCACAAACGTATATTGTCATGAACACTGGCAGTCAAAAATGTAGTTATTATTTGTCAGACCCTAAAAGTTCAGATTGCAACAATTGAATAAAGTTACTGTAGTTCAAAGTCTATTTTTTAATTGCATAGGCATTTATGTTTGCACATGTATGTAAATAAACAGTTCGATAGATCGTAATATTAACCCAGTGTCGAGTATAAAATATCAATGTGGATGGATAAAAATGTGAAGCATCCCCGTGCATTTTAACGAATTTTGAATGGCCAACACTTGCAAATGTGAACATATTAAACATGAGAACTATGATTTATGTCACAGAAATGAGAAAAAATTCAATCAAAAGTTTGTTTTGCTGAAAGTAGCTTCGGACAAAAAGTTTGGTCAACATTTCCCATAGCATAATATCGGGTTGCGTCCCCTTTAAAATGGCACCAATGTTGTTTGTTATTGAACGAAATTAAACAAATCTAGGCCTCAATAGTGAACAATACCATCATCATCAATGACCTTCTGATGAACTACGTATGTTCTTACCGACAAAGAGCAGATCGTGGCAGTATTAAAAAATGAGAAATACAGTTGTAGATAATTACCGAATCGGTCATCGGACTTTCTGTCCGGAGTTCCAGTAAACATTATCGGACCATGCTGATTTTTACCGGACATGTCTGACGGTCCGTCGTCGGAATCACAGGTATCCATGATATATATATCTAGTCAGTAAACTAGTCTATATACTTTGTGTCATGCAATTTCAAGAAATTTGAGTGCATCTGAGTGGGATTTGAATTCACGTTAGTGGTGATAGGTAATCCAACTCATTGAGCCACCCAATATTATCCTACAGATAAACTCAAAATATATTCTAGATATCTTTCAGAAAGGCTTAGAGAATACCTTATTTTTTGTCTGATCCTGGTTCTTTGTTTTATTTGCATCTTCCTTCGTAGCTTTAGCATTGGATCTTGTAATTCTACCAGTGATTTGCTCTTCCTTTTTGTTTCTGTCGGAGCTTGGTCCGTTAGAGTCATCATCTTCAGAATCATAATCCTGAAAAAAAGGTTATCTTAAAACAAGAGGTATGATCAAGTGACTTTTTCAGTTAAGGCATTAAAATAGGTCAAGGTTGTAATATTACTTTATCATGTGTCCCTTAGCTACTGATTTTTACCATTGTTTATAATGGATTCTTTCCTATTCATTTACAACCATGTACTTTTTTGTTAAATAAAAGATCAAATAGATAACTAATAAAATACTTGTATAAGTATACTAAAGTGTCTGGCAAATAGACAACATCAAAATTTTACACAATTAGTTACTGATCATATAATAAGCAAGGCAATATTGCATCGACAGCAAGCCTTGCCCCAGCATATTTTAAACTAAGCAGTTTTGATCGTACAACTGTCTTTCACTTAACAGTCTATGTGTTAAACTTCATAAATGAGTATTGACATATATATTTATTTAGACTCCAGCTCCTGCAGAGAGAAAGATATTAAACAGAAATATACAAGCATAACATTATGTACACAATAATACTGTCTGTAGGAAATGATTACCTAACCCCAAATCTATACAGTAATTACCCTAATTTTACAACAAATAGTTAATGTGTCCAAAGAACACTTTGCCCCACCAAATAATATGGTAGACGACACATCCTAACCAATCATCCTACCAAATGTGAAAGCTATCAGACCAACGATAGTTTACAAACATACTTGCCAGCTCCTGAGAGTGTGAAAGGGGAACAAGAGTGAATATTGAAACTCGAGGCTCAGCTCACTGAGCCTGCATCGCTCACCTGACAACAGAATGATACTGAAGCAAATTTCAAAAGGAGATAATCATTACCTTAAAAAACAGCAGCCATCTTGAATGGAGGGTGGGACTGTCGGACACAATTTTGAAAGGGACACACCCAGGAACCATCTATGCCAGGTTTGGACCTTACATAGATGCTTCCTGTCAAGTTTGGCTCCATTTGGTCAAGCTGTTTCAGAGGAGAAGATTTTTTTAACATTAGCCAATCAGAATAAAGAATTAATCTTGGTGGCCATGTTTGTTGGCCGATTGGAACCAAATGAAGAAGCTTTATAGAGGATTTTACATAGATGCTTCCTACCAAGTTTGGCTCCATTTTGCCAAGCAGTTACAGAGGAGAAGATTTTTTTAAACAGTAACCAATCAGAAACAAGAATTGCCCTTGGTGGCCATATTTGTTGGTGGAACGGAACGAAATGGAGAAACTTTATAGAGGACCTTACATAGATGCTTACTGCCAAGTTTGGTTCCATTTGGCCAATTTGTTTCAGAGGAGAAGATTAAAATATGAAAAAGTTAACGGACGGACGACGGATGCCAAGTGATGGCAATACCTTACATGGCTCTTTGCCTTTGGGCCAGGTGAGCTAAAAAATGATGAAAAAGGGGCAATAACTCCTAGACGGGTAATCAGATTTACTTCAAAATTGCAGGGCATGTAGATCTTGACAAGCTGAACATGTCTTCAGTTTACACTTAACATCTATCTCTTATAGTTTTTGAAATAAAGGATGAAAAGTATTAACATTTTAAAAATTTGATGAAAAAAGGGCAATAATTTCAAGATGGGTAATCAGATTTACTTTAAAATTGCAGGCTAGGTAAATCTTGACATGCTGCACATGTTTGCTGTTTAAACTTAACATCTATCTCTTGTAGTTTTTTTAAAATAAAAAACGAAAAGTATTAAAATTTTGAAAATTTGATGAAAAAGGGCAATAACTCCAAGATAGGTAATCAGATTTTCTTCAAAATTTCAGGGTAGTTAGATCTTGCTGTGCTGATCATTTTTACCCTATCAGATTTCTGATATTATTAATGGTTTTTGAGTTACTACCAAAAACGTGCAATTTTACCATATGTTCTATTTTTAGTAACAGTGGCCATGTTTGTTGGCCGAATGGAACCAAATGAAGAAGTTTTATACAGGATCTTACATAGATGCTTCCTGCCAAGTTTGGCTCCATTTGGCCAAGCAGTTTCAGAGGAGAAATTGTTTTTAACATTAGCCAATCAGAAACAAGAATTGCCCTTGGCGGCCATATTTCTTGGCGGATGGGACGAAATGAAGAAACTTTATAGAGAACCTTATATAGATGCTCTCTGCCAAGTTTGGTTCCATTTGGCCAGTTGTTTCAGAGGAGTAGATTAAAATATGAAAAAGTTAACGGACTGACGACGGATGCCAAGTGATGGCAATACCTCACATGACCCTTCGGGTAAGGTGAGCTAAAAATGAATGCACTCAACAAGTGAGTCTGAGTACGTCGCATAGCAAAGTTCTCTTACTGTTGGGGGCCTGGTGGCTGCTTATGGCTTCAGAAGCTCTGGGATAAATGGTTCCTGGCACTTAAATAAATAATTCTTAAAAAATCATTCATGTACAGTGAGTTTTTAAAAAAGTCATCTATGGTGGGATAATATAATCAACTACATAATATCAGGACAAATTATCCTAATAAATATGGAAGCTTTAGGTCAAACAACCTCAGAGGAGTTGTGTTCACAAAAAGAACTATATCGAAAATACATCTTTGGGCTTTAACACGTTTAAGTCCTATAACTCCTACAAAAATCCCTGAATCAAAATGGAGAGATAATATCATCAACTACACAGCATGACCAATCAGCCTATCAAATATGCAAGCTATTGGGATCAATGATCTCAGAAGAGTTGCATTCACAATGTGAAGCAGGACAGACAAACAGACAAAAGAAAGATCAGAAAATTCAACTAGAGGCTCAGTGGGCTCAGCCTGTCGTTCACCTGTCATTCTGTTTTGAGGAAACTTTACATAGAACCTTCCACAGGTGCATCCTACCAAATTTCAATTAATTTGGACAAATGGTTTCAGAGAAGATTTTTTTTTAATTGGCCAATCACAAACAAGAACTGCTTTTTCTACCTATTATTTACGGCCGAATATCGGCCCCATTCCCAATGAGAAATCATGTCTTTTTTTCCCAAATTTTAACACCAAATTCCCAAATCCAGCAAGCAAAATAAAAGTGGTCAGTGAAACGTCTGCCTGTGAAATACTTTTAATCCTAAGACAAACCAGAGGCTCTCAAGAGCCTGTATCGTTCACCTGGTTATAAAAAGAACCAATTGGTCCTATGTAAAAACTATGTCCTGCAGTGGTAGTCATCTTGGAATTACGATCAACATAAAAAACACAAAGTTTGTAAAGGACCTTCCAATGATTGATGCACAGTTTAGGTTTAATCAGTGCAATAGCTTCAGAGAAGAATATATTTCTGTATTTTCCACATATGGTCCTGTGTTAATACTATGACCTGTGGTGGCTGTCATCTTGGATTTCCGATTGGCATAAAAAACAGAGGACCTTCCAATGATCATTCCTGGGCAGTTTGGTTTCAACTGTCCTAGTGGTTTCAGAGAAGAAGCGTTTTGAAACATTTTTCCCGTAGGGTCCAATGTTAAACTAAGTCCTGCCGTAGCCGCCATTTTGAATTTCATATCGGAACAAAAAACGTAAAGTTTGTAGAGGACCATCCAATGAACATTCATGTACAGTTTGGCTTTAATCATATTTGTAGTTTCTGAGAAGAAGGCATTTGAACATTTTTCCATAGGGTCCAATGTTAATCTATGTATTGCGGTGGTGGCCATCTTGGATTTCCGATCGACATAAAAAACAGTAACTTTGTAGAGGACCTTCCAATGATCATTCCTGTGCAGTTTGGTTTCAACTGTCCAAGTGGTTTCAGAGAAGAAGCATTTTGAAACATTTTTCCCATAGGGTCCAATGTTAAACTATGTCCTGCCGTAGCCACCATTTTGAATTTCATATCGGAACAAAAAACCTTCAGATTGTAGAGGACCATCCAATGAACATTCATGTACAGTTTGGCTTTAATCATATTTGTAGTTTCTGAGAAGAAGGCATTTGAACATTTTCCCATAGGGTCCAATGTTAATCTATGTCCTGTGGTGGTGGCCATCTTGGATTTCCAATCGGCATAAAAAACAGAAACTTTGTAGAGGACCTTCCAATGATCATTCCTGGGAGGTTTGGTTTCAATTGTCCAAGTGGTTTCAGAGAAGAAGCATTTTGAAACATTTTTCCCATAGGGTCCAATGTTAAACTAAGTCCTGCCATAGCCGCCATTTTGAATTTCATATCGGAACAAAAAACCTTCAGATTGTAGAGGACCATCCAATGAACATTCATGTACAGTTTGGCTTAAATAATATTTGTAGTTTCTGAGAAGAAGGCATTTGAACATTTTCCCATAGGGTCCAATGTTAATCTATGTCCTGCGGTGGTGGCCATCTTGGATTTCCGATCGGCATAAAAAACAGAAACTTGGTAAAGTACATTCCAATGATCATTCATTTACAGTTTGGGTTCAGTCAGTTCATTAGTTTCAGAGAAGAAGATCTTTCAAATTTCAGCCAATCAGAGCATATTATTGGCCCTGGCAGCCATGTTGAATATCCGACTGGAACGAAAAGCTTGACATGTGAAAAGTTTACAGACGACAGATGACAGACAACAGACGACAGACGGACGCCAAGTGATGGCAATAGTTCACCTGGACCTTTGGTCCAGGTGAACTAACAAAAAAACGTGAATAGTTTGTTGTCACAAGTTATGAGGGTACTTTTTAGGATCGGGGAGTGAAACGAATAATCCTATTAACTTTTACGACAGTTTGTGGCAGCTTGCTTTTGGTAAATCTTCGGAATGTCTCACAACAGTAAATACTATGTCAAAAAATTGACCAAACGTGATGGTTCTAAATCAATGAGATTGGATCAATTTGGTTTCAAAAATTTTTTTTTAATGAATAATGCTTCCAATTGCAACGAGTCATCAGAAAGTGAACGGGCCCCGTCTTCTCAGAATGCAGATCTAGATGCAGACCAAGATTCAGACTCCGAATATCAGAGTCAGACTGTCGTCAACAGTCTTGCCCCTGTTGATTGGAGACTCTTCAACAGTAAAAAGTATGAAGTACTTTATCCTTGGTTACACTTCAGTGAGAACAAAAATGGTTACTTATGTAAATATTGTGAACTTTTTAACCCTAGTTCTACACAAAAATGTATAGGTGAGGGTGTAAAGCTCCGTTGATTCCAGCTTCAACTGCTGAAAGGGGCTTTAGTTTGATAAATGACTTATGTACTCCTTTACGCAGTTCCCTTACACAACAGTCACTTGATGCTCTTATGAGAATTTGCAAAGAAGGAAGGCCAAGGCTGAGTGATGATCAACTTACTGACATTGTTGAAGACTTTAAATCTAGAAAATCTAGAAAATTAGCTCTGTAAAATAACAGTTGCATATAAAGAGTTCAAAAACACTTTATTTTTTTTCCCAATTGCCCCTTATCGCAAACAAAAATTCCCAAAGTGAAGGGTGGGGGCCTTAGTTGAAAGAAGGTAGAAAAGGCCCTGTACTAAGTTGTATTATCATCTTCCACTATTCCTACAAAGAAAAAATTCATTGTGCCTCGTAGTTTCACTGGAGAAGATTTTTTAAATTCCAGCCAATAATAATAATAATAATAATAAATTCTTCATTTATAGAGGGTTACACAGCGAGTCGGAAAATGACGATGAAATCTGGACAGACCGATTTTGAGATGTGGAAGTTCACAACTTCACAGAACGTACAGGACCAGTGTTTCCAGATGGTTTTAATGTGGAAACTGCTTCTCCAAAGGATTACTTTGACTTAATGTTTATTCCAGACATGATTGGAAACATAGTGCGTAACACAAATAATTATGCACATTGGAAAATGGACCAGAAAGTAATCTGTCAACGTAGATGTCATATTCACCTGAATAATAAAATGAGAAAGGAGACTGTTTATGGGTGCAAAACATGTGATGTTCACCTGTGCAAGGATGGATGCCACTTCACTTATCATAGGGAACAAAATAATTGACAACAAAGTACATAAATTGCAAATTATTTATTGTTAAAATACATTTTTCATAATATCATCTGGAAATTTTATTATTTGGATGAGACTGGAGGAAATATAGCAAATATATAATTGGAATTTTTTATACCATTGGAAAGGTAATTTTATAACAAAAATAAATATATATACTTTATTATGGTTTTTAAATTAATTAATCCACAAATTAAGATAATCTGAATGTACCCTTGGTTAATATCTATTTTGTTGAAATCCTGTGAGGAAATGATGCAGCTGATTTTCTTAGCAGCTGTGGAGACTGATTATGTTATCAGTAATTCTACTGTGGCTAAAAATACACAGTTATAGCAGTTGTTCTGAGGGGTAAAGAGTTAAGGTACATCATCATTTAAAATGAGACTTTTAACTTTTGTTTTAAATGCATTATCGAAAACGGAATTTCATACCATAGCTTTGGTCAAGAACATGTAAAAGTTTTCTTAAAAAGTTCAGTTTTTGCCTTTAGGATTTGTAATTTTTCACTTACAACATTTCAGAGAGAGTAAGGATTTCTATCAGACAAGTATTGGATTTTTTTTTTAATATACAGAATTGCTTCCTACCAATTTCGGTTCATTTTGCCACAGGGTTTCATCAGAGAAGATTTTTAGAAATTGACCAACCAGAAACAAGAATTACCTATGGTAGTCATGTTTGATAACAGATCAGGATGAAATGAGCAATCCCAATAGAGGACCTTCCATAGATGCTTCCTACCAAGTTTTAGTTCCTATGGCCAAGCGGTTTCAGAGGAGAAGATTCTTAGAAATTGACAAACTAGAAACAAGAATTGCCTATAGCGGCCATGTTTATTAACGGATCAGAACAAAATATGCAATCTTTATAGAGAACCTTCCATATATACTTCCTACTAATTTCGTCTCATTTGGCCAAGCGGTTTAAGAGGAGAAGATTTTTTGAAATTGGCCAAGCATTTTCAGAAGAAATTTTTATGGTGGCCATGTTTGTTGAAGGATAGGGAAGAAATTAGCAATCTTATAGAGGACCTTCCATAGATGCTTCATGCCAATTTTCGGTTCATTTGACCAAGTGGTTTCAGAGGAAAAGATTCAAATGTGAAAAGTTAACAGATGACGGACGACAAGTGATGGCAGCCACATCGATCAGGTGAGCTAAAAACAACAAAAAAACTAGGAAGAACTGTTTTAGATATCTATGTCTCCCCTTAATATGGCCATCTGTACAACAATAAGTTACACATTACGAGTTAAATGTTGAAAATACTATTTAAAAAACAATACCTTCAGGTCCCACGAAGGTCATTATGGTACGCGACACACTGCCTTTTGGTCATGCACCCACATACCAATTATCATTGACCTATCTCGAAAGACAAAAATGTTATGGTCCGGACAATAAAATACTATTTAAAAAACAATTATTTGACCTTGAGGTCAAAGGTCAAGGTCCCACGAAGGTCATTACGGTCATGTACATACGAACTATCTTCCAATGAACAGTTTTGTTGGATTTATCTGAATTATTTGACCTTGAGGTCAAAGGTCAAGGTCCCACGAAAGTCATTACGTTACGCGAGACACCGTCTTATGGTCATGCATCCACATACCAATTATCATTGACCTATTTCGAAAGACAAAAATGTTATGGTCCGGACAAGAAAATACTATTTAAAAAACAATTATTTGACCTTGAGGTCAAAGGTCAAGGTCCCACAAAGGTCATTACGGTACACGACACACTGCCTTATGGTCATGCACCCACATACCAAATATCATTGACCTATCTCGAAAGACAAAAAAGTTATGGTCCGGACAAGCTTCGCTGAGAAGAAGCAGAAGAAGCAGAAGCGGAAGTGGAGGAAAAAATCAGACTAAAACAATATGTCTCCCTTCGTTCGAAGAGGAGACATAATTATGGAAGGGGCATAAAAACATATCAAAATTGGATGAAATTTAAAAATTCTTTGTGCCTCCAATTATACAAAATTTCAGTCGCTTCTAGACTCCTTTTCGAAATAGAATAGCAAAAGTTAACTAAGTTACTGCACGGAAACCATTCTGTCTACAGAGGAACATGCTAAAATTGAAAATTTGGCATTGGTCTTTTTCAGACATCTCATGTCTCTGAAATGGCTGAAGTTACAACAAATCTCTTGGAACACTTCCAACATGAATTTTTCAAAGAAATTCAATGGAAACTAAGGACAACATGATCCTTTATCGCTAAACTAGGATGTTAATCAAATAGACACTAGGACATGCATTGGTGAATAAGTAATAGGTTAAAAATTCTTTTCTCTTTCTACAATTGGAATATAAACAAGATATGATTATAATCTAACGATTATGAAGTCTCCCAAACCAGCCACTGACAACAGGTTTAAATGAACACTTTGCATTGTGACAAATTCTGAGCTTGAATTATTGCAGTATTGTGGCAACCTTTTTGAAAATGGAGAAAGGTAGAAATTTTGCGATGTCGGGAATCAATTCAGCACATCATAATCTACCTACATATGAAATTTCGTTGAAATCGAACAATGTTGAATTTGTGAGGCATTGTGGTGGCCATTTTGAAAATGGCGACCGGTAGAAATTTTTCAATGTCAGGAATCAGTTCAGGACATCATAATCTACCTACATATGAAATGTTGTTGAAATCGGACAATATTGAATTTGTGCAGTATTGTGGCAGTTGTTTTGAAAATGGCGACCGGTAGAAATTTCTCAATGTAGGGAATCAATTCGGGACATCATTATGTACCCACATATCAAATTTTGATGATATTGGACAATGTTGAATTCTTGCGGTATTGTGGCGGCCATTTTAAAAATGGCGACCGGTAGAAATTTTTCAATATCAGGAATCAATTCGGGACATCATTATCTACCCACATATAAAATTTTGATGATATCGGACAATGTAAAATTTTTACCGCCCATTTTTTATGCCGTGTTTTGGCAGCCATTTTCTTTCATGAATTTCAAATGTTTTTGACCTGCAAGCAATAATTATGTGTGTGTAAATAGGTGTGATAACAAAACTTAGAACACAATCAAGGTGGAAAGTCCAAAAAACCGAAAGGCAAATCCAAGAGCACGTCTACCCACGAATTCGAAACAGTTGAGCTTAAGTGTTATAAAATCAAGACGAGTTCTAGTTCTTTGAGCATGTTCGGAGGGTAACTGACATGCATCCTTCGATTAAAGTCATAATAAAAACTAGATGTACTGCGGGCAGTGCTCAAATATAGCAGTGCATCATTTTTTTCTTTATAAACAGTATACACAAGTGTAAAATACCAGAGAGAACAATTAATAACACCCGTCGCATGGTGTACTCCATAACCAGTGTTCTCCATTTTTGCTCAATGATAGGTGGTTGTTTTTTGTTGCTGACTTTAATAGTGTGTTTTAATTTTTTCGCCGTTGCGCTTACGTACACGTAATCGCGACAAAAATAATACAAAGAATACTTTATATTTCCAATTTTATGCTACTACTTGCTACAGCAATTTTATTTTATTTTAAACATGTCTCTCTTATTTCTTTCTCTTGTAATTTTCCTTAGCAAAAGAGATTTCATCACAATTTTTTCAAAAGTTTTGATTTTTCTGTTGATTCCTTTGCTTTTTCAACCAAGATATGTCTCTTTCTAAGTTTCCCCCAAATGGTCATGGCTCTCCTGAAATCAAATTCTGAGTCATCCGGTCCATGTATTGAAACCATCATTAATCCTTGTAATATGGTATTAGTCAGTCTGTTTGTTCCTCAATGTTGACTTGTCTTCACTCTAGACATACAACTGAATCCCCTTTCACATTCAATACATTCGACAAACGAGCCGTTAATTATGTAATCAGAAGTGGAACGTGGATATTACTAGTAACCTGTTCATTTTCTCAATATTTTTTTTGCATATATCAACTTAGAATCGGAACAAAAGTTTTTGAATTTCATAATTATAGATCAGTGTTATTTCATGGAATTTGAAAATTAAAAAAAGCATCTGAAATTACTTTTATGAGCATGTATATTAGCAATTTCCGTCGATTTTTTATTTTCATAATTTTTTATTTAGAACATAAATGGACACGTTTGATGTTATGCTCATTAAGAAATACGTTCAGGAAATCCATGAATCGTCACGGACACCAATTAAAACGACAAGCTTGAAGCCAGGTGATGGGATTACATTAATGCGTATTTTTGATTTCAGCAGTAAAATTCCGGAAAACACCGTTTTATAAAAATAGCGTGATTTTCCACAACTAGCACGTAGTGATATGGCCTACGAGAAGGTCTATTTATATTTCCACGGGTAACTGAGGAACAATTGTTGACATCGATTCAACGTCTTGGAGATCAAAAATGACTGTTAACATGCACTTATTTCGCAGGAATAAGACTGTTCAAATGAAAAAGTAGTTTTCAAGGGTTTTCAAGCACCTTTGTTGGAATTCAAGTACTATCAAGTCCTTGATTTTGCTACTTTCGTTTTCAACTACTTTCAAGGATTTCAAGCACCTGTACGAACCTTGTCTTTCTAAAATTGGAAGATAAATAAAGAGATACACACCTTTTCTCTTTCTAAAATTGGAAGATAAATAAAGAGATACACACCTTTTCTCTTTCTAAAATTGGAAGATAAATAAAAGGTATACAAACCTTTTCTCTTTCTATAGCTTGTAGCTCATCCTGTGTGATTTTCTCTCTTCCCTTATCCAATTCTGTACTATCATTTGGTTTATCTTCATTTTCTTCTGTCTGTTGGTCAACACTGCTTTCCTTTTTTGGTTGTTCTTTGGTATCCTGCAAAAATGGACTAAAAACTTAGATTAAACAAAATTAATGTATATTTTATCATTTCATTATAAAGTAAGATTATTTCTGACACAAAAACAAATCTCTCCCATCATTTTATTTTCATATTTTGACACAGATAACCATACAATTCCCATTTAAAATGTAGGAGGAGTTGTATGTACAGCTTTGTCTATTAAATATTCAAAGTCAACTAGAGGCTTACCTTAGAATGTATCACTCAATCTTGTTATTCATACAGTTTGTATTCAATCAAGTCTAGATTTTTTATTCAGTTTCACATAGGGTTCCATTAAAATAGGACTTCAAATAAAAAAAATTAAACCATTGGCCTTCTTGTGTCTCTGAAATGAATGAAGTTACAACAAATCTCTTGGAACACTTCCAATATGAATTTGTATTTCAATTGAAACTAGAGGTTCACATGAGCCTGTATCAATAAACTGGTTGTTATGCTTTGTAAAGAAGATTTATAGAACTATTCTATTATCTATATCATAGCATATATCTTAAATTTTGAACTTCTGGTATGTTAATCTAATAGACAGTGGGTCATATATTGATACAAAAATTAATCTCAATATCACATTGCTGTTCCATGCCAAATACAATTGAATTTCAATTTCTGATTTCTAAGAGGATTTTTGATTTTTTCCCATTTCAGCTTCAAACTTTAGACCACAAGGGCCAAAACACCATATATAACACTTTTCTCTTTCTAAATTTTGAAAATAAATAAAGAGATACACACCTTTTCTCTTTCTAAAATTTGAAGATAAATAAAGAGATACACACCTTTTCTCTTTCTAAAATTTGAAAATAAATAAATAGTACACAAATCTTTTCTCTTTCTAAAATTGGAAGATAAATAAAGAGATACACACCTTTTCTCTTTCTAAAATTTGAAAATAAATAAATGGTACACAAATCTTTTCTCTTTCTAAAATTGGAAAATAAATAAAAGGTATACAAACCTTTTCTCTTTCTATAGCTTGTAGCTCATCCTGTGTGATTTTCTCTCTTCCCTTATCCAATTCTGTACTATCATTTGGTTTATCTTCATTTTCTTCTGTCTGTTGGTCAACACTGCTTTCCTTTTTTGGTTGTTCTTTGATATCCTGCAAAAATGGACTAAAAACTTAGATTAAGCAAAATTAATGTATATTTTATCATTTCATTATAAAATAAGATTATTTCCGACACAAAAACAAATCTCTCCCATCATTTTATTTTCATATTTTGACACAGATAACCATACAATTCCCATTTAAAATGTAGGAGGAGTTGTATGTACAGCTTTATCTATTAAATATTCAAAGTCAACTAGAGGCTTACCTTAGAATGTATCACTCAATCTTGTTATTCATACAGTTTGTATTCAATCAAGTTTAGATTTTTTTATTCAGTTTCACATAGGGTTCCATTAAAATAGGACTTCAAATAAAAAAATTAAACAATTGGCCTTCTTGTGTCTCTGAAATGAATGAAGTTACAACAAATCTCTTGGAACACTTCCAATATGAATTTGTATTTCAATTGAAACTAGAGGCTCACATGAGCCTGTATCAATAAACTGGTTGTTATGCTTTGTAAAGAAGATTTATAGAACTATTCTATTATCTATATCATAGCATATATCTTAAATTTTGAACTTCTGGTATGTTAATCTAATAGACAGTGGGTCATATATTGATACAAAAATTAATCTTAATATCACATTGCTGTTCCATGCCAAATACAATTGAATTTCAATTTCTGATTCCTAAGAGGATTTTTGATTTTTTCCCATTTCAGCTTCAAACTTTAGACCACAAGGGCCAAAACACCACATATAGTGAACAGTTTTCTTACTAACCTTTTCTCTTTCTAAAATTTGAAAATAAATAAAGAGATACACACCTTTTCTCTTTCTAAAATTGGAAGATAAATAAAGAGATACACACCTTTTCTCTTTCTAAAATTGGAAGATAAATAAAAGGTATACAAACCTTTTCTCTTTCTATAGCTTGTAGCTCATCCTGTGTGATTTTCTCTCTTCCCTTATCCAATTCTGTACTATCATTTGGTTTATCTTCATTTTCTTCTGTCTGTTGGTCAACACTGCTTTCCTTTTTTGGTTGTTCTTTGATATCCTGCAAAAATGGACTAAAAACTTAGATTAAGCAAAATTAATGTATATTTTATCATTTCATTATAAAATAAGATTATTTCTGACACAAAAACAAATCTCTCCCATCATTTTATTTTCATATTTTGACACAGATAACCATACAATTCCCATTTAAAATGTAGGAGGAGTTGTATGTACAGCTTTATCTATTAAATATTCAAAGTCAACTAGAGGCTTACCTTAGAATGTATCACTCAATCTTGTTATTCATACAGTTTGTATTCAATCAAGTTTAGATTTTTTTATTCAGTTTCACATAGGGTTCCATTAAAATAGGACTTCAAATAAAAAAATTAAACAATTGGCCTTCTTGTGTCTCTGAAATGAATGAAGTTACAACAAATCTCTTGGAACACTTCCAATATGAATTTGTATTTCAATTGAAACTAGAGGCTCACATGAGCCTGTATCAATAAACTGGTTGTTATGCTTTGTAAAGAAGATTTATAGAACTATTCTATTATCTATATCATAGCATATATCTTAAATTTTGAACTTCTGGTATGTTAATCTAATAGACAGTGGGTCATATATTGATACAAAAATTAATCTTAATATCACATTGCTGTTCCATGCCAAATACAATTGAATTTCAATTTCTGATTTCTAAGAGGATTTTTGATTTTTTCCCATTTCAGCTTCAAACTTTAGACCACAAGGGCCAAAACACCATATATAGTGAACAGTTTCCTTACTAACCTTTTCTCTTTCTAAAATTTGAAAATAAATAAAGAGATACACACCTTTTCTCTTTCTAAAATTTGAAGATAAATAAATGGTACACAAATCTTTTCTCTTTCTAAAATTGGAAGATAAATAAAGAGATACACACCTTTTCTCTTTCTAAAATTGGAAGATAAATAAAAGGTATACAAACCTTTTCTCTTTCTATAGCTTGTAGCTCATCCTGTGTGATTTTCTCTATTCCCTTATCCAATTCTGTACTATCATTTGGTTTATCTTCATTTTCTTCTGTCTGTTGGTCAACACTGCTTTCCTTTTTTGGTTGTTCTTTGATATCCTGCAAAAATGGACTAAAAACTTAGATTAAGCAAAATTAATGTATATTTTATCATTTCATTATAAAATAAGATTATTTCTGACACAAAAACAAATCTCTCCCATCATTTTATTTTCATATTTTGACACAGATAACCATACAATTCCCATTTAAAATGTAGGAGGAGTTGTATGTACAGCTTTATCTATTAAATATTCAAAGTCAACTAGAGGCTTACCTTAGAATGTATCACTCAATCTTGTTATTCATACAGTTTGTATTCAATCAAGTTTAGATTTTTTATTCAGTTTCACATAGGGTTCCATTAAAATAGGACTTCAAATAAAAAAATTAAACAATTGGCCTTCTTGTGTCTCTGAAATGACTGAAGTTACAACAAATCTCTTGGAACACTTCCAATATGAATTGGTATTTCAATTGAAACTAGAGGCTCACATGAGCCTGTATCAATAAACTGGTTGTTATGCTTTGTAAAGAAGATTTATAGAACTATTCTATTATCTATATCATAGCATATATCTTAAATTTTGATATCTTAAATTTTGAACTTCTGGTATGTTAATCTAATAGACAGTGGATCATATATTGATGCAAAAATTTATCTTAATATCACATTGCTGTTCCATGCCAAATACAATTGAATTTCAATTTCTGATTTCTAAGAGGATTTTTGATTTTTTTCCCATTCCAGCTTCAAACTTTAGACCACAAGGGCCAAAACACCATATATAGTGAACAGTTTTCTTACTAACCTTTTCTCTTTCTAAAATTTGAACATAAATAAAGAGATACACACCTTTTTTCTTTCTAAAATTTGAAGATAAATAAAGAGATACACACCTTTTCTCTTTCTAAAATTTGAAAATAAATAAATGGTACACAAATCTTTTCTCTTTCTAAAATTGGAAGATAAATAAAAGGTATACAAACCTTTTCTCTTTCTATAGCTTGTAGCTCATCCTGTGTGATTTTCTCTCTTCCCTTATCCAATTCTGTACTATCATTTGGTTTATCTTCATTTTCTTCTGTCTGTTGGTCAACACTGCTTTCCTTTTTTGGTTGTTCTTTGATATCCTGCAAAAATGGACTAAAAACTTAGATTAAGCAAAATTAATGTATACTTCATCATTTCATTATAAAATAAGATTATTTCTGACACAAAAACAAATCTCTCCCATCATTTTATTTTCATATTTTGACACAGATAACCATACAATTCCCATTTAAAATGTAGGAGGAGTTGTATGTACAGCTTTATCTATTACATATTCAAAGTCAACTAGAGGCTTACCTTAGAATGTATCACTCAATCTTGTTATTCATACAGTTTGTATTCAATCAAGTTTAGATTTTTTTATTCAGTTTCACATAGGGTTCCATTAAAATAGGACTTCAAATAAAAAAATTAAACAATTGGCCTTCTTGTGTCTCTGAAATGAATGAAGTTACAACAAATCTCTTGGAACACTTCCAATATGAATTTGTATTTCAATTGAAACTAGAGGCTCACATGAGCCTGTATCAATAAACTGGTTGTTATGCTTTGTAAAGAAGATTTATAGAACTATTCTATTATTTATATCATAGCATATATCTTAAATTTTGATATCTTAAATTTTGAACTTCTGGTATGTTAATCTAATAGACAGTGGGTCATATATTGATACAAAAATTAATCTTAATGTCACATTGCTGTTCCATGCCAAATACAATTGAATTTCAATTTCTGATTTCTAAGAGGAATTTTGATTTTTTTCCCATTCCAGCTTCAAACTTTAGACCACAAGGGCCAAAACACCATATATAGTGAACAGTTTTCTTACTAACCTTTTCTCTTTCTAAAATTTGAAAATAAATAAAGAGATACACACCTTTTCTCTTTCTAAAATTTGAAGACAAATAAAGAGATACACACCTTTTCTCTTTCTAAAATTGGAAGATAAATAAAAGGTATACAAACCTTTTCTCTTTCTATAGCTTGTAGCTCATCCTGTGTGATTTTCTCTCTTCCCTTATCCAATTCTGTACTATCATTTGGTTTATCTTCATTTTCTTCTGTTTGTTGGTCAACACTGCTTTCCTTTTTTGGTTGTTCTTTGATATCCTGCAAAAATGGACTAAAAACTTAGATTAAGCAAAATTAATGTATATTTTATCATTTCATTATAAAATAAGATTATTTCTGACACAAAAACAAATCTCTCCCATCATTTTATTTTCATATTTTGACACAGATAACCATACAATTCCCATTTAAAATGTAGGAGGAGTTGTATGTACAGCTTTATCTATTAAATATTCAAAGTCAACTAGAGGCTTACCTTAGAATGTATCACTCAATCTTGTTATTCATACAGTTTGTATTCAATCAAGTTTAGATTTTTTATTCAGTTTCACATAGGGTTCCATTAAAATAGGACTTCAAATAAAAAAATTAAACAATTGGCCTTCTTGTGTCTCTGAAATGACTGAAGTTACAACAAATCTCTTGGAACACTTCCAATATGAATTTGTATTTCAATTGAAACTAGAGGCTCACATGAGCCTGTATCAATAAACTGGTTGTTATGCTTTGTAAAGAAGATTTATAGAACTATTCTATTATCTATATCATAGCATATATCTTAAATTTTGATATCTTAAATTTTGAACTTCTGGTATGTTAATCTAATAGACAGTGGATCATATATTGATACAAAAATTAATCTTAATATCACATTGCTGTTCCATGCCAAATACAATTGAATTTCAATTTCTGATTTCTAAGAGGATCTTTGATTTTTTCCCATTCCAGCTTCAAACTTTAGACCACAAGGGCCAAAACACCATATATAGTGAACAGTTTTCTTACTAACCTTTTCTCTTTCTAAAATTTGAAAATAAATAAAGAGATACACACCTTTTCTCTTTCTAAAATTTGAAGATAAATAAAGAGATACACACCTTTTCTCTTTCTAAAATTTGAAAATAAATAAATGGTACACAAATCTTTTTTCTTTCTAAAATTGGAAGATAAATAAAGAGATACACACCTTTTCTCTTTCTAAAATTGGAAGATAAATAAAAGGTATACAAACCTTTTCTCTTTCTATAGCTTGTAGCTCATCCTGTGTGATTTTCTCTCTTCCCTTATCCAATTCTGTACTATCATTTGGTTTATCTTCATTTTCTTCTGTCTGTTGGTCAACACTGCTTTCCTTTTTTGGTTGTTCTTTGATATCCTGCAATAATGGACTAAAAACTTAGATTAAGCAAAATTAATGTATACTGCATCATTTCATTATAAAATAAGATTATTTCTGACACAAAAACAAATCTCTCCCATCATTTTATATTCATATTTTGACACAGATAACCATACAATTCCCATTTAAAATGTAGGAGGAGTTGTATGTACAGCTTTGTCTATTAAATATTCAAAGTCAACTAGAGGCTTACCTTAGCATGTATCACTCATCTTGTTATTCATACAGTTTGTATTCAATCAAGTCTAGATTTTTTATTCAGTTTCACATAGGGTTCCATTAAAATAGGACTTCAAATAAAAAAATTAAACAATTGGCCTTCTTGTGACTCTGAAATGAATGAAGTTACAACAAATCTCTTGGAACACTTCCAATATGAATTTGTATTTCAATTGCAACTAGAGGCTCACATGAGCCTGTATCAATAAACTGGTTGTTATGCTTTGTAAAGAAGATTTATAGAACTATTCTATTATTTATATCATAGCATATATCTTAAATTTTGAACTCTGTGTTAGCGGTAGACGATCGCCACGTCGCATTTTGCGAATATAACGGTAGTGTGGCGAGGATAATTTGTGCAGCAGTAGCCACACTGGCGAACGAAAAACTTTTAGAGCGTGCATCTGACAACGATCATTTATTATGTAGAAAGTTAACTTTGAATAAAACGTGTTATAGACAATGATTTGATCGATGTATAATATCCAAAATGATTTTCAAAAGCAGGTCAAATTGATTATTTCCGGTAATTTTTTCTGTTGAAATAACATTATCTGGGTCCCATTCCGGAAATAGTTTCGAATTTAGTCACCGCTTGAATCTAAAACCAGTAAATTATTTCGTCACCGCTTGAATCTAAAACCAGTAAATTATTTCACAACGAGAAAGTCAAGCATGGCAAAGCGCGAATCAGAGTCCGTTCGCCCTAATTCCCTGTTCGCCCTGGGTCCATTCGCCCTGATAATTATAATTATGTAGGGTATTAAAAATAATAGAAAAATAAGTGATATTTGATTGCTTATAGATATTAAATTGAGAAATTTTAAATATGCGGCAAGCTAAAGTTGTACAGTCAATGAACATAGGTATTCGTCACTCAAATTTATGCTATATATTTCATATAACCACACTGTTCAAAAAAATTATTTTGAAGTCATTTCTAAACGGGTTTTGATAATTTTTGCAGCAGAATAAGCAGAAATATTAAAGATTTTTGTTTATTTTAGCATGATTTTCCATTAGATTTCCTTTATTTTCTTATGATTAAAAGACAATTGTAGTTTTTTGTCGTCAAATTTGCTATATACTGTATTTTAACGAAAGTGACAAATACTTATACATGTATATGTCCACGGACTGTATGTTTCGATAATGGGCAAAGTTAAACATTTCAGTCCTTGGAATAAGTGAATTGGGTAACGATTAGTGAATCCACAGAGTCTGTAGAAAATGTAGGATATTAAAAATAATTATGCTGAAGTGTATGTTTCTATAATGAACAAAGTTAAATGTTTTAGTCCTTGGAATCAATGAAGCAGGTAAAGATGAGTGAATCCAGAGTTTGTAGAAAATGTATGTGTCATTGGAATTAGTAAATCAGGTAAAGATGAGTGAATCAAGAGTCTGTAGTCCATTATACTTTATTAAAGTCTTAAAAAAGTAATAAATATAACAAAGATAGTTTAAACAAACTATTAACATAATGTTCAAGTTACAAAACAAAGTTGCATAGTATAGAAGCTGTAATGTTTTAATTCTGTTGTGCAACATGGTCCAATGGGTTGTTTGTTGGCTTATAAAGACCCGATATCATTTTTAATAATCAGGGCGAACGGATCCATATGTAGGGTGAACGGACCCAGGGTGAACGGACCCAGGGCAAACAGACCTGATACCGCCAAGGATCTATTTTATCCTTTTTTGGCAATGCCAACGGCCCCACACAGCAAAAAACAACAAACTCATACGAATATTGAATGTTCTGTTTATCTAATGTTCAAAGTTTGTTGTTTATCATGATAATATATGAATTATTATTGTCAGTTAATTAAATAATAAAGTTTTGAACTTTCAACTGTTTTATGCTCTTTGTTTATATTTAGTGTGGCTAACTGAAATTGAGTGTGGCTAAAAGAAATTAGTATCCATTAACCAGTGGCTAATAAAAAAAAATGTCTACCACTAACACAGGAACTCCTGGTATGTTAATCTAATAGACAGTGGGTCATATATTGATACAAAAATTAACCTTAATATCACATTGCTGTTTCATGCCAAATACAATTGAATTTCAATTTCTGATTTCTAAGAGGATTTTTGATTTCTTCCCATTCCAGCTTCAAGCTTTAGACCATAAGGGCCAAAACACCATATATAGTGAACAGTTTTCTTACTAACCTTTTCTCTTTCTAAAATTGGAACATAAATAAAGAGATACACACCTTTTCTCTTTCTAAAATTTGAAGATAAATAAAGAGATACACACCTTTTCTCTTTCTAAAATTTGAAAATAAATAAATGGTACACAAATCTTTTCTCTTTCTAAAATTGGAAGATAAATAAAAGGTATACAAACCTTTTCTCTTTCTATAGCTTGTAGCTCATCCTGTGTGATTTTCTCTCTTCCCTTATCCAATTCTGTACTATCATTTGGTTTATCTTCATTTTCTTCTGTCTGTTGGTCAACACTGCTTTCCTTTTTTGGTTGTTCTTTGATATCCTGCAAAAATGGACTAAAAACTTAGATTAAACAAAATTAATGTATACTTTATCATTTCATTATAAAGTAAGATTATTTCTGACACAAAAACAAATCTCTCCCATCATTTTATTTTCATATTTTGACACAGATAACCATACAATTCCCATTTAAAATGTAGGAGGAGTTGTATGTACAGCTTTGTCTATTAAATATTCAAAGTCAACTAGAGGCTTACCTTAGCATGCATCACTCAATCTTGTTATTCATACAGTTTGTATTCAATCAAGTTTAGATTTTTTATTCAGTTTCACATAGGGTTCCATTAAAATAGGACTTCAAATAAAAAAATTAAACAATTGGCCTTCTTGTGTCTCTGAAATGACTGAAGTTACAACAAATCTCTTGGAACACTTCCAATATGAATTTGTATTTCAATTGAAACTAGAGGCTCACATGAGCCTGTATCAATAAACTGGTTGTTATGCTTTGTAAAGAAGATTTATAGAACTATTCTATTATCTATATCATAGCATATATCTTAAATTTTGAACTTCTGGTATGTTAATCTAATAGACAGTGGGTCATATATTGATACAAAAATTTATCTTAATGTCACATTGCTGTTCCATGCCAAATACAATTGAATTTCAATTTCTGATTTCTAAGAGGATTTTTGATTTTTTTCCCATTCCAGCTTCAAACTTTAGACCACAAGGGCCAAAACACCATATATAGTGAACAGTTTTCTTACTAACCTTTTCTCTTTCTAAAATTTGAAAATAAATAAAGAGATACACACCTTTTCTCTTTCTAAAATTTGAAGACAAATAAAGAGATACACACCTTTTCTCTTTCTAAAATTGGAAGATAAATAAAAGGTATACAAACCTTTTCTCTTTCTATAGCTTGTAGCTCATCCTGTGTGATTTTCTCTCTTCCCTTATCCAATTCTGTACTATCATTTGGTTTATCTTCATTTTCTTCTGTCTGTTGGTCAACACTGCTTTCCTTTTTTGGTTGTTCTTTGATATCCTGCAAAAATGGACTAAAAACTTAAGATTAAGCAAAATTAATGTATATTTTATCATTTCATTATAAAATAAGATTATTTCTGACACAAAAACAAATCTCTCCCATCATTTTATTTTCATATTTTGACACAGATAACCATACAATTCCCATTTAAAATGTAGGAGGAGTTGTATGTACAGCTTTGTCTATTAAATATTCAAAGTCAACTAGAGGCTTACCTTAGCATGTATCACTCAATCTTGTTATTCATACAGTTTGTATTCAATCAAGTTTAGATTTTTTATTCAGTTTCACATAGGGTTCCATTAAAATAGGACTTCAAATAAAAAAATTAAACAATTGGCCTTCTTGTGTCTCTGAAATGACTGAAGTTACAACAAATCTCTTGGAACACTTCCAATATGAATTTGTATTTCAATTGAAACTAGAGGCTCACATGAGCCTGTATCAATAAACTGGTTGTTATGCTTTGTAAAGAAGATTTATAGAACTATTCTATTATCTATATCATTGCATATATCTTAAATTTTGATATCTTAAATTTTGAACTCCTGGTATGTTAATCTAATAGACAGTGGGTCATATATTGATACAAAATTAATCTTAATTTCGCAATGCTGTTTCATGCCAAATACAATTGAATTTCAATTTCTGATTTTTAAGAAGATTTTTGATTTTTCCCATTCCAGCCCATTTCAAACTTTAGACCACAAGAGCCAAAACATCATAGGGTTCCATTAAAATAGGACTCAGGGCTCTACAATTGATACCAGCTCCCACTAGCCCTTGGCTACTAAGGAAACATTTTTACTCGCCAACAAAAGTACGTTACTTGCCAGTCAATTTGCACCATATAACTCCAATAATATGCATCGATACCAATTCATACTATATAGCTCCAATATGTATTTATTTGTACATAATTATTAATGCCCTCAGGCCTCGACATTAACGTTTGTCCGGTACCAGTGAAAACTGACGTCGGACAAGTAGATCTTGTATTACGGTTGTCCGACGGGACAAGTGAAAAAATCAGAGATTCCCAAACGTGCTGGTACAATGGACAAATATATTTCCACTGGTATAAAATACTGGGTTTGTTGTATAAAAGAGCCCTGTTTGATCTCCAATTTGTCCATAATTTATTTTGATTAAAACTAAAGTGAAACGCCAGATCAAAACTCTTTTATTGATATCATCATCATGCTTTGATGAAGTTCAAGGACATTGACAAACTTAAAAAAAAGTCACAATCTCAGAAACGCTTTAAAGAACGGAAATATCAATATTTGAAATATAAGAACAAGAATCACTCCGGAATGAACACGTAAAAATTATCGGATATCAATTTGGCCCCAATTTTAAACTTGACTTTTGTGCAAAATACAATAGAGGACTTGATTTAGGCTTTTGGGAAATATTGAAACCTTTGAAATGGACAAATATTACAAACTTTTTCCTGATCTGGTTGAAAAGATCCACTAAAATTTTTATTTCTCTGTGAATTTAAATAAAATACTTTGCTTTATTTATATCGCAGGCACTTGTTTCTGGTGAAAAAAAAATATACCTAGATACTGGTATATATAGTATCTAGGTAAAAAAAAAAATACAATTTGTGTGATATTGGATCACAACACAGTAATATTTCAAAAGGAAAAAAGGAAGGGGGGGGGCACATATAAAAATTTCCATAATAGGTATAAATTGGCTAAAATAATTCACAGAAAAATATAAAATATGTTAAACTATTCATTGACATGTATTTGCAGTTAAAATTTGATCTCATTTTGATTTATAATAAAGCAGCAATGGACAATGGAAGATATTTATATTTTTAGTAACAAAAGTCTTAAATGAAGGGCGGGCTGTCGGACACAATTTTGAAAGAGGATCACCCACGGACCATCCCAGCCAAATTTGGCTTAATTTGGTTCATTGGTTTCAGAGGAGAAGATTTAAATGTGAAGTTGACAATGTACAATGGACGGATGCCTTTGGTCAAGTGAGCTAAAAAACACATGATGCTGAGAAAACTTAAATGTCATCATTTGTAGAAATACCTGCAATAAGTAACAAAGCGAATTTCCAAAAATTAATAAGGTGACTTTTTCTGTAGTGTCTTTAGCCAGGTAAAAGTGATTTAATCAAAAATTAAACAAGAAATTCACCACTTTTCTTGGTTTTATTACTCATTTGAGCAAAATTATTTACATAACTCAAATTATGGCTTAAACAAATAATTTCCAAGACATATTAAACTTGGTAACTTTTTTATCACATAATTCACATGAAATTCAGGTATATATTTTTAATAAATTTCAAGTTTTTAATTGTTGTCACATGAATTTATGCAGTATTCACAGAAATCATCATGAATATCACATGAAAATACATATGAATTTTCAAATATTAAATCAGCACAAATTAAGTTAGTATGTTCTTACATTTGAAAATTGTGGAATAAAATAACATGTGAAATTAGCAGGATTTTCATGTATATAGTACACTCACCTGTGTGTTTTGTACATGAGTCTCATTTGTTAATTTATCTGTCAGATTTATTTCTTCCAACAATTTGCAAAGTTCTGTTTCTTCTTCTTTCTCTGTTGTTTCTGCCTTTTCTTTCTCCTTGGCTTTTCTTTTTAGTTGTTTTCCATTGTTTTCTTTGATATCATCTTCAGAAGAAATTAATTCAAGATTTTTTTTCTTTGTAAATACTGATTCACTGTCAGATGACACAGGTACTTCCTGGTGAGACCCAGTACTGGTCATCCCATCTTTTGATCTATCATCATTCTCAGACAACTGAACACCAACAAGTTCTGAATAAAAAATTGGTTGATTGATTGGTTTTCAATTTGACTACTAAATTTCACTGAAAATTTAAGCAGATTCTTTTTTTGCCAATTTCTACTACAGCCATCTTGGATGGAGGATGGAGGTGTCACACATAAAGTGGACCAACCAAAGATCATTTCAGCTCAAGTTTCTGATCAGAAGATATTAATGTTATTTTTTCTCTCAAAATATGTTTAATCAGAATAAAATCAGCCGAAAACTTTAGCTCATTTTGATTCATCATAAAGCAACAACAGATAATTAATGAAATTTCTATTTTTAGTAACAGCAGAAAGGCTGGGCTGTCGGGCCAAATTTTAAAAGGGGATTACCCAAGGACCATCAAAGCCCAATTTTGTTCAGCAGTTTCAGAGAAAAATTGTTAAATATGATCTTTTATCAAAATATTCCCAATTTGAATAATCGGTATAAATCAGATGAAAGAACAACTCCACAGAAAAATTCATAATATATGTTGACCTACTTATTCCTGCAGATAAAATTGGTGCTAATTTTGACTTGTAATAAAGCAGATATTTTATGAAGTCAAAAGAATAATATTTTCTATCATCTTACTGGAATAAATTATTGAAAGCTTAATTTCACCATTAATTCTGGAACAAATTTTACATCACAAATTGAGAAATTTTGCCTAGAATTTAACACTAGAGAAATGTTTTTCGCACGAAAAAGTATTGTTGAAACATTTTTCATATTCAACAAGATTGCTATGCCATAGCCAATGCCCCCCGCCTATTTACATAGATCTGTATATCAATTACTTTCATTAGTTCCTATGACTGAAATGGACTAATCTTTAAAGAAGTTGTGTTGTCAATAATCAGTCAAGAATTTTGCTTGTGTTCTAACAAGCCTTTAAATGGGTTCTATATTAGAAATCATTTGTTATTTTAATTGTGCTAGCTATTCAATGTATATAAATATTTAAAACAGCAGATGCTCATCTCCATACACTATCTTTATGCCCTTAAAATTTAATTGGATTCTACAAAATTAAACGTAAATAACTCGCCATTTTCAAATCGCTTTTGTCACTATCACATTCCTCATGTGGGGAAAACCCTACATATCAATTTTCGTTGAAATTGCAGCACTTCGAAATTTTACGCATTTTGGTGGCCATCTTAAAAATGGCTACCAAAATGACCGCCATTTTGAAATTGCATTGGTCACAATCACATTCCTCTAAAAACCCCTAAATATCAATTTTCTTTGTAATTGGAGCATTGGAGCACTTCGAAATGTTTTATGTGTTTTGGCGACCATATTGAAAATAGCTGCCAAAATGTCCACCATAATGGCTGCAATGGCCACCATTTTTATATCGCATTTGTCACTCTCACATTCCTCCGGTCGAAAATCTTCTAAATATCAATTATCAATATCAAATTTTGCCCAATATGATGCTTGTGTGTAAGTTTGAAATCAATTGGTCAACAAATAAAAATCTTAGAGTGCTTACAACATATCTCGGACGGACGGATGAACGGACGGACTAACAGACGGACGCCCAGCATTTCCATATCCCCCGCTATGCGGGACGGGGGCGGGGGACAAAAACATACCAGCAATTAATATTTCACACCATAACGAATATTTTGTTAGTCATTCTACTTTAATAAATTATTGAAAGCTTTACTACCATAAATTTTGCAACAAAGTTCATACAAATGTGAAATCTGGTTCAGCGGTTTCAGAGCAGATGATTAAAATGTGATCTTTTATCAAAATATCCCTAATTTGCATAATTGGTATAAGTGGGTTAAAAGAACATTTTCACAGTATAAAGACAGAACATATCTTAAACTACTCATTGATTTGTAGCTGAAGTTAAAATTTGAGCTCAGTTTGACTTGTAATAAAGCAGCAATAGACAATTAAAGAAATTTATATTTTTAGTAATGGCCGCCATCTTGAATTGAAGGCCGTCAAGACACAATTTTGAAAGGGAACACTCAAAGACCATTCAAGTCAAGCTTGGTTTAATTTGGTTTATTGGTTTCAGAGATGAAGATATAAATGTGACAACTTACGACATATGATGGACAGATGAACGACGGATGCCAAGTGATGGCAATTTGATCAGGTGAGCCAAAAAGTTATCATTTTGGCACCCTTTTATATCAGAAATCATAAAATTTTGCATGAAAAACTTTTTTATGGAAGCTAAAGGGCAATAAAGGGCTACATCAAGTGAAGCAAAATACAACCATAACATGTCGACAAAGCAAAGTTGAACAAGTCTATATTAAAAGCGAGAGTGGACACAGTATTTTGCTCGACACAGTAAATTGCTGCACACAGAAGTATACTGGAAATAGAAATTTGTTGGATCAACTGTATTTTGCACATTTGTCTCGTTTTACTGTTTTAAGCATTAAATATTGGATAAATAAATATACCGTCCATATAATTGCAAAATGCTTTTAAAGCCCTCCAATAAACTGTAAAGATGATTATTTTGTTTAAAAAAAAAATCTGCATTAAAATTGGATGATAAATGTAAAAGTTCAAATTTTGCAATTCGGCACTTGTTGGCCACTTTTGGGCGACTTTTATCTCTGAAAGCATAAGAAACACAAGAAATCCATTGACACTTTACTGCTCAACTTAATAAATTCAAAGAAAAAATGCATCAAAATTGGGCGGAAAATAACAATTCTATGATAATTTTGCAAAAAAACTGCATAACAATTGGATAGCTTAAGCATATTTATTTGCTATAAACAAGACAAACGGAACATGCACAAATTATACAATTTAGGTTGCTGTCATCTTCGCTAGCCAAGGGTTACGATTCGGGTTCTCTGGAGAGAAGGGGGACCCGAATCGTAACCCTTGGCTAGCGAAGATAGGTTGCTGTCTTTTGGATGAAATATAAAAAGTACCGTAAAAAATTTGAAATTTCTCTCCACTTGGGCCCTTTTTATGCTAAAAACAGTAATAGATACATAATAACACCATGCACTTTTCTGAAAGAGACTTTCTTTAGGAATTTATTAAAAAAAACATCAAAATCAAATCCATGTACAAATAATAGATTAGAAACATCCATTTTTTGCACCTTAAGGCCTATTGTCATGAAACAGGTAGGGTTACAATACCCCTATTAAATCAATAGTGAATACATATCTTTTTTCAGTGCCAAGGATCATTGTGTTCAAAATTCAGAAGAATCCATCATAAGAACTTAAGTAAATTAACAGAAATCATTATGCTTACAGACGACGACAACAGCATAATATAATACAATTGCAAAATATTTATCAAAAGCAACTTAATTTGCATATTCTAGTTAAAAATCTGCAAAATACATTATGTGTAAACATACAACATACGTCATACTTCTCATTAAAATGTAACTTTGATTGCTCCGTATTTGTGTTTTACCCTCTATGTTCTATTTATATTAACAGCTGCCATGTTATCAACCACATCGGTGGTGTAATGGTTAGCATGCTCACCTCAATGTGGAAGATCGTGGGTTTGAGCCCCGGTCGGGTCAAACCAAAGACTATAAAATTGATATTTGTTGCTTCTCTGCTAAGCAGGCAGCATTAAGGAGAAAGAGCAAATACTGGTTTGCTCGGAATCAGAATAATGTGTCTGAGTGGAGCGACATGTCTAGCCGCAGACTGTTGTTTCAGTGTGCTAGTGTGAGCCAAAATAAGTTCCTGTGAAAAAAGTTTCCCCAGAAATAATTTCCTGTGATATAAGTTCTGGTAAAACATATTTCACAGGAAAATTATATTATACAAGTTCCACTAATGTGAAATTTGTTCCTGTAAATTACCCGGTGAAATAAATTCCAGAGTTGTGAAAAAAGTTCCCTCATTTCTTACCTGGTGAAATAAGTTCCATAACTGTGAAATAGATTCCACTGATGTATGAAAATCATGAATTGTGTTCATTAGTCATGAATTGTGTACATTAGTAAGTTTTAAAAGTCTCACTCTTGTTTATTTTCTGGGTTGAACACAATTGTAAAGAGAAATGGATCCTGAAGAGTACTATGTACAATCTGGTTAAGTTAACTTCCAATTATGTGATGAAAATGATTCACAGGAAAATTCATTGTTCAGTTATTTTGATATGTCGAATGATGATATTGATAATGATGATGTTATCAAAGCAAAGTCTCCTGTGCACAAATCAAAACGAGATAAAAAACCAACTAAAAGACAGTCATTCATTTATGACTACGATAAAATATAAGAAAATGAAAGTTAATCATGGTGGAGAAGTTAACATATGACGATGATATGTGTGTTTTTGATTGCTATCAAATTAAATGAACCAAATTAATTACAAGTATTTGCTTTTCATTTATCCAAAAGACCTAAATACATGTGTAATATTGTATATAAATTCATATTTATTTTTAATACCATTTGGAATCTTACACCATTGCCTGCTAATTAATCAAATATTGGAAAAAAAAATTAAACTTTTGTCTAACAAAGAAACTAATAATTGTTTTTGTAATGTTCATTCCGAAACAAATTTCACTGTTGGTCGTGAAATAGATACCAGAACAAATTTCACATAGGCGGAATAAATATTGGTATTTCCTCTATATTAGCAATTAACACTTTACCTATTCAATTACTGAAATTTGACTCTTGATTTACTCTCCACCAACACCTTACCTATCTTTTTGTTTTAACTGTTAACACTTAAAACTAATCTGATTACAGAAAATGACTTATGTCATCACTGGAATCAACTTATATTTCAACTGTTAACTCTTTTTATCTATTTGATTACTGGAATTGCCTCCTGTTTGAACCATCAGGTCACCCTTAAAAATATGTTTGCTTGCTGCACCCGACCCTCCATTTCACCTATGGGTCGGTTAGGTAGGGGGATTTTTTTTTTTTTTTTCAAAATAGACTGCGTTCATTCACAAATCTGGTTCCTTCAAAGTCAAGCAACGGATTTTGTTCATTTAAAAGTGTAAACCAGTTCCGAACGTAAATTCTAGAACAATATCGGAACTTCCAGTAACCAAAAAAAAAAGAAAAAAAGTCGTCGTAAATCACGCAAAAAAATATTTCGAATCGCAACGTTTTCTAACAGTCGGTCGGGTGTGGGAAACAAACAATTTTTTAATTTTGGCATCAGCACTTTACTACTAGTAATTGGAAATTGCTTTTGTTATAACTGTTTACACTTTACTACACGATCACTGGAAGTGAATATTGTTTTACTCACCATCAACACTATACCAATCTGAACACTTTAAATGACTTATGTATTAACTGTTAACTCTTTACCTATCTGATTACTGGAATTGATTTCTGTTTCTTCTGGACATGGACTATTATCATTTAAGGTTAACTGTCCATTGTTTTCAGCATTTAGGAATTCAGACTGGTCACTAGTATTCACATCATCTTTCTGTTCAGAGTGGACCATTTCAATGGCTGGGGGCACCCATATTTCAGGGCTACTGGAGCCCGAGCCAGATCTGCTGGAATCCCCTTTTTCCTCATTTAATCTCTCAGTAGAATCAGTAATGGGAACAGAAATGTGATCTTTTTGAGATGCAACCATCACTTCTCTTGAAACAGCAGTAACATCTGAAAAATAAAACAAAGTATAACCCAAAACAGAACACTATGTAGTATATAATCAGGGGGTTCAAAATTATGTAGGTCCAAGGTCCCTGATAATTTGCTACTGAATTTGGTCTTTCACATTGACTATTAGCAGTACCCACAGAACTTATGCTTTTCTTTTGAACAGAAGTGTCATTATCTTTTGCTAAGTTTATTAAACTGTTTAAACATCTATAGCATCAAATCGTAGATCTGTAGATTTCGTAAAAATTCTGTATTAGAGATGATATATAACGGTAGCGGTCACAAACAGTTATATTTTTTATTTGCAAAGGGAACTGTCATTGTTGTTATTCACTTCCAGAAAACAAACTAAAAGGCGGGAAATATAAAACATGTATGTCAATCTCTGTTTACTAAAAATCGTCCTCTGCATATACGTTACCACGTCAAGCACTGTATACTGGTACTCATCGCTGAAAGGGGGTATCTATTTTTTTAAATAGCAATGCAGTGAAATGACACTGTGTATTGGACAGTGAATCAAGTGAAAACCTGTCAAAATCAATGAAACCACCTGTAAAACATATTAACCCGACAAAACTTTTTTAGACACCATACTCATTGAGAACCTCAGAGTCTTTTGCATCTGATACATCTTCTAACAACAATGTAAATCTAAACAATTGATAATTTGTTTAAAATGCTCTTTCAAAAATAAGAGACATACCTAAGAATAAGGCAGAGCTTCCGGATTTAAAATTGAATATTTTAGCTTAATTCTAAATTAAAAACCTGAGGCTCCCAAGAGCCTGTATCATTCACCAATTGGTCCTACAGAGCTCCAGATAAGCTGTGTATTTGCGTTTTTTATGCTATAAAAACGAGTAAAAACGCATGTATTATCAAATCAGAGTGTACACATTACGCATACATATTGCTGTGTAAGCAAACTTTCCAAATTCGGAGCGTACTTGTATGCTGATAATACAGTCGTGTACATTAACAATACATTTTTGTCTTTAAGAAATTCCCTGTAATTATTACCCTTTACACTTTTCAAAGGAGAGAGCAAATACATCCAAGGGGTACCGAATGTTTGCCTTTCTAAGCATCGATGTCAAAAGAGATCTGATTGGATGTTTACGATAAATCATCCAATCGCGGTCAATATTACAAATAAATGCGGTGCTCTTTATAAGGAGTGGCTTACGTAATAAGTAAGAACAAAAACGAAAGTAAATTTGGGAACACGTTGTTCGTTGAAAATGAGCAAGAACATGAATAAGTGCACTACTAAGCACAAGAGCGCTCTGGAAAATTCTATACTTGAGTTTCATCTGTGTCTAGTGACAGTATAGTAAAAGGAATCATTGATGACATTATCAAAACGGCTGTGTAAAGTCGACAGTAGAAAAAAACGAAAAGAAAACATGAAAAAGTTATCAGTCAGTTATATAAAGTAAACACAGAACAAAATATTTCCAACATTTTTTTAATAAACATGACACAATCATGTCAAATTAAACAGAGATATACATTTCACTTGTGTCAAACATTATTTTAAAAGTGTACATGTAAGCAATCTTTTCTGAAGTAGAGAGTACAACAGTGCAAAGGAAATATGCAAATACTCGTCATTTTCAAAAGTAGGGGGTAATTACCCTTTGGACTTGAAAATTATCTGGAACTCTGGTCCTATGTAAAAATTATGCCCTGCAGTGGTAGTCATCTTGGAATTCCGATCAACATAAAAATCACAAAGTTTGTAAAGGACCTTCCAATGATTGATGCACAGTTTTTAGGTTCAATCAGTGCAATAGCTTCAGAGAAGAAAATAGTTCTGTATTTTCCCATATGGTCCTGTGTTAATACTATGACATGTGGTGGTTGCCATCTTGGATTTCAGATCATCAAAAAACACAAACTTAATAAGAGAGCATTCAATGATCATTCATGTACAGAATGGGTCATCCCAGACTTCCCGAAAACCGTTGGTCCGTCGGGTCCTGACCGACAAACGCAGTAGGACTGACGATTTCAAAATATATATCAGACCGAATGTCTGCTAAAACATAGATATTTGAAAGGACCGGCGATTGAAATTTATTCCCTCCCAGTTTCCACTGCCAATGGCATTAAATTCCGTTTTCAGTTTTATTAAAATGTCAGACAGACTTGAAATTTGTTTATTTATTCTGTCAGACCGACACGTTCCTCTTTGTAATTGAAATTCCTATACGTAAATGTAAACATCCTTTTAGTAGGAACCAGCACCTGCAAAACATGGAACATTAAAACTGAAATATATTACTGAGCACAGAAATAAGTTGACTTCCACACTCCCCAAGTATCAAAGATTGTTTGTGTTTAATTAAATATGTTTTGAGATGCTTATATATTGAAGATGACAACAGATTCATATTCTCAACTGAAATTAAAAATGTAGGTAAACCGGAAACTGACATTGATGTATAATATTCGGAACGTGATCGGACCATTAGATACAGATTGTTGGCTATATCTGCCTTATCTTTTTAGATAAAAATATGCATACAGAAAAACATTTAATTGAGTTGTTTAATGATCATGACTATAGGTAATCTTGCATTCAGTTCTGTATGAAAAAAAAAAAAATTTGACAGGTTATATACAATATTACAAAAAAATGGTGGGACAGACACAAAGCGCATGGGCAAGACAGAACCCCAGTTCCTGTCTGACCCAATGTCAGACAGAAAAAAAAAGTTTTCTCCAACTCTGTAATACCGAATGTTTGGTATAATAGTTACCTCAGATTTTGTCCGAAAGGCATTGATCAGTGTTTAATTTTATTTTTAAATTACATAATTTTCATTGTTTTCACCACTTTTATACATTTTCGGTTTCAACCAAACCCATTTGTGAAGACGATCACGACACGATTGGTTATTTGTATATATATATATTAGCCAATGGTACAACGTCTTTCATACAACCATTGACCTATAGTACAAGGTCATCAAAACAACAAAACTCGAGACGCATACTATAAAAGACATAACATATACAATTTTGAACAACACTAAAAACAAAAAATTTAATTACTTTAACCTCTATAAAACCAGAGATGAAATCAGGTGCCCAATTCAGGGCAATAGCTAAAACACTCTAAAAAGGCCAAACTAAACATTATGCACAGGACAGTGAATTTTTTGGGGCTTTTTTTCGGACCAGCAAAATATTTTTCGGTCTGACAAGATCTTCATGTCTGTCAGTCCGAACGACTGACAACTTCTCAGCAAGTTTCGGGAAGTCTGTCATCCAAAAACATTCCTGCTAAGTTTGGTTTCAATTGGTTCTATGATTTTTTTAAAATTTCCAACTGGGTCCCCCATAAATCTATGACTTGAGATGATGGCTAGATTGGATTTCCAATCAGCATAAAAAAAACTAAATTTGTAGAGGACCTCCAAATGAACATTCCTGAAAAATTTGGTTTCAATTGTCCAAGAGGTTTCAGTAAAGAAGTGTTTTAGAACATTTTCCCATAAGGTTCAATGTTAAACTAAGTTCTGCCATAGCTGCCATCCTGAATTTTATATCAGAACAAAAAACCTAAACTTTGTAGAGGACCATCCAATGAACATTCATGTACAGTCAGGCTTCAATCAGATTTGCGTTTTTAAACATTTTTCCCATAGGGTTCAATGTTAAACTAAGTCCTGTTGTAACCACCATCTTGGATTTCATATCAGAACAAAAAACTTAAACTTTGTAGAGGACTATCCAGTGAACATTCCTGTGTAGTTTGGATTGAGTCTGATTTATAGTTTCTGAGAAGAAGGCATTTCTAATACAGTTTGACTTTGGGGTTGTTGTCTCGTTGACATTTACTCCATATATCATTATATTCATATTTGAACATTTTCTCCATAGGGTCCAATGTTAATCTATGTCCTGCGGTGGCAGCCATCTTGGATTTTGGATCGGCATAAAAATCAGCAACTTTTTAGAGAACCTTCAAATGATTATTCCTGGGCAGCTTGGTTTCAATTGTCCAAGTGGTTTAAGAGAAGAAGCGTTTTGTAGTGGTGTACCGATCATCGGAAACATCGGCTAATCAGTCGGACGTCATCATACGATCCGATGATCGATTCTTAAACCTTGTGCCAGTTGTGGTCGATTCTAATTCTATAGTGTCTAAAATATATATGCTTAACTTTGTTCTTTGATTGGTTTTTTTTTCTGTCTCCATACTGACAAAAATATTGCAGTTTTATCCCAGCTGGGTTTTTTTTGCCCTCATACTGACAAACATCTGGCAATTTTGTCTAAGTGTACTTTTGACACTCAGTCAATACACATATTTGGACTAGTATATTATTTATCTACTTACCGGAATAGTCCATTTTATATCAGGTGTTACACATATGGAAAACGATCTTTTGTTTTGTTCTAAGTTAATGTTTACAAATGGAAAAATTGTAGTTTGTAAATATATTATTTGATTTTATTCAAATCTTTACTTTTGTCAAAAACATATTTGGACTAGTCTATTATTTATCTATCTATATCAGGTGTTACACATATGGAAAACGATCTTTTGTTTTGTTCTATTTTAAAGTTAATGTTTACTAATGGAAAAATTATAGTTTATAAATTTATGATACAATTTTATTCACATCTTTACTTTTGTCAATCATACTCTTGAAATAAAGACTATTTGATTAATTATAGTCAGTAAATACATTTAGCATGCAATTGTCACCGATGATCGATCATCGGTCGATGTTGAAATAACGATCATCGATCTTGAAAATGTTACCGATTCCCATCACTAGCGTTTTGAACAAAATTTCCCATAGGGTCCAATGTTAAACTAAGTCCTGCCGTAGCCGCCATTTTGAATTTCATATCGGAACAAAAAACATACAATTTGTAGAGGACCATCCAATGAACATTCATGTACAGTTTGGCTTTAATAATATTTGTAGTTTCTGAGAAGAAGGCATTTGAACATTTTCCCATAAGGTCCAATGTTAATCTATTTCCTGCAGTGGCAGCCATCTTGGATTTCCTATCAGCATAAAAAACCTCAATTTTGTAGAGGACCTTCCAATGATCATTTCTGGGCACTTTGGTTTAAATTGTCCAAGTGGTTTCAGAGAGGAAGCGTTTTGAGACACTTTTTCCCACAGGGTCCAATGTTAAGGCCAAATAAAATTATACCTCTGTTTCTTGTTACCCGACCGACTCATGTCTGAATACCCCGACTGGGCTAAATTTTGGTGAACAAAATTATTTTTTTACCGCCGACCGACCGGAAAAAAAATTGTAAGGACATTTGGGCCTACGTTGGAGGGCGATTCGGGCAAAGAAGTCGCCTTGTGAAGGTTGACTTCGCTTTCTCGTTGGTCAAAAGCGAAGTTCAAGTCGCCTTATAATTTTGAAGAGTCACCCTATGTCACCGCCCATGTATTTTCTCTACTTGTCATTTATGAAAATGTCGATATCGTGCACATGTTTATTGAAATCTATCGTATCCGTTATTAAGTATTTTGAAAGTGATTTTCTTGGAAAGTAATCCATTACGGTTGATAGAAACTTTACTTTTGTTCATTAGAGGTTTTGTTTATTGTTTATATATGCCTGGCTTAAAATAAAATTATTTGTATTTGTAGTGAATCGTGGGGGGATGGGGGCCGAGGAGTCCCGAAGAGCACCCATGATGCACCAGAGTTATAACCACGCTCGACCTAACCAGACGCAACATAATACAAGACTGAATATTTGCCAGTACAAGGTAGTTATTAGTAAAAGTGCTAATTACTATATTGGTGCTGCGACTCAAATTCGCGGGTCAGTTTAATAAATTGACCAATAAAGCGTTTTTTTTTATTAAAACCGCATCTCCACGATAATATTTTTAAATTTTGTTTGGCCAGCAGGTCTTGGTATTTTCGGGGGAAATTGTCCTTTGGTGAACCTTGGAGGCTCCAAGGTTACCAAAAAAGGAAGTTTCAAAGAGAAAATATGCAGGTAGGGTTGGCAGGCAAGATTGGAAAACTTTTATAATTTGTTTTAATTTTTTTGTCCGTGGCAAAGAAAAGTACCCCATTCCCACCCACGTGTAAACCCCACATATAAACCCCAAAACCGGAGACAGCCCATTCCTAGAAGCCATCTTAGAACAGAAGCTGAACTAAGACGAGCTGTAAGTTTCCATTGTCCAAAAAGTTTTTTGTTCATTGACAGTTAGTGAACATTTTCGATTTTTTATTAATTGGTTTATTTAAATATACAAAAGCGACCCAGTGTAAAAATCTGGTCCGTTATAAAAATAATTTTGCACACACACATACACAACAAAATAAAAAGCCATGTGTTATTATTTTTTATTTTTTAATCATGACGCATGTCTTGATAAACTTTTGTTCCACCGAGGAGCTGATGTCATTACCCGGGGTAGGGGCGAAGGGGGCTGACAAGATTTTAGAAATGAGGGAGGCCAAAGGGGATTTAGAACTTGAAGACCTAAGACTAAGTCAGGTGCCATACCTCAGGCTAACCCCACAGCTAATTAAATGCTTGGATTTTACCCCTTTGAAGATAAAGAGGGGTTAGGGGAGAGGAGAGGATCCCTAGATGAACGACACAGGGAAAGGGTCAGGAGTGTTGACCAGTTAGTAGAGGAGTGGGAAGGGACAGGACCGGGCCACACAGCAGTAATGGGGAAGGATTGGGGACAACTCAGCAAAGTCCCATCAAAAGTGGGAAAGTCCTATCAGAGTAAGCAGGAAGGGGACTGGTGGCAACAGTCACCCGAGAGGTTTGAGGACAAGTATAGCGAGCTGGAGGCAGCTTTCATAGAGAGACCAACCCCAGGGGGATATAAAAGTAAATCAGCTCCGGGACAATCGAAGTCGCCATCAGTTCGGAGAACTCGTCGTGACGATTTTGAGTTGGAATCGAGCAGCAATGAAAGAGATCAGGCATATATGCATGACTTCCAGGTCTCCCTCCCCCCCCACAATGGGGTCTTAGCTAGTCAGAGGGGAAATGAGACACAGGATTATAGGGGTGACATGAACGTGTGGGGCATACGAACTGTAGTCCCGACCCATAGAGAACATTATTGGCAGGAAAGGGGGGGTCGTTATTCCCCTCCGAGGAACACCGGAGGGGGGTGGAGTAGGGAACATCATAACCCCTTGATGAGGGAGAGTAGGGGTAGAACGAGCATATCCCAGGAAGGGAACATGAAACCCCTAGAAGCATCCACAGGAGAGAGGAGTACGAGGGGGAGAAGGAAAGGGTCCAGGAGGAAGAAACCCATATACTCCCATGTTACCGGGTAGTGGGAACAGGCCTAGGTACATCCCCAGAAGAGAACCCGAAATCCCTAAAGGATATGGAAGAAGAGAGGAGTATGAAGGGGAGAGAGGTCAGAGGGGAAGGGGGAAAAGTGTCAGTTTGCCGATGTCCTTAAAGTTTGATGGTAAGTCAAACTGGAAAGCCTTCTATGCGAAGTTTTCCTGTTATGCAGAAGTGAGTGAATGGACAGAAGGGGAATGCAGGGACCAGTTGTGCTGGTGCCTGGATGGGAAAGCTAGTGAGTATTATGCCCTATTGGTGGAACGAAACCATGATATGGCATACAAGGACCTGATACTGAAACTAGAAAAACGGTTTGGGTTTAGAGAACTCCCCGAAACAGCCCAGGTCCAATTTAATAATGCCTGCACGACTCCGGAGGAACTTCTGGAGGACTGGGCGGATTGGGTCTTGTCCTTAGCCACTAGAGCTTTTAGAGAATTGCCCGAAAAGCACATGTACCAACAAGCGGTAGTGAGGCTCTGCCAGGGGGCAGTAGATAAAGAAGCCGGAAGCTATGCATCCAATATCCAGCCTAAAAACATTGAAGAGGCCATTGACAAAATGCAGTGGCATCAGCATAACCATCAGGCTATATATGGGTGCACTCCTCAGAGGGAAGTGAAGCAGGTATCTCCAGAGCCTCACCATGGGTGAGAAGTAAGGGTCTGCATAATAGGGGCTGACAGGGTAGGAGAAATGAGTCTGGAATAAAAGACGGGAGAGGTAGTCGGCACAGGGGAAGAAAATGAGCGAGATAAAGTCCAACCTAGCAGCACTCTCGACTCAAATGGCAGTCATGATGGAGGAGGTTAAGAAAAATTGCATAGATAGGTATAGAGCACCATCATGGAGTCCATCCCCCAGAAGGGGGGACAAACAGGGATGCTACCACTGTGGGGGAGTGCCCAAGTTTGGGATCGCTGAAAGGGGAGAAACGAGTGTCTTTTCAGGACAATAAGGAGGCTTTAAACTCCAAAGGGGCAACTCACGAGGCCTGAGCCTACCCCTTATTGCCAATATACAAGGTCTCAAAGAATTGGGGGGAGGAGGAAGAAGTAGATAGAGAGGTATCACCTCCCATATTGAACAGAGAGGGGAAGGAACAGCCGGACAGTCTCCATTGGGTCAATAGGGAATTTGGGAGCCCTCCGGATACCAGAAGTACGGAGGGATTGGACAGAGAGGAAGGTGCGAGTCAGGGGTATGAGTCCTCAAGTGAGGAGTCCGTAGAGGAGGAAAACAAACTAGTAGGTAGGGACATGAACGAGTCCATGGAGGAAGTATCATTCCCGGGAACAGGAAGGGGCCTCAGTGGAAGGGTGGAGCCAAGACGATGAGAATGGGGCAGTCCTAGAGGACAATATAGGGGATGTTGATACTGAGGAGGAGGAAGAGGGAGCAGTAACGGTGCTCAAGCTGTCAAATGGGGTAATGCTTAGGATCCCAGTAGAGGTACAAGGCATGCAGTTACAAGCTGTAGTAGATACAGCACAGGGGTTAACAAATCCACTAGCCCGACGCCCGGGGCTAGTAATTTCCACATTTGGGCTAGCTGAAATAATCAGCTGTATGCCCGACGGGCTAGTAAAAATATATATCGGATATTGACAAACTTGTCAATATTCGCGTATCTACTTATATTCATACATGTTATATGTTGTTTAATCAGCAGCAATGTTTTATTTATTCAACCGCTAGCTTTTTGTCGAAATTGAGAGCAAAGAAGGTAGAAAAACTGCGTATTCTCGTCATAAAACAGATTCAACAAACGACGGCTTACCGGAAATTTCGAAAATGAAATACCGGAATCGGATTCCGAAACGACTATTTCTGGTTTTGCCAATAGTAAAAAAAAAAAAAAAAAAAATTTTTTTTTAAATAATTAGATTTTTTTGACATGTGACCATAAACACACATATTATTTTTTTTGGCCTTACAGTGACCTGAACTGTGGAAAATAAGTGAAAATAAAACGCAATACCAGATCTGAAAAGAAAGATAGTTAAACTAATATACATTGTACATGTCGTACAAGGGTTCAAGTCTGCAAGTCGGATTCATGAAATCACGGTATTGGCCAGGACTAGTGGTTCATAGATTCGGGCTAGTAATATTTGGGAGTATGCTAGCCCTGGGCTAGTGAGGTGGTCCAAGATTTGTTAACCCCTGCAGCAGCACAGGTGACACTGGTGTCTGAGGAGTTCTACAAATCGCTAGACCCTGCCCCGCCAATCCGTAGAGAAGTGGTTATGAACACAGCAGGAAAGGGAATGCAGATGAATGGGTATATTGCCGGCCCATTCCAAGTAGTCCTAGGGACACATCAATTCTCAGTATAGATCTGCGTGGCCCCAATAGAGGAGGAGATGTTACTGGGCTTAGATTTTTTAGAGGCTAATAGGGTGTCCCTACATCTCAAAGAAAAGAAACTACAGATAGCAGGGGAGGTAATACCCATGAGCTTAGGAGCAGGAAGTCCTTTAGTTAACGAAAAGGAGACGGGGTGTCCCTAGTCAAGGGGTGTAAGGTACCCCCTAATTCAGTCATGAGAGTGGGGGCCCAGCTGAGTGAGACTCTGGGAGGGGAGTATATAGTAAAGGCAGCCACCAAGGGTGATATATTAATACCTCGGACAATGCATAAAGGGGGCAACAATCCGGTGCTTTGTTTGATTAATCTATCCGATCACCATGTAGAATTGGAAAAGAGGGAAGTGTTGGCCTATGCAGAAGAGGTGTGTTCGAAGGTGGAGCCCGTTGGAATACAAAAAGTAGAGGTTGCTGAAGAGGAGGTCCAGGAGAAGGAAGAACGGGAAATTCCCGAACATTTGAGTAACCTCTTTGAAAAATCCAAAGGGGAGCTGAATGGGCAGGAGCAGACACATCTTAGAGAGTTATTATGTGAGTTTGAAGATGTGTTTGCTAAGAGCGAGTTCGACTTGGGGAAATTTAATGCAATTCAACATGGGATTGACACGGGAACCAATTGCCCAGTAAAACACAGAAGAAGAGACCCAATTAAAGAAAATGTTGGGGGCGGGAGTGATCCGGCCATCGGTGTCTGAGTGGGCATCGGCTCCGGTCCTTATCCGGAAACGATGTGGGTCTGTGCGGTGGTGTGTGGACTACCGGGCATTAAATGCTCTGACCACCAAGGATGTGTTCCCATTGCCCTTCGTGGACGAGTGTCTTGACACTTTAGTCGGGAATGTATGGTATTCCAAACTGGATGCCAATTCAGCATATTGGCAGGTGAAAATCAAACCTGAGAACTGCTCCAAAACAACATTCATTACTAAATACGGGTTGTTTGAGTTCGCTGGAATGGCTTTTGGGTTATGTAACTCGCCCACCACTTATGCGAGAGTCATCAACCTGGTGCTCAGGGGTTTGAATTGGAAAGTGGTTTTGGCTTTCCTAGACGATATCCTGGTCCTGGGAAGGGATTTCGAGGGGCACCTGGCCAACCTAATGGTGGTCTTGATTAGGTTTAGGGAGTATGGGCTAAAATTGAAGCCCAAAAAATGTGAACTGTTTCAGAAGGAAGTGGAGTTCCTAGGTAGAGTAGTTGGACCTATAGGAATGCACATCGGGCCAGGGTATGTCAAAGACATAGAGGACTGGCCTAGGCCTAAGAATAAAAAGGAGGTGGAGAGGTTTTTGGGGTTCACCAACTATCATAGGGCCCTTATCGAAGAATACACTCAGATGGCACTTCCCCTTCAGGCCTTAACAGGGAAACGTACATATCAATGGGGAGAGGAACAAGAGAGGGTGTTTGATGAGTTGTGAAAGGCAATGGTGAGGGCACCAGTTCTAGCCCTGCCTAATGCAACTGATCTCTTTATTCTGGACACTGATGCATCCGATAGATCTGTGGGGGCCGAATTAATTCAGATACAGGGGGGAGCAGAGAGGGCAGTAGCGTACGGGAGTCTTACGTCGACTCCGGAGCAACAAAAATACTGCACCACTCGAAAGGAATTATTAGCAATTATTAGGTTCTCTCGACAGTTTAGGCATTACTTGTTGGGGAGGCATTTCACGGTCAGTACAGACCACAAGTCTCACCTGGCTGATGAATTTTAAGGAGCTGCAGGGGCAGCTGGCCAGATGGTTAGAAGAACTGAGCCAGTTCGATATGGAAATACAGCATCGGCCAGGGAAGAAACATACGAATGCGGATGCCTTGTCAAGGATCCCTGGGGGGGGAACCATGTTTAGAGTTCAACCTAAGAGTGAAATTGCAAGACTTGCCACGTGGTGGGTGTCCCTACTGTACTTGGGCCCACTCGAACTGGTCCGGTTTTGACCAGGATGTAGATGACGTGGTTCCCTTGGCACATAAGCCTTGGGGTCAACCCGTGAGTGAGGGTCAGGACCGAACTGAGGAAGAGATGGGACCTAGGGTGGCTGAGATCTGGGTCTCTACGGGGGAAGCAGGGACCAGACTTCGATGGGAAAGTATCAAGGGAGTCCAAGTAGTTCAAGAGGCAGAGGGCATCAGTTTACAGGGCCCAGGTGAAGAAGAAATGAAGGACCAGCAGCAGGTGGACCCCGAACTAGCCTGGGTAGTCAGGTGGAGGGAGATAGGGGAAAAGCCCACTGAAGGAGAATTTTTCATAGGGGACTCTAGAAGAAAGTATTACTGGGTAAACAGGGAAGTTTTTGTCCTGGAAAAAGGGATCCTGTGGAGGAGAGGGGGAGAGGGGAAGCCAGCAAGGAGAGTTGTCCCAAAGAAGTTCAGGGAACAAGTCGTGATGCTATGTCACGACCCCTCCACCAGCTGGACATCAGGGCATTGAAAGGACAGTCGAGAAGGTGAAGTCTAGGTATTATTGGAGGGGGATAAGTAAAGATGTGTCTGCCTATGAGAAGGGGTGTATGGACTGTAACCAAAATAAGAAGGCAATGGTCTCAGCCAGACACCCAATGTTATCCTATCATGCGGGATCGCCAATGGAACGGGTCCATTTAGACTTTATTGGGCCCCTACCTCGCACTGAGAGAGGAAACGAATACATCTTAATGATGGTCGACCAATTTACCAAGTGGGTAGAGTGCATCCCCTTGCCTTCTCAGAGTGCAGAGGAGACGGCAAGAGCTGCGGTGAATCAATTCTTTTCTAGATTTGGGTGTCCATTCCAAGTATTCACTGACCAGGGGCGGAATTTCGAGTCCTCTTTGTTCCGGGAAATGTGTGACCTACTTCACATACATAAATCAAGAACGACCCCTTACCGTCCCTCGGCAAATGGACAAGTAGAGCGATGCAATCGTACACTGATGGCGGCGGTGCGGTGTTGCATTGGAAAAAATCAGCGGAGCTGGGATCAATACCTACCGCAGTTGGCGTGGGCATTAAGGGCCTCAGTAAATAGAAGCACAGGGTAAACACCCAACATGAAGATGCTGGGTAGGGAGATTGGGTTGCCCGCAGAACTGATGTTCGGGAGTCCGGGAAAAACCGGACAGCCCGAAGGGGACCAATACGTAGGGGAGTTACAAACCGCTATTGAGGGGGCCCACAGGGTCAGAGAATTAAAACTGGGGGATTTGGTGTATCAGTTGGACACTGCCACCATTAAGGCAAAAACTAGAAAATTGAGCCCCTCGTGGAAAGGCCCAGGAGTGGTAATTGAAAAGTTGACCCCCTATCTTTCTAAAATAAAGTTGAAGCGGGTGATAATCACAGCCAACCACGATAGGTTGAAGTTGTGCCAGGACCGAGAGGTTCCAGTGTGGGCCCAAAGGTTGAGTCAACAAATTACTGAGGGGGCAGGATATACCAAGGAGGAGGGGGCATCAAAGATCAAGGGGGGTATAGAGATAAGCTTTACTGTGTATGTCGGAAGCCGTATACTGGGGAGTTCATGATCAGGTGCGAGGAGTGCAAGGAATGGTATCATGGTAAATGTGTAAAGGTACGCAGGAAGAGGCAGAGGCCATGGGAGACTTTGTCTGCTCAGGGTGTCAGAGGCATCCCCGGGAGGAGGTATAGTGCAGAGGGGGAACTATTGGGGGAGCAGGGGGCACAATGAGTGTTTGGGGGAAATGGGAAGGTCAAGTAGGCTCATGGGACAGAGGGCTCTGACCTTCCTGGCACAGGGTGGCTGTTGGCCCTCCTGTGTCTGGTGGATTATTTGATTTTTTTCAGATGTTACAAGAAGAAGATGAAGAAGAGGTGTTGGTGCTGTTGCTGGAAGAGAGCGACAGCGAACGCTTCCAGACCGCGGAGGCGGGCTCATCGGCTGATGAGGTCGATGACTGCCTGCCCATTGTAGGGGAGGTGGAGGGGCTGGCGGTGACAGAGGCCACTGGCCCAAAGGAGAGTGAGAGGCTGGTAGGGGCAGAGGCCCCGGGCAGTGATGAGGTGATGGAGCCTCCGGCCCCAAGGCTCGGAGGAAGAAGAAGAAAGGGAGAAGCCGGTATGGGCCTGGCAGGGTGGAGCGCCGTAAACGGCAAGCTATGAGTCACCAGGAGTCCGATAAAGGGGGGTCTAAGCAAGGGGAAACCGGAGGGGAACCAGAGTCATCCGGGAACTCCTCCGGTATGGGGTGTCCCATGGAGGGGTGTGGGAAGTTGGTCACTGACCTGCGGGAACACTGTGTGCAGGCACACACCCCCCGAGGTTTTCCGGGACTTGGGTTGCACGGGGGAGGATTTTGGGAGGGTCAGGGCGTCTGCATTGCAGATCATCCTGAGAGTGCCTAGGGGATCGGAAGGGGATCTGTTTGGGTATGCGGCAGGACTGCTGAGTGCCATAGGATGCCTGGAGGGTCATAGTGTGAAGCCGGTTGAGGTGGCAGCTATGAGGGAAGTGTGTCGGGTAGGGGGATGGGAGATTCCATCGGAATTCTCCTTGAACCCCCCGAACTCTCCAGCAGTATTAATGCATTGGAGAGCCCTCATAGAGCTGTTAGGGCTCATGCCCGCCCCCAAGCGGGAAGCACTGTGTAGCCTCCGGTTCCCGTTGGCCAGTAGTCAGGGGTTTGGGAGTTCAGGGGAACCTCAGGCTGTAAGGCCTAAGGTTGTCAGGCCGGAGGAAACCATGGATTGGTCCCAGGTGAGGATGAGCAGTGGTGGTTCAGTTAGGAGGGTCCCCGCTGAGGGATAGAGAGCAACACCACGAGCCTTGGCGACGAGGGCTTGTGGGTTTTCGGCACCTCAGCTGGTGCCACTCTTGAACCCAGTGCCATCCCCCTATCTGATCGGTTTTGGTAGGGGTGCCCCTCAGTCAGTGGTTGGGGGGCATCGAGAAGAGGATAGTCGAGTCAGGATAGTCTCCGGTCCTGGTACCGGATGCAATGGATTCCCATATGCAACTGGACAGGTCTCTCCGGAGGCTTCGACTGGACCCTAGTACAGGACCCCTGCTGTGACTGCCCTGGGTGAGGTGGGGCTGGATTGCAGCGAAGGTGCTAAGCCCTTCGCTGTACAATACACAATACAGTACCCTGCAGTGGGTGTTGGCTCTTGCCCGCCCATACATGCCTCCGGTACTGCATGTCCGGGCCTCGGGGGAAGGCAGGAGTTAACAAATCTTGGACCACCTCACTAGCCCAGGGCTAGCATACTCCCAAATATTACTAGCCTGAATCTATGAACCACTAGTCCTGGTCAATACTGTGATTTCATGATTCCGACTTGCAGACTTGAACCCTTGTACAACATTTACAATATATATTAGTTTAACTATCTTTCTTTTCCGATCTGGTATTGCGTTTTATTTTCACTTACTTTCCACAGTTCAGGTCACTGTAAGGCAAAAAAAAAAATGAGTGTTTACGGTCACATTTCAAAAAAATCTAGGGTCAGTCTGCATTATTTTTTTTATTTTTTTTTATTTTTTTTTTTTTTACTATCGGCAAAACCGGAAATAGTCATTCCCGGTTCCGGAATCCAATTCCAGTATTTCATTTTTGAAATTTCCCGGTAAGCCGTCATTTGTTGAAGCTGTGTTTTATGACGAGCTATGCAGTTTTTCTACCTTCTTTGCTCTCAATTTCTACAAAAAGCTAGCGGTTGAATAAATAAAACATTGCTGCTGATTAAACAACATATAACATATATGAATATAAGTAAATAGAGACATTTTAATTGTACATACTTGGGTGATTTTCTGCTGTTCACCCACCATGCACTGGAGTTTCAACACTCGTAGAAGAGTTCACTCCATACCGGGAAGAAGAAGAAGAGATACGCGAATATTGACAAGTTTGTCAATATCCAATATATTTTTTTACTAGCCCGTCGAGCATACAGCTGATTATTTCAGCTAGCCCAAATTTAGAAATTACTAGCCCCGGGCGTCGTGCTAGTGGATTTTTTAACCCCTGGAAGGCCATCAGGCAACGGATGCTTTGTACCGGGAGGTATTGGGCGTGATGCAGGAGAAGGTCCCCAAATCCCTGCAGGGTATCCACCTCCACTGCTTCCATGGGGACTCGGTTACGGTAAAGCTCTGGTTGGACTCTTATCCCGGAACCTACTTTGGATTCACAAGTATGGTGAAGGGGTTTGGGGACAGGAAGAGGCAGGGGCTCAAATCCGTTCCAGGAAACAGGCTCCTCTTGGAGTCTGACTCCCCTCATCTCCCCGACATGGCCGGATCTGTCAACCACCCGGCCCACTTTTTCAGGGTGGCAGAGGTCATTCGGGTGAGGGACCAGTCTCCACTGGACGTCCTCCGGCAGGTCTTGCCAATAGGCGAACCTTGTACCGGAGGAAGTAGGGAGATATGTCTGTGGGGGAGGTTTGGAGGGAAAAGAAAGAAGGGGAGTGGAAAACAATTGGGAAATTAGGGGAAGGACAAATGAGGAGGGGGTTTTTCTTGGATTTTACAGTTAAATGGTTGGTGCTTTATGGGTGTAGGGGGTGCCACATGGTCTGGTGTGTAGCATACAGAATTTACTAGTCTTATGACTCCTAGAAACGCTGTCCCATTGATACTGGAAGCTTTTTTTTTTTTTTTTTTTTTTTCCTATAGTCAGGATTTTATAAATTCCCTTACATCACCACCTGACTAGGGTGTGACAGGAGTTTTCAAAAATAAGTTTTGTGACTACATTGGTTTTACATTTTGATAAACAAAATAAAGAAATAATAATATATAATAGTAATAAACACTTTCATTCATCTTTCATACACACTCTCTTACCATTTTGTTTTTCTAAAATATTTGATTGCTCCTGACATTTTGTACTTAATCAAAAAAGCTGAAAAAAGAATCTCATCACTATATGAATCAAACAAACAAAAAATATTATGATTAGTTGAAAATATATTGTAAGGGGGTCCACATTTTTTTCAAATGCTAAAATGGTATTGTTTTTCTTTGATATATATTGTTCAAGTGAACGGTACCACATAATTTTATGTTTAAATTCTACAATATTGGAAGCTTAGGTCTTGTGGACTGGAGGCGTCATCTGCCTCTCGCGAGCCCTAGGGTGATCTTTGGATTTATCATTACATCCCGGACAACCCCTTGTTTCTGTGGGTTTCCCAGTAGCTGCAGTTAAGGTCCTTTAAGATAAAACGGGGAAGAGTGTAGTGAATCGTGGGGGGATGGGGGCCGAGGAGTCCCGAAGAGCACCCATGATGCACCAGAATTATAACCACGCTCGACCTAACCAGACACAACATAATACAAGAATACAAGAAGACTGAATATTTGCCAGTACAACGTAGTTATTAGTAAAAGTGCTAATTACTATATATTTGTTTTTCGTAAACAAACTACAATGGTGCCATTTTGGTAAGGGGGACGCAATGCGGTATTGTGCTATGGGAAATGTCGACCAAACTTTTTGTCCGAAGCTACTTTCAACAAAACAAACTTTTGATTAATTTTTTTCTCATTTCTGTAACATAAAATCATAGTTAACATATCAAATATGTTCATATTATATGCGAAGATAGCAATTCAAAATTCTTTGAAATGCACGTAGACGCTTCAGATATTTATCCATCCGCACTGGTATTTTATACTCGACACCGGGTTAATATTACGATCTATCGAACTGTTTATTTACATAGACATGTGTAAACGTTAACACATATCCAATTAAAAAATAAACTTTGAACTACAGTAGCTTTCCTCCGTTGTTGCAATCTGATTTGAGGTCTGACAAAATAATAATTACAGCCTTTACTTTCTTCAATTTTTGACTATCAGTGGCAATTTACGTTTCTGCTATATTTTCATTCCCTACTGTACTGTACTCCTATATATAGTTGGACCATTGAGCAAATTGACAGAGACATCGTTCTTCTGCTGAAGATCACACAAATATGAGTTATTACAATTTGTGTGGTATTGGATCACAACACAGTAATATTTCAAAAGGAAAAAAAGAGGATGGGGGTACATATAAAAATCACTGGTATGCAAGACTCCAATAGTCAAGGTAGACAGAAATAAAAATGTGACATTGAATAGATGTCCTTAAGCCAGGTAGTTTTAATCATTTTAGCACTTCTACAGGACCCTGTGATTACAATTGGTATTACGGTAGCACGGTATCATTCATTCCTTCATTAAAAAAAAAAAAAAAATCCCGACCTACCTACCCATATTTTTTCTGGCATGTAACAGGAAACAGAGGCAGAGCTCCAGATAATTTTCAAGTCCAAAGGGTAATTACCCCCTACTTTTGAAAATGATGGGTATTTGCATATTTCCTTTGCACTGTTTTACTCTCTACTTCAGAAAAGATTGCTTACATGTACACTTTTAAAATTATGTTTGACACAAGTGTTATTCAATAAACGCAGGATGCAAGTGAAATGTATATCTCTGTTTAATTTGACACGATTGTGTCATGTTTATTAATAAAATGTTGTAAATATTTTGTTTTTTGCTCGTCGACTTCGGCAGTTTTCACAGCCGTTTTGATAATGTCATCAATGATTCCTTTAACTATACTGTCACTAGACACAGATGAAACTGTCAGGAACTTAAGCATAGAATTTTCCGTAGCGCTCTTGCGCTTAGTAGCACACTTATTCATGTTCTTGCTCATTTTCAATGAACGTGTTCCCAAATTTACTTTCGTTTTAGTTCTTACTTATTACGTAAACCGCATTTATTTGTAATATTGACTGCGATTGGATGATTTATCGTAAATATCCAATCAGATCTCTTTTGACATTGATGCTTAGAAAGGCAAACATTCAGTACCCCTCCGATGTATGCGCTCTCTCCTTCGAAAAGTATAAAGGGAAGTAATTACCGATTACGGGGAATTTCTCAGACAAAAATGTATTGTTATGTACACGACTGTACAAGTATGCTCCGAATTTGGAAAGTTTGCTTACACAGCAATATGTATGCGTAATGTGTACACTCAGATCTGATAATACATGCGTTTTTACTCGTTTTCATAGCGTAAAAAACGCAAATATGCAGCTTATCTGAAGCTCTGAAGAGGTATAATTTTATTTGGCCTAAACTAAGTCCTGCTGTAACTGCCATCTTCCATTTTATATCGGAACAAAAACCTAAAGTTTGTAGAGGACCATCCAATGAATTCCTGTCTAGTTTGGATTCAGTCTGATTTGTAGTTTCTGAGAAGAAGGCATTTGAACATTTTCCCATAGGCATAGGGTCCAATGTTAATCTATGTCCTGCACTGGTGGCCATCTTGGATTTCCGATCGGCATAAAAAACCTAAACTTTGTAGAGGACCTTCCAATGATCATTCCTTGCCAGTTTGGTTTCAATTGTCCAAGTGGTTTCAGAGAAGAAAGGTTTTGAAACATTTTTTCCATAGGGTCCAATGTTAAACTAAGTCCTGCCGTAGCCACCATTTTGAATTTCATATCGGAACAAAAAACCTACAGTTTGTAGAGGACCATCCAATGAACATTCATGTACAATTTGGCTTTAATCATATTTGTAGTTTCTGAGAAGAAGGCATTTGAACATTTTCCCATAGGGTCCAATGTTAATCTATGTCCTGCGGGGGCGGCCATCTTGGATTTTCGATCCACATAAAAAACAGAGACTTTGTAGAGGACCTTCCAATGATCATTCCTGGGCAGTTTGGTTTCAATTGTCCATGTGGTTTCAGAGAAGAAGCGTTTTGAAACATTTTTCCAATAGGGTCCAATATGTTAAACTAAGTCTTGCCGTAGCCGCCATTTTGAATTTCATATCGGAACAAAAAACCTAAAGTTTGTAGAGACCCAACCAATGGCAATGAACATTCATGTACAGTTTGGCTTTAACAGTCTTTGCCTTAAATTTTTTCACCTACATGCCCGAAAGCCAAACTATTTTTTTTCTATTTATTCAAACATATTCTTTCATAATTTTCACTTGTCCAAATCCAGTTTTACTAGTCCCGGGCTTCGGGCAAGTGGGTTAGCGCGAAGACTGCTTTAATCATATTTGTAGTTTCTGAGAAGAAGGTATTTGAACATTTTCCCATAGGGTCCATGTTAATCTATGTCCTGCGGTGGCAGCCATCTTGGATTTCCGATCCACATAAAAAACAGAAACTTGATAAAGGACATTCCAATGATCGTTCATTTACAGTTTGGGTTCCGTCTGTTCATTAATTTCAGAGAAGAGGATCTTTGAAATTTCATCCAATGAGAGCATATTATTGGCCCTGGCAGCCATGTTGAATATCCGACTGGAACGAAAAACAGAAACTTTGTAGAGGACCATCCAAAGAACATTCCTGCTAAGTTTAGTTCCAATTGGCCCAGTGGTTTCGGAGAAGAAGATTGAAATGTGAAAAGTTTACAGACGACGGACGCCAAGTGATGGCAATAGTTCTCATGGATCAAAGCCATGGACCTTTGGTCCAGGTGAACTAAAAAGTGAGTACATTAGGTCAGTTAATGAGTTATACAGCCTACAGGTAAACAACTAATTGCTGCATGCATCTTCAGTGCTTATAATTCTGTTCAAAATGATATCTTACCAACTAAGTTTACTAACCATTTTTTTAATTTGAAGAATAAGAAAATAATATGGTTTTCCAGCACAAAGGGGGGCCGTCGTGGCCATCACCGTATGGTAGTTGGATTTACAACTACCTATATAATCAGTGCCTATCACCACTGATGTTGTGAGTTCAAATCTCGATCAGGGCGAGGTGTACAACATTATGTGATAAAGTTTGTCAATGACTTGCGACAGGTCAGTGGTTTTGTCCGGTTTCCTCCACCAATAAAACTGACCACTACGATATAACTGAAATATTGTTGAAAGTGGCGTTAAACACCATCAAACAAACAAACCTACTACAAAGGGAAACTTGAAGTGGAAAAATTAAATTTCTTCAATGGTGTTCACAGTTACTATAATTAAAATAAACAATTTGATTAAAATCATATGTGAAATAATGCTCTATTAACATCTGAAACTTTCATGAAGGTAAGCTTCAGAAAATCTGTTCAATATCTCAGGCCTTTTCCTCTACAGCCTGTAAATGAACCCAACTGGAAAGATTGTGCAAGCACCATTTTCATTGGATAGCTAAAAGTTCACCTAGGAGTAAGAATATATTGAGATAATGGAGCATAACGTATTTCACACATTGTTTTAATCAGATTGGCAAATATGCAGATGCCTACAAATTTTGAATAACAAGTCTTGACTTGTGGCAACTTTTTCATCAAACTGATTTTAATAGGTATAGTCAAGATGTAAATATGTACCCTGGTAATAATGTCAGGTCTTATGTATTTGGTTATAAAACTGATATCAAGCATCATACTTGTATGGTACTCCATAATGAACCAAATCAAAACACTGATATTAGTATTACTGGATACAATGCTCTGATTTGCCATTTTTCAAATATGGGCATGAAACTAATATTTGAAAAGTTTACTGTTAGGCCCGGTCTTACCTGCTTGTAAAGTAGAAATTCCACATGATGGACAAAAATTGGCTCCAGAAGCCAGTACTGTATTACATTTTCCTCCATCTTTTTTGGTACCACTACAAACTTTATCAGTAAATAATGCAGAATCGACCTGAGTTCCACATTTCAAACAGAATTTGTGGACCTCAAGTACAAGGTTGTTACATGATGGACAGATTGCACTTTTAATCAAAGTTGGTGTTGTCATTTCAGTACCACAATCACTACAGAACTGTGCATCTGGTCCTAGGTCTGCCCCACAGCCCTCTTTCTTGCATTTCATGTTGTTTAAGTCACATATCTTTTTGCAATTTAACTCTGGAATATAAAATCTTTTATGTAATTTTTACTAGAAATAAAAACTATTTTGGCATGACAGACACATGGTACAATAACAGGTTTAATACTGAATTCTTGCAATATTTTGTGTTCTTCATATTCAAATTAAATTTGAAAATTATGTCTCAGTATTAATTTCTAGTCAATTAAGGCTAACATTTAAAATCATTGACAGAATTCTGTTTTTCATCAACCCAATATATCATAGCCTTTTGGCTTTCGTAAACTACTTTTGAATTAAAAACTTAAAAGATCTTGTGATTTAAAATCAGGATCAAAATAAATAAATAAATAAATAAGTATTGTGATATATTACAATTTCTTTTAGTACTTGTTAATAGGATTATGATTTTGAGTCAAATTTATGTAGGGCAAGTAGAAACTGAAACATTTTAATTTTACACGAGAAATCTCAAGTCTGTCATTCGCTTTGGCTGTTCAATATGGGATTAAGGCCAAAAAAAAAAATATGTGTTTACTGTCACATGTCAAAAAAATCTAGGGTCGTTCGGTCGGGATTAATTTTTTTTATTATTATTATTGGCAAAACCCGATTCCAGCATTTCATTTTCGAAATTTCCGGTAAGCCGTCATTTATTGAAGCTGTTTTATGACGAATTATGCAGTTTTTCTACCTTCTTTGCTCTCAATTTCGACAAAAAGCTAGTAGTTGAATAAATAAAACATTGCTGCTGGTTAAACAACAAAAATGGTAATCCGAATTCAGTGTAAAAATTCAGAGTCGCTATCAAAAATTAGGGTCGGTCATGTGACCTTAAACACACATTTTTTTTTTGGCCAAATCAGATAACTGCAGGAAGTTTTGCGTGCTTTGATTGACCGGAGTAATTTGGGCCAATCTTCATGTGCTTTATAGCCAGATAATTCTATTTTCAATTTAAGCAAGGATCATGGATGAAGGTCACAATATAGAAAAATATGCAATGCTTTTTGCTCAATTATGCAGGTCCATCTGTCCCGAAACGACTGAAAACAGCAACAGAACTCATACAACAAAGGTCTTATGAACAAATCAAAAGGGAGCATTTGTACCTCTCTAAATGGGATAAGGAGTTCTCTTTACTCCAGAATGGACAAAATATATCATTTTCTAAAAAATATATATTATTTCATAAACTTAATTTTACACATTAAAACCTCTTGGTGTGCAGTTGTTGGCCCACTGTGTGGTCCTCCATGAAAGTGCTGGGTTCAAAGATGACCTTTTGGGCCAGTTTGCCTCTTTTGCATATTTCAACCCCTGATATACATGTATATCACTATGAAAATCAGTTGAAACTTGAATATAGACCATTTACCAGTACAATGTATAATATATTTCCTATTATACTAATTGCTATATTTTCTACTTTAAACAAAAATATTGATTAGCTGGGTAACCTACTTTTTTGTTTTTAAGCAGCAACTTTTCATTGTTTGAGACGATTGTTCTGAATTGTATACCACAGAAACCTATAGATAGGATGTAAGTGTTGTCTGAGAAACAAATATTCAATTTTGCATGGCCTTAGCAATATTCGTGTAATTACAAGTTCACAAATCACAATATTTAGCCAATGTAGTTTAAGTCGTCACCCAACTTTGAATGTAACAATTCAAGAGTTTAAGCATTAATTTGATTGGTTAATATTTAATCATATTTCTACATTAAAAATGTCTGCAGTGTAAAAAAGGGCAAACAAGAACTGCATATGGCGGTCATATTAGTTGCAAGATCGGCATGAAATATGGAAATTTCCTACAGGATCTCCCATACACCATTCCTACAAAGTAACAATTTATTGCGAAGCAAGAATTGCCCATGGCGACCATGTTTTTCGTCCAATCGGGATAAAATTAGTAAATCTCATATAAGACCTTCCATACATGCTTTGTCGTAAAATTTCTCTGTATTTAGTCAAGCGGTTTTAGAGGAGAAGATTTTTAGAAATCGACCAACGAGAAACAAGAATTGCCTACGGCTGTCATGGTTGTTATCGGATCGGGTTGACATAAGCAATCGTCATAGGGTACCTTCTGCTGATGTTTCCTACCAAGTTTCGGTTCATTTGGCCAAGTGGTTTCAAGGGAGATTTTAATAAATCGACCAAATAGAAACAAGAATTGCCTACAGCATCCATGTTTATTAACGAATTGGGACGACATGAGCAATCTTTATAGAGGACCTTACATAGATGCTTCCTACCAAGTTTCGGTTCATTTGGGAAAGCAGTTTCAGAAGAGAAGATTTAGAAACAAGAATTGCCTATGACGGCCATGTTTGTTAATTGATCGGGACGAAATGAGCAATCTATATAGAGGACAGGTGGTTTCAGAGAAGAAGATTCAAATGTGAAACAGACGATGGACATCAAGTGACGGCAAAAGCTCACATGGCCTTTGGCCAGATGAGCTCAAAATGATATTACCCAAACCACCGATCAAAATATAGGCCATATACCTAAAGAGGTTTGGTTTTATTTAACTATTTTAAGCATGTTTTCACTATAATACTGTGCAATTAAAAAAATCTAGAAAAAATGAATTGCCAAATCCTTACCTACACTTCTCCGATTCAATTGTGGGTCTGCAGTTCTTAGATCAGAAACATATCTGTGTTTTATAGAGGATAGTCTCCGAGAAAACCAACTATAATATTGAATTATTGTTTACCTTTGACATGTGTTCTGTATGTCACAAACTTTTATTAGTTTAGAAATAACAAATGCTTAGGAATTGCAGGGTGTCAAGCCACTTTTGATCAAAATTATATAGGAATATATAGGATTTTTTTGGATGAAAATATAGGATAAATATCAGAGTTCGCGAATATCGTCGGTCCTGACCGCCAAAATTTCATAAGGTCCGGTATTTCAGCGTCTTGAGCCGGTCCAATTGTCCGACTGTTCGTCTCACGAAAAAGTCTGTTGTGGTGCGTTGGGAAATAATTGGTAATTGGTTAGATCATAATTGAACTGGTTCCCAATCTTTCGCTGCCATGTTTTTAGCACCGTAACTTCCTAACAGATACCAGTTCAATTAATGGCAACGTGGCCGATTCGTTTCTCGACTGGTGCAAGGCCAGGGAAACGACTGCACGCTCCCGATATAAATGGAGAGGACACAAAAGGAAAGAATGCTGCAGAAGAATAAAATATTATACAAATGAAAGATGTCTTTTAACTGTTTATTTTCAGCTGTTGATGTTCCAGTTTCACCCTAATAATGAATATGGCCTAATCATCTTTTGTTGTTAAAAGTTTCACAAATTGTAGGACCATCAACTTTTTTGTGGGACTGGCAGAAATTTGCATTCTGTCAGTCCTATGTCTGACAGAAAATTTTAGGTATTCGCGAACTTTGAAATATAGGATAAATTTAAGGTATAACATAGCAAAAAATACATGGTATCCACCTCCCCTGTAGCCATGCCTCACTTCCTTTTTACAGGACAAATGAAAAAAAAAACAATATCATAAAACTCTAGTCTCCTATTGCACTTTTTACAAAATAAAAACAGTGAAAAAAAAATCACAATTTGTCTTTTTCAAAGGATTGAACATTACAAGAACATGACAACTTCTTTTAACACTTTAAAGAACAAATTTTGATTTACACTACTGGTGCCACTAGTGGAAAAGGAACTGCTTACATTTCCGGAACACCTGAATTCAACCCCGATTTTTAGTGGGATTCATGTTACTCGATCTTTAGTTTTATGTGTATGTTTTGTAGATCATTGTTTGTCCTTTTGTACTTTTATTTGGCCATTGTGTTATCTGTTCTTCTTCGATGTACGGATTCTGATTACCCCTTTGGTATCTCCAAACTCTTCCATGATATAATGTCTTCAAAATTATATATAATATCTTTTTGTGAAAAAAAGGGCATCTATTCAACATTACAAAGTTTATTGGAACAAATGTTCTGTAGCAAGACTTTACATTTATTTCAATGACTCTTTCAAAGGATACATGTTAATTAAATAAACTGGGCTTGTCCAAAAGCCCTGACAGTTAAATTTGTATTTTCTATGTTATAGACTTTTAAACATTGCATTCAAGATGTATTATCCTAAACCAAGGAACCGGTACCTGTATCGGTAGCAGACCACTATAAAAATGGAGTGAGTGAGTGATTGTTGTGATTGTTGTGCAACGCCAACTCAGCAATTTTTCAGCTACAGTAGAGTTCGTTTATAACGAACAGGCTTGTAACGAAATCAGGCTTATAGCGAATTAAAGATAAATCCCCGGTCCCATCGCTATTTAAACAATGTATTTGTGAAGGCCTATTACGAATTTTTCATAACGAAATCAGGCTTATAACGAAGAGAATTTTAAACCCAAACAATGTTTTTATTACTCAAAATTGACATGATATAACAAAGAAAATTGGTGAACAAACAAATCGTTTACCTGTCTTCCGTTACGCACCGACGATCACATATCAGAATGGTCAAGTGCACTTGACACCTTCCCTTATTGATAATTGAAAAATCAATAATCCCACCTTTGATGTTGTTAATGATGTCAATCAAGACTTTTCTTTAAAATATTCAAACAATAAAATGGGTATTAATGATGTGATTAACAAGTTGTCCATTAATAACACACGCGCTAATTTACTGCATTAAAAATTAATAAAACGTAATCTAAATTTTAATGAATGGATGCACAAGCTAAAGAAATTAAAAACCAAGTCATTCGCTATTGTTTATTTTTTCTTTGATGATAGACTCTTTAATTAAACAATAAACTGCGTGGTCTCAAGGTTCATCTAAATACCAAAATCAAAAGAAATGTACTCGTTCTGAAATTTCGATTAACCTGAGTTTTTATGTGTATATAATACCAAAAAGAAACAATTATTCTTCATATTCAAATAAAAAAAAAAGAAAATGGCTACAATCTTAAAATTGGCCATTAAAGATATATATCCGAATTATCAGCATTATACCGATATCGATCCAAGTGTTAATACCCGACCTCATATTTCCTGTTTATAAAATAGATCGTGAACAAAGTTGAAAAATATGTTTCTAAGGAACATTTGAAGATACCAAAGAGGTATTCAGAAGCCGTAGTCTTTGAGAACTGTCTAAAGGATTGAATATTTTTTTACGATAAAGGCCCACTTTACTGTGCATCAGTTATCATAGCGTAATGAAACTGCCCGGGTCAGAACCATATTGTTTTCTCTCTAAAATTACGCGACCTCAGTGGCTAGAACAGATTTTGACAGTTCCTTCGAGTTCGAGCCAGCGAAGTTCTACTGTACGATATACAAAAGGGGAGGTAATTCTACATTGTTTCTCTTATAACGAACGATGCCTATAACGAACTAACAGTGAAAACGAAATACCGTCGGACCGACGGACAAGTCCGGTAAAATGACCGCCGGTCCGATATAAACCCTTGGATTTCAGGACTGATTGTCCGGTATTGCTCTGTCATTGGATTTCGGCTATAACGGTTGATTTGTCAGCATAGGATTTCATAAAAATTAAAGTGAAACGCCAGATCAAATCTCTTTTATTATATCATTTTTTGTTGTTCCATGCTATGATGAAGTTCAAGGACATTGACAAAAAAGTCGCAATCTCAGAAATGCTTTAATGAACGAAAATATCAATATTTGAAATATAAGAAGAAGAATCACTCCGGACCGGACACATAAAAATTATCGGATATCAATTTGGCGCCAATTTAAACTTGTCTGTTGTGCAAAATATGATAGAGGACTTGATTTAGGATTTTGGGAAATATTGAAACCTTTGAAATGGACAAATATTACAAGCTTTTTCCTGATTAAGACAAATGGTTGAAAAGATATCCACTAAACATTTATTTCTCTGTGAATTTAAATCAAATACTTTGCTTTATTTATATAAAAAAAAAAATTATACAAAATGTTTACTTCAAATAAGGGTAATAACAAAATTACTGAACACCGAACAATCTTACAAAGGGAAAGTCAAAACTCATAATTATATAAACAGAAAACAGACAAAATCAGTCAACAACCGGAAAACTGAAAACCGTAATGACCCGGACTTGGTACAGGCATTTCTAAAGAAATGGTGGGTTGAATCAGATTTTAAAGCGCCTAACCTCCCGCTCTCATTACGGTTCAAAGGTTCAAAGCAGACTTGTTTGAACAAACAATGTTCAGAAAAATATATATACAGTTAATTTGCAATGCTAAAACGAGAAATGGAAAATTGGTAGCCCTTGCTTGAAAGCAACCACTGTAGGAAAAGCTTGATATTGACAGTGAGGAAAGTGACCTTCATGCACTGAATATTATATGTGACACAGACAAGGACAATGATGACTTTTGTGTTGATTTTATTGATGAAGAAGACAATTGGAGAAACGTTTTCCTTCTCTCGGAGAGAGAATGTTAATAATAAGACTATTCGGAATATACATATTGTTATGAACATTTTTGTTCCCATACCATTCTTCTCCTTGTTGGTTTCATATGACATGGGTATATGAAATAAGAAAACAACCCTAATTAAAATCAATAACAATGAAAAGGGCTTTATACAAGTAAAGGAAACTATACAGGCCAGCCATCAACAATGAAATATTAAAAAAATTACGATTTTCTTTCGGTCTGGTAAAAGTTGATTCGGTCTGGTGAATCACCTTGGTTCACCAGACCGAATGTCCTATAAAAAAATTTACAATTTCACATTCACTGAACTAAGATCGAGAGTCCCCTGGACTTCATTATAAACGAACTCTACTGTATATCATGGCAAGAACAAATTAATTTTGATGACGAGGTCCGCTTTGTCCTGGAGCACCACGCTTAGTTGAATTTTTATAGTGCTAGCTCGCTGAAACAACAATCCGCAGATAAACATGTCGTCCCACTTATGATTAAAAAAATATATGCAACTGGCATCTATTCCTTATTAACGGTGGGTGGGGGGGGGGGGGGGGGGGGGGGGGGGGGGGATGAATAGCAGCCAATCACATTATTTGTTATTGTTTTAACTAGTTTCCTTTAATAGTGTAACTGAACTTTATAAAATGGAGTGGTTTCTAACCAACTATATGCCTCTTAAAAAGAAACAAAAATTAAACATTTCTAGAATAGAGAAGCAAAAAATATATGAAAAAGAAATTGGGTATGCAAATTTATACCCCGCTGGTTAGAAGAATTTCCATGCTTAAAAAATACTGACAACGGTATGAAATGTGAAATTTTTTAAGCATGAAACTGTCTGAACTTTCATCACAGGCTGTAAAAATTTAAGAAGAATTACTTTATAGCACGAAAAATCTAATGTACATTATCTTACATTTTATTCATGTGAATGCAAGATCAATCCTACCAAAAATGTCAGAACTTAGAATCATGGCCAAAGAGTTCAAAGCTGCAGTCATTGCAATATCAGAAACTTGGCTTGACTCTTCTGTGATAAACAGCGAAATCCAGATCGAGGGCTATTCCATCCTGCATAACGATAGAGATCGACATGGAGGGGGCGTTTGTACCTATATAATCAACAGTATTGCATTTAATACAACTACAAGAACTGATTTACAAACGGATGGTGTGGAGTCGCTTTGGATAGAACTACTGCTTCCCAAGACAAAACCAATAGTCATCGGAACAATATACCATCCACCTAAGATGTCTGACTTTATTGATAAATTTGAAAATGTATTATGTCAATTAAAATCTGACACTGAAACTATTCTTCTAGGTGACTTTAATATATGTATGAAAAAAAATAACAATTCACTTGGTATATCATTTACTAATATAATGCAATTATTTGGTTTTGAACAGATTATAAAAGAACCTACAAGAGTAACTGAAAATTGTTCTTTGATAATTGACCTTATTTTATGTAACAAACCAGAAAATATAGTTAAATCCGGGTCAATTTGTGTCGGTTTAAGTGATCATAATATAATATATTGTTGTAGAAAAATCAAAAGAACAACAAGTGGTAAACATAAAAACATCAAAATAAGATCTTTAAAAAAGTATAATACTGCTAGTTTTGTTGAAGAATTAAATAAAATAGACTGGACAAAGTGTAATGAGACAAAACCAGTAAATGAAAATTGGAATTGTTTCAGAAAATTATTTACAGGTGTTCTAGATATTGTTACTCCATTGAAAGAAATTAGAGTAAAACAAAATACAGAGCCTTGGATGTCAACAGAAATATTAAATCTCATAAAAGAAAGAGATGAATTATTACTGAAATATAGAAAATTTAATAATTCAGAAGATCATAAAAAATTCTGTATTATAAGAAATAAAGTTCAAAGAGAGATGAAATCAGCTAGATCAAATTACTTTTCTGATAAAATTGAAGAAAATAAAAATGATCCAAAAAAACTGTGGAAACAGTTAAAAGATCTGGGGTACAAAAGTAAAACTGAAGAAGCAAGTATTGTTCTGAATATAAACAATGAACTGTGTCATGATTCTAAAACTATTGCTGAATTTTTTAATAAATTTTTCACTAGTGGCTTCCGAGGTTGTAAAAAAAACTTGCAAAAGCAAAAGGTATCTATAGTGTTACTTCACAATTATTTTTAAATTTTTATAATTTTAGGATAAATCCTCATAACAAAAAACTTGTTTTACAACCTGTAACTGAAGAGTTTGTATTTAAAGAGTTATGTTCTCTTAATGCCAATAAAAGCACTGGTTTAGATGAAATTCCAGCTCGATTTATAAAAGATGGTGCTAATGTAATAAAAGTCCCTATTACATCTATAATTAATCAGTCAATTACCACAGGGGTTGTTCCCCAAAGCATGAAACCTCTATTTAAGAAAAACAGCCCTTTAGAGGTTGGTAATTATAGACCAATCAGTATATTGAGTATAGTATCTAAAATATTAGAAAGGAGTGTGTATAAACAACTTGTTGAATTTTTACAAGAAAACAAAATGTTATAGCCTTTCTATAGCTTCTTGAAAAAGATACCGGAAAAAAAACGAAATACCGGAAAACTTTACATAAAAATACCAATAATTGAATACATAGTATGCGCTTTGTACAAAATAAAAAGTTCACAAAACACACTTGATAGAAATACTCCACATTGATCATGTAAAGAATACGAAAAGCTAACATGTTGGGTTGAAGTTACTACTATCAAGGACTGACATAAGTAATCTTTCGTTACAATTTTTCGAGTGTACTATTTTTCGCTGTCTGACGTTCTCCTCGAAAGAAACGAAAATTAGTACTTTTACAGTATCAAATGCAATGTTAACTAACACGTAGATAATTTGTTTAGTGCGCACGACTGAATAAACATGTCCTTATGATTGAACTTCATATTCTTTAATTATTTTTATGCACGTTGGTCCCAAGTAAAAATAATGGTTTTCATCAAATTTATATTATTATTTTGGATTTGGGATTATTTTAGTTTACATACCAATAATGTAACCAGCATGTTCAACAAAAGATGGCTGACAACTGATCTGTTGCCATGGCTACATTGAATCAGTCCTTGAGAATCTTCAATTAGTTTCGTTTATACATTTAATTCTCTTGTGATACTATCTACGTTTATTATTCCGGTCAAGTGTTTCTTTTCATTTTCATGATTAAATAAATGTATACTGCTGTTTTTGACATTCTGTAATCCACCTTGCCACAGAAGGGCAAGAGAGTTGAACGTGAAGAAATCATAATATCAAAATATATTATTTTTCTTAAGAAAATCAGGAATAATCATTATTTATCAGTTCCCATGACATGTAATCATGTAATTAATTTCTGTATACCAAAACTATATCTAGATAATTTGTGAAAATAAAAGTGAATGCACAGATTTCGTGGACAAGATTCGATATGTGCTATGGAATGTGTCCGATCGGTCAGTCACCTTTCACTCTTTAACCGATAATAACTAGCATTCAGGCATTAAAAGTTCAACTTCGGTCAGTCGTCAACATGCTCTGAATCGATTTTCCCATTCATTAAGGTTTCTAGCGAAGCTAAGAAATTATTATTAACGGCAAACAATGTTGGATTCGTTCAAAAAGCACATCTTATATGTTCAGAAACGAGTACGGTTTATCAAAGATTGGTTTTACACTGCTCGACTATTGACGATATACAACCAGATGTTTTGTTGTATAAACAAAACTTCAGCTGTCGGTGAAAGGTTCTTACAATTTTGCTATTGACAAACTAATAAAAATGAATGATCTGGTTTGCTTTAGACCATTTAATTTCATGCTAGTGTTAGGTCATCTCTGGGATCTGGTTTGCTTTAGACCATTTAATTTCATGCTAGTGTCATCTCTGTGTGCTCCTGACAGAAAAACCAATAAAATACAGACAAAAGAATGAGATACAAGCTGTCAAAACTTATGAAGTCTTCTCCAACAAACATACAGAAAAAAGCACGAGACACGTGCCAGTTATGAAGACTTATCGAGAAAAGTTTGCCGTAGATCGAAGAAGGACAGACAAAACAATGGTTAGAAGAAAGAAAAGGAAAAGAAGATAAATAATGGTCAACAAAACACTACACAGAAAACTAAAGATTGAGAAACACGAACCCAACAAAAAACATCGGTGGTGAACTCAACGATTGAGAAACACGAACCCTTCTAAAACATCGGTGGTGAACTCAAAGATTGAGAAACACGAACCCCTCTAAAACATCGGTGGTGAACTTAAAGATTGAGAAACACGAACCTCTCTAAAACATCGGTTGTGAACTCAAAGATTGAGAAACACGAACCCCTCTAAAACATCGGTGGTGAACTTAAAAATTGAGAAACACGAACCTCTCTAAAACATCGGTGGTGAACTCAAAGATTGAGAAACACGAACCCCTCTAAAACATCGGTGGTGAACTCAAAGATTGAGAAACACGAACCCCTCTAAAACATCGGTGGTGAACTCAAAGATTGAGAAACACGAACCCCTCTAAAACATCGGTGGTGAACTCAGATTGAGAAACACGAACCCCTCTAAAACATCGGTGGTGAACTCAAAGATTTAGAAACACGAACCCCTCTAAAACATCGGTGGTGAACTCAAAGAATGAGAAACACGAAGCCCTCTAAAACATCGGTGGTGAACTCAAAGAATGAGAGACACGAACCCCTCTAAAACATCGGTGGTGAACTCAAAGATTGAGAAACACGAACCTCTCTAAAACATCGGTGGTGAACTCAAAGAATGAGAAACAGGAACCCCTCTAAAACATCAGTGGTGAACTCAAAGATTGAGAAACACGAACCTTACCTTATCAAAACTTAGGAAGTTGAAATTGAAACGACACTATGAAACACAAGATATGGCTCGAACATAATGGTCAGTTCGAACTAAAGACCACGGATATGCTTCACTTGTCGTAAACACTTCCTGGTCCTTTCCTCATTCACGACTTATTACTGGGTTTGTAACTAGAGTAGTACGACGGGTGCCACTAGTGGAGCAGGAACTGCTTACCCTTTCGGAGCACCTGAGTTCACCCTCGGTTTTTAGTGGGGTTCGTGTTACTCGATCTTTAGTTTTATATGTATGTTTTGTAGATCGTTGTTTGTCCTTTTGTACTTTTTCTTTTGGCCATTGTGTTTTCTGTTCTTCTTCGATTACGGATTGTGATTGCCCCTTTGGTATCGTCAAATTCTTTTTATACAACAAACTCACATCTTTTTGATATCTGGACTTGATATTTATAGATTAATGCATGCCCTTTTCCATATCAAGACTGTTATAATCCCGAAAGACCGATATCGGCCAGAGGGCTTTAGCCCAAGGGTCGACATCGATCGAGGGATGATAAAAGTCCTGAAATGGAAAAGGGCACGCATTAATCTATTTATCACACATTTCAACATTGAATTAAAAAGAACAAATTTAACTTCCCACACAGACACCAAACTTATATGGATATGATTGATCAATATCGGTTGAGGGATGATAACAGTCCTGTTATGGAAAAAGTCATGCATTGATCTATTTATAGAAAGGCTTGATATCGTGTTATCAGATTTTTGCCCCGATATCCGCCCAATAGCTGATTTCGCTGTGGCAATTCCGGTGTTTACGTATGGGCAAAATTGACGTTATTACTTATAAATATGTGAAAAATGCATCTTATAACTGGGTTTTGATATTACAGCTATATCATGGCTTGGTGGCGGTGTTAAGCTAGTTATATGGATCCAAGCATCCTCTCTTGGAAAGGCACTGATTACATAAGTAGATACAAATCGAACTATGACATGTTCGTGGCAACGGTTGTCTCTAAAACTTATTAAAGGGTCTTTCAACGAAAACAAACTTGTTTAAATATTTCCTCATAGGGTCTTTGTATACGTTTTAAATTATATAATGTTGGTTTTAAAAGCTCTATTTTAACAGTGTCAGCATATTTATGTGAAGTAATATTTCTAAGTCTATAAAACAGTTTACCTAATAAAACATAAGCTCTACAGATCATTTAAAACCGACATTATATAATGAGCAAAACATATACAAAGACATATCACATCACATCACATAATATATAGTTAATCTAAGCATATAAGTAAAATTAGCAAACCAGTAATAAGCAAACACGAAATCAAGAAAGTAAAACATGAAACAAACACGAAATCAAGAGAGCAAAACATGAAACAAACACGAAATCAAGAAAGCAAAACATGAAACAAACACGAAATCAAGAAAGCAAAGCATGAAACAAACACGAAATCAAGAAAGCAAAACATGAAACAAACACGAAATCAAGAAAGCAAAACATGAAACAAACACCAAATCAAGAAAGCAAAACATGAAACAAACACCAAATCAAGAAAGCAAAACATGAAACAAACACGAAATCAAGAAAGCAAAACATGAAACAAACACCAAATCAAGAAAGCAAAACATGAAACAAACACCAAATCAAGAAAGCAAAACATGAAATAAACACGAAATCAAGAAAGCAAAACATGAAACAAACACGAAATCAAGAAAGCAAAACATGAAACAAACACCAAATCAAGAAAGCAAAACATGAAACAAACATGAAATCAAGAAAGCAAAACATGAAACAAACATGAAATCAAGAAAGCAAAACATGAAACAAACACGAAATCAAGAAAGCAAAACATGAAATAAACACGAAATCAAGAAAGCAAAACATGAAACAAACACGAAATCAAGAAAGCAAAACATGAAACAAACACGAAATCAAGAAAGCAAAACATGAAATAAATGCGAAATCAAGAAAGCAAAACATGAAACAAACACGAACTCAAGAAAGCAAAACATGAAACAAACACCAAATCAAGAAAGCAAAACATGAACCAAACACGAAATCAAGAAAGCAAAACATGAAGCAAACACGAAATCAAGAAAGCAAAACATGAAACAAACACGAAATCAAGAAAGCAAAACATGAAAACATTAAATGAAGACCTAAGCAAAAAAGCATGTTAGTATAGCATACTACTACACTAATATAACATATAGTACAAGCAACAATATCAAACAAAAAAGAAAAAAGCAGAACCGAATACCGCTATACTTTAACATATATTCATGTTGAATAAGAACACTTGTAATATTGTATTCTTTCTCACTTATTTATAAAACCTTTCATTGACTAAGAGTCATAATTTCTCTTTTGAAAATGATTTCGCAATTGGTTTCAAAGTTTAGGTGCAGAGTAGCGAAGATAATTCAAATCAGATTTTGCTGTCCTTCCCCTTGCTATATCGGTTGTATCGTGTGTATTATCTGAAAGATAACATTTGAGTCTAGAAACGAATGTTGGACCCATGTACTGTGCAACCTTTTATTTTGACAAATGGACCCACAATCTATATAGGTTCATTCTTCAAGGTATCAAGCAGACCTATCTGTATCTGTGGTATCCTTTATTTAAAGTTCAATAACATCCTCAGTATATGTCTACTTCATACCTTCACCTACATCTCGAAATAGACTGTGAGGAGCGATTAAGAACGAAACTTTACCACAAAAGATATTATTTCAATTTTCCTATTGTGAACTTTCCATTTATATCTAGCAACATTCCAGCAGCACAATCATATGAAGTATACATCTCTCAGTTGATACGATAATCCAGAGCTCGTGGTTCCTATCAGGGTAGAGGGTTGCTGCTACCAAGGAAGCTATTGAACCAAGGGCTCATATTAGTTAAGTTGAAGTCATTACTTCGAAAGTTTCACGGTCGCCACCAATGACTTGGTTGATCGTTATAGAATATACGTGTCACAAATGACCACGGATATGTTCCACTTGTCGTAAAGACTTCCCTCATTCATGACGGGGCCGTAGCTATAATCCGACAGTCCGATAGTCCGACAGTCCGATAGTTCGACGGTCCGATAGTCCGGCAGTCCGATAGTCCGACAAATGCTTTATTTCTTTGAAAGTTAACACTATAACATGTGTAATATGGGGCCAGAAATCGAACCGTTTACTCACCAAAGAAAGGTCCAGAACATCGGAAACACGATATCATAGACGGACAAACAATTGGCAGGGCTACACAAGAACTCAAAAAAACACATATATGAACAACACGGACTCCATAAAAACCTGGTTCCAGTCGTGATGAACCAGTAGTGTAAGTATCCCGTATATTTTTTAGTAGCGACTACTTCAGGCTTTATTCAAGTAGCGTGTAGCCGATATACTTTATACTCGTGTTTTCATTCGCAAATTTCCATCCATCTTCGAAAAACCCCAGAAGTATGTCCGTCCGTCCGCCATGCAAATAAGCAACCTCGCCTTAATCAAACTGATGAAAGTTTTGAAAAAATAATTTGTCCAAAAATGATATATTCGTAATTTCAGGATATGGGCCATTCATTTTTATACGCCCGTCAAAGTACGGGCTTAATATGGCATACCATTGTTCGTCCGTCCGTCCACGTCTCGTACGATAACATCTCTCACTTGTTCCCCCTTTTACTGATAGGTCACGTCGTGACATACATGGTATTGATAAAAGGGGGAGCAAGTGAGAGGTGTGATTTTAGTTAGTTTGGAAAACGCCAGTTTTCATATGGTATATACAATTAATTGGTTTAAAAAATGTAGCATATTAATTACTGTTCTCACGCTGAGCAACTGACCTTCAATTGTCACAAAGTGGGGGAGGGGGGGCGTAATCATGGCACAGTTGTTTATTTTGTCATATTCCGATGCTGTTTCTTTCCCTGATATAAGGGGTCACTTAGGGACAATTCCTTCAATCGGAACTTTTTATATATGCGTTTGTCGTAGAAGGCGACTATAGCGGGTTCACCCGTCGGAATCCCGGGGAATAAAAATAGGACCAACTTGTCGTCGGAAGAGACAGAAAAAAAAGTTTTCCGTGTTAAGTCATTGCCCATGTTGACCCATCCCAGAGTCCCCTCTTTCTGATTTTTTTTGTTTACAAACTTTTCTCATCCTGAATATGACTGAAATATTGCTTGCTGGACCTTAAGCAATCAATCAATCAATCAATTCGCACACATTATTGTATCCAGCTCTATTGTTGTGTCGATATTGCTTTTTAACATAAATATTCCATGATAAGGGAAGGGGGGGGGGGGGGGGACACTGGTACGCTCTTCTTTTTGTCTTTTCCTTTTTTTTTATATTCATTTATTTCATCTTTCTTTTCAATAGTGACTTTTCTTGGCTGGACTCGGCTACAAGCTACTTGAAAAAAGCCTGAAGTAGTCGCTACTAAAAAATATACGGAATACTTACACTACCGGTTCATCACGACTTGATCCAGGTTTTTATGGAGTCCGTGTTGTTCATATATGTGTTTTTTTGAGTTCTTGTGTGGCCCTGCCAATTGTTTGTCCGTCTATGATATCGTGTTTCCGATGTTCTGGACCTTTCTTTGGTGAGTAAACGGTTCGATTTCTGGCCCCATATTACACATGTTATAGTGTTAACTTTCAAAGAAATAAAGCATTTGTCGGACTATCGGACTATCAGACCGTCGGACTATTGGACTGTCGGATTATAGGTCGGACCCCATTCATGACTTATCATCGGGTTTGTAACTAGATTAACACGACGGGTGCCACTAGTGGAGCAGGAGCTGTTGGTCCTGTCGAAGCACAATGAGTTCACTCCCGGTTTTTAACGGGGTTCGTGATACTAGATGTTTTGTTTTATGTGTATGTTTTGTAGATCGTTTTTTGTCTTTCTGTACTTTTTCTTTTGGCCATTATATCGTCTGTCCCTTCGATCTACGGATTTGATTACCCCTTTTGGCATCTTCAGAATCTTTTTAATCAATCCGTCTTTTACCACGCTAAAGGACAATTGTCTCCTAGGTTTTCCCGATCGACAATGACCTTCCAATGATCCCTCATGTACAGTTTAGTTTCCATAATTTCAGCATTTTTTTCTGATTTTTAATATTACTTGTCCCATACTTAGAGAAAATCAAGTGTTGTCGGACATCTTTGGTTCCCGATCGTCTTCTTCGTAGTTCAGCACTCCATCAACATACTGATGATAACGTGCCGGACACTAATGTTATTGGTCATTACGAATCATACAGGAAGATTCCTGTCAAGTACAGTTACATTTTTCTGGTGGTTTTGGGAAAGTTTAAAGGCAGAACGTTTTCAGACGAAAGACAGACGTAAACTGATGTTTTGTTTGGTAGAGCATTTGGGAAATGACCCGCATAAACAGAGACATACATTGTATAAAACAAATAACTAAAAATTGAAGTTTATTTACGTCATTTTTCGAGAAACACCGACTGTGTCTCCCTCTATCCATTCGTCTCGGAACAGTAAAATAATTATTGGGACCCATATTCAATCAATCCTGTTGGTTGGTTGTACGCCTATGCAAATACCAACACATTACCTACGTAAACATATTACCTTATATGGGTAATAGTATTAACTTTCCCACGAGTTCATTCATACAACCTGTATCGTAACCAATAGAAATAAGTTAAATGTTCACGTCATTCATAGACTCCATTTTCCACCTACGAATTTGTCCGGGTAAACAAGTAAAGCCCTTGGCCTAATTTTTAACATTCCGTCTTCACAGGAAAAAGAAAAGCTCGACTTTCCGTCAGATTAAACAGTATAAAGATCTAATGACTGTGTACTGTAATTTGTTTTTAAACATGAGGATAATCAAAATAAAATCTTAAATTTGTAGCATGTCTAAAACGTGTATTGATTTCGTCTGCTGTTGGTTGCACTCACATTCATGGGGCACATCTATAGACTAAATCGATTTCACTACCTTTCTAACATTTCAATGACTATAAGGCTTAATAATGACGCAGTTTGTTGTTTCCGTCAACAACACGTCATAATATGCATCATTTGATGACTTATGACATGTACATAATTGTTTACTCATGTAAATCGAACAAGATACAGAAACTGTGTTATGCTAAATAAGGACGACATGACCATTTTTTGGGGTGGGGGGATGGAATGTGAAATATTTTCTTCAGACATGTCTCGACTTGCTATTGTCAATAATAAAAGAAAACGTTTATCAATGAAACCTCGCATACAGGTAGTTCATGTAACAGTTTGAAGAGGCGCGGTTCTATAATAGTGGGAAAGGGTGCGTGCGTGTGTAGTGGTGGGCGGGGAACAATGTCAGAATATACTGATATAACTAGACATTTTTCACAAGTTTTTCAAAGTTACTACAAAAAAAAAAGTTTTTTCTTGATACACATTCACCGAGTGTTTTACATGTTAAGAGGCCTTCAAGGGTAAACTGAGCAAGTTGTAAAAACATAAATAGCGTACGTGTGTGAATGCATGGTTCATGGTCATGTTTAATGAAGTCTTCACCCATTTTCAACTTAATTTGATCCAATTAATGTTTCATCTATTATTAAAGGGATTTCTTATGTAATATTACAACAAGATCAAAAACACCTTCATGAAAAGAAAATCGACATTAATTGTCAGCTTAAGGTCACAAAGACCTATTACTGTCCCTTTATGTAAATCTATTTAGCCCGAGGACTCAGTCAATTTATCACACAGTTGATAGGTTTTTTTTAAACATGAATATGCCAGATATCTGATTGTAATCGTACAAAAGGGGGACTGTTAGTGAATAAAGGCATGGGTCTGTGTTAGATCAAGACATAAAGTAAATGAGGGTTACAAGATATATTAACAATCTCTGGGTTAATGGAGGGGGGAAAAGGAATTACATACTATCATCCTATGTTTTCTCCTGTACATTGATTGGTGTTTAACGCAGCTGTATTTCAGCCATATCGTGGCATGTTCTCCTGTATATCATAAGGATTCCGTGTCATAACTAAATAAGACATGAACACATTGTTCTGATACAATTTTCTTGGAAGTTCCCATCGTTCTTTGTTTTAGAACAGGAATGTCAATATATGATCTCTGTCCACAAAATATTGATATCTTCAATGCTGTTCATTTAATTATTCTACCACTGAATATAATAAACTGGTGGATACATACAATGCACAGTTATATATATTGTAGGGATACCGCATTGGATGCAAGGGAAATAGTTTAAACAGCAATGGTCAACGATTCCATACCGAACAACTACCTCTGACCTCAAACATGACAACATACACCAGGTATATTGAACCTTATAGTGAAGGAACATTGACAATATAATCAGATTAATTTCTGTTTTGGAGATGGCTTTAAATATGGGTAAAGTCCTGGTAGGATCGATATCTGGGATTGTCAAAAAGTTCAAGGTAAAAAAAACATCAACACGTGAAATCCAGGACTGTAACAGTACAATCAAATCCAAAACAACACAATTAAATCCAGGACTGAAACAACACAAAATAAATCCAAGACTGAAACAACACAATTAAATTCAAGACTGAAACAACACAATTTAACCCAAGACTGAAACAATACAATTAAATCCAGGACTGAAACAATACAATTAAATCCAGGACTGAAACAATACAATTTCTGGGCTCTTGATTATAGGTTAATACACAACCTAAATTAACCTTATAGCCATTGACCCTTATATGGGTGGAACTTGTGCTAATCAAGTTATTATTATAATAATATGACATTTTCATTACATTTGGGGTATCATTCAACCTATTAATATGTGGGTCCCTGGCATATATACTTAATGTTATTTAGTAGAGTTGAAATCAATACTTTTCTCTGTAGATCATTGGTGAATCACATCCAGAAAAATAGCTTCCAGGAGACTTCTATTAAACTTATACATCAAACAATCAAACACCAACATGACACCAAACATTTTATCATATAATTACAAAATGAAATGACATGATAAGGTATATAAACAATCCCCATAACCCTTCTTGATTATTTAAGAGGTACCATTTAATTGAAAACTGGTACCCTTTGACATTATAAACATTAAAAAAAAATTAATTCTAGAATTATAAAGGAAGTTTAAACAATGATGGTCAATAATGCCACCAATATCAACAATAGCCTCAAACCATTGAACTTAAAAAAGACCATGATATATGGTGTTGAAAATTCAGGTCCTAGCTTGGGCGAGACACACAAATGTGGCAGGATCAAAGCAGTCAGTAGTATCCCAAACCCTCCGTGCTTGATAATCCCATCTCCAACCACAACACAGATATAAACAAAAGATAATACATACATGTACATCGACCATAGTCCACCATTAAATTTTGAACAAACATCCATCATTAATCTTGATGATATTGAACTGTTTCATAAATATTGTTTTTAAATTGTATTTGTTTAGATTGGTATTCACATTAAATTTCACTATAATATTCCTGAAAATGGGGTATCTTCTTTCAATTTTGATAATTACCACAAATAATGAAATGTTTGAAGTCACAGAAAAACTTTCCAGCAAGTATGCCAGGCTTTACTTCTACCAAATATTGATTGCCTTCTATAAGTTAGATTATATCAGAGGTTGTTCTACCTCTACCAAATACTGACTGCCTTCTACAAGTTGAAGATTATGTCAGAGGTTGTTCTACTTCTACCAAATACTGACTGCCTTCTACAAGTTGAAGATTATGTCAGAGGTTGTTCTACCTCTACCAAATACTGACTGCCTTCTGCAGCAAGTTGAAGATTATGTCAGAGGTTGTTCTACTTCTACCAAATACTGACTGCCTTCTACAAGTTGAAGATTATCTCAGAGGTTGTTCTACCTCTACCAAATACTGACTGCCTTCTACAAGTTGAAGATTATGTCAGAGGTTGTTCTACTTCTACCAAATACTGACTGCCTTCTACAAGTTGAAGATTATGTCAGAGGTTGTTATACCTCTACCAAATACTGACTGCCTTCTACAAGTTGAAGATTATGTTAGAGGTTGTTCTACTTCTACCAAATACTGACTGCCTTCTACAAGTTGAAGATTATGTCAGGTTGTTCTACCTCTACCAAATACTGACTGCCTTCTACAAGTTGAAGATTATGTCAGAGGTTATTCTACCTCTACCAAATACTGACTGCCTTCTACAAGTTGAAGATTATGTCAGAGGTTGTTCTACCTCTACCAAATACTGACTGCCTTCTGCAACAAGTTGAAGATTATGTCAGAGGTTGTTCTACCTCTACCAAATACTGACTGCCTTCTACAAGTTGAACGATTATGTCAGAGGTTGTTCTACCTCTACCAAATACTGACTGCCTTCTACAACAAGTTGAAGATTATGTCAGAGGTTGTTCTACCTCTACAAAATGCTGACTGCCTTCTACAAGTTGAAGATTATGTCAGGGGATACAGATATCAAAAGGATCAGATTGTTCATCACTCTATGGCCATGTTAAATTATAAATAGCACATTTCCTACTAAATGCTATCAAAAGGTTCAGCTTTTCAGAAAGGTAGGATATAGTAGTCAAGATACTGACCTCAGATGACCTTTTGGCATTCAAATAAAAAACAAACACAGACTGATAAATTCCTCTGTATTTATTGAAACGTAGAAAACTGGACTCTGTAAAATGAACATTGAAGTGTTTTATTACTAAAATCTACAGGAATGTTGTCAACTCTACTTTCACTTTGATCATGTACACAATGTTTTAAAAATGAAAATGAAAAATGATTTATAATGTGTTCATTTTGACTGAGAAAAAAAAACATATAAGAAAAATCCACTTTTTATGATATTGCATAATTTGCATCTGACTTAAAATCATTCAACAATGTTATAAAGTATATTTTCTACAGACATCTATTATTCCTGACTAAATGAGTATATGATAATTCGTTCAACTTATTATTTTTTTTTATGTGAATTTATTTATTTCTGCACTTGTCACAACACACAAAGAGAGATGATTGGAATTTATTATAAAGGTCATAGCCTTTTTCTCACATTATAAAGAACACAATATATATGAATCTAAATCTTCAGTATCGACCATGAATGAATTAAAAGATTTGATCAATAACATTTAGGTCGATGCCCTAGAAGCACTGACTTAGTTCAGGAGATAGCTTCTCTACAAATTAATGGTTTAGCCATCTGTTGGTTATAACAATGATCAGACAGAACAATCACCTGCCTAGCTTCTTATAATGAAAAAATAGAACTGAAACAGTTTTACAATTTGATCTGGTCTTTCACAACTTGAGGGCAGTAAGTGACAAATTGAATTATAAGATGTAGTCTAAGGCTCTCGTGAATCTTGCTCTAAATGTTACTGTTATACTAAAATAATACTCATGTTCAAGATGCTTATTATCTGACAATGAATTACAAAAGTTCAGGATTATATCCAGAGTATTCAGCCTCCTTGTCAAGCACACCTACTGGCCAACAAATGGATGGGAAAAGATACAAGAGAGAGATTCAAATACTTATAATTTAAGCTATAATAATTGATGAGTCTGAATGGGAGATCTATATAAAAAAAAGATATATGTTTATTATGTCATGTGGTGTCTTTGTTACAAAATGTCTACAATAAAAAAAATCTGACTAAACCATATCATATTGTTATAACATTTATACATGTGCTCTCTATCTAAGGTATGAAATTCAGAAACTGACAATCAGAAAAAAAAGAAGGGTGGAAGGTGAGTGAAGTCTCCAAGGAATTGTAACTGGGACAAAATATAATAGACCATCCTTGTTTTTATGTTTGCAATTTTTTTTTTACAGTGGATAGGCTAATAGGCATTTTTTCTTCAAATATTGGAAATAATTGAAGCAAACTTTGTGAAAACAGATTATTAGGTGGAATTCCATTAAAAATTATTTGGGTATGTGGGTAGTTTTGGTGGGTCAGTTTCATTATTGAAAACCAAGAAAAAAAATTTAAATGAATTTTCTAAAAGTAGTGTAACCACGACTGTCATGACTGTTGTAGAATGCTTAAACAAAATGGTGGCTCAAAATAGACTTGTACATGTATCAAATCACCATGCCAAAAACTTGTAAATCAGGAGTAATTTGTCTACTTCCATTATCTAAAGCATTAGTTTACCAATGGTGTTGTCTAGGTGTACTCAAGTCATAGAATACACTCGTTTTTTGAAATGGTGACTGCCGACAACTTTCTTGAGAGGGCTTACACAAAAAGTTTTTCTGAAACTATCAACTTTACACCATTATACCTAGAAAACATATACATTTAAAAGCAGATCAAGGTTTATGTACATCAGATCTACTGGAATATTAACATAAATTACCCAGTTATAATAGGAAGTCAACAGTAACTGAAGCATATACAGTTTTAAAATATTACTTACAAATAAAAACATTTAAACAATGTATTCACCATCCTTTTTCTTACAGAGATGTCTCATACATGAGTGTAGGTTATCACCTTAGAAGGTTACTACCTGACAATGGTGACTGTTTTTTTCATATGATCTTTCAACAAACATTTTTTTGATACATTTCAATATTTTAGGAGGGTCTGACCTATCACTTCAATTGTGCCGATTCATACAAAATATCATATTACATTTAGTCCAATTCTTTTTTGGGATAATTGTTAAAATTAGCATTAAATATATAATGTATACCCGTCACATCTTCAGTTAACAAAATGTTGAGACATGCATTTTTTTTCCATATAAAACAGACTATTGTATGGTAACTGTTTTGAAATTTATCAACAGGCCATATGAATTTTCTGGTGTGTGTGTCTTTTTTTTTGTTGCTTGGTAATGAGCAATTATTTGCATAAAAAATATATAGTTTTGAAGTTTGTTTTCCCTTTTGTTAAATATAATTTAATGATTTAAAGATTGTTCAACAGTAGTCAATACTAGCAAATTAAGAACCAGAACATAATATGAGCATGGGTCTTATTCAAATTTTTTTTTATTTTAAAAATATGTTTTTCATAATTAACCCCTTTGTTAGAAAAAGAATATTCATATGGCCTTTTGTAAAACAAAAGAATCACAGAGTTTGAAACCATCCAGTTGAGGTATATGGTAACAACAGACTATGTACATAAACAACACCACCTTTTATCACACACCAATAAAACACAATGTAGCAGACTTTCTGTTTTTATTTAATCAATGATCTAATCAACTGGACCCATTTTTGGATACAGGCCTAATATAATGGTATCTGACAAACATTAAGTTAAACTAACTGAACCATATAAAAGGTAAAATTAATATTAATTTGAATGGTATAAATTTTAACACTTAAAGCAACATTTTGTTTGTACAAAATAATTCCTGTTTGATGGAAATTCACTATTATTTTTCATCTTCTTCATTGTTACATTAGAAAGTTAATACTGACTTCATTGTGTTAAACATCATTGGATCAATGTTAAAGTATTCTGATAACCAAATGTAAAAATTTAAGAATAAACAATTTTCCATTTTCCCCATACAGGGCATTACTATTCTGCTTTAAAATCAATCATGTCCTAGACAAGAGTAAATACAAACAGATGTTAATACTACAAAAAATAGAAGTGAACCCAAACCAAAATTGAGGTCAAATGATGTTTTAAATAATTGACAGCGAGACCTGTATTGATTAGTCATACAAGATATGTGACAGATCAATACAGCTCAACAGGCATGGCAACAAGGGGGGATAATAGCGAACTGCTAAACCAAGCAGTCAAATACCAGTCTGCTAGGGAGAGATAATAGCCGACTGCTTAATCCAAGCAGTCAAATACCAGTCTGCTAGGGGAGATAATAGTTGACTGCAAAACCAAGCAGTCAAATACCTGTCTGCTAGGGGAGATAATAGAAGACTGCTTAATCCAAGCAGTCAAATAAAAAAAGAAAGCAGTCAAATACCTGTCTGCTAGGGAAGATAATAACTGACTGTTTAATCCAAGCAGTCAAATACCAGTCTGCTACAGGAGATAATAGAAGACTGCTTAATCCAAGCAGTTAATACCAGTCTGCTAGGAGAGATAACAGCTGACTGCTTAATTCAAGCAGTCAAATACCAGTCTGCTAGGGAAGATAATACTGACTGTCTAATTCAGGCAGTCAAATACCAGTCTGCTAGGGAAGATAATACTGACTGTCTAATTCAAGCAATCAAATACCAGTCTGCTACAAAGTGATGATTTTATTTACATATAACACCGAGATTTAAAAAAGACTAACAATATATTTCTATCTACATTTAACATCAACACTGAGATCTATAAATTACACAAATATTTGGTAACATTAATAATTTAATAAATTAAGTTAACGTTTATTATAAAGATTCTTTTTTCAACACCGGGCAGTCCTTCGTTTTTGATCATAAAAACAAGTAACAATATACCGGTAAGTAATTAATTCCAACTAATGGTTAAACTTTGTAAAACAAAGGGACAAACGATTTTTACAGTGAATTAAAACTTCTTACTAAACAGATTGTTATTTCACTTCAGGCTATCCACTGTTTTAACTGTAATGTAACTCCCACTGTCACACTATAATTGTTTCCAGTTCTGTGTCAACTGAATGTTACAGGTTGAAAAATTTATCTGTCTTGCAAAAAAAATTTGTTGACAGTATTATATACATGTATTTACATTCTGTATAATGCCAAAATTCTGGTGGATAGATTTGGTTTATGGTGTTTAATGCCACTTTCAACAATATTTCAGTTATATCGTGGTGGCTGGTGGATAAAAGACGATGATGTACAATCAGAGTACATTATAGAAAACAATTTTAACATCAATTTTATTTCTTTTTATGGGAACACCTAAAATATAAGAGATTAAAGGTTACAATAAGAACTGCAAGGTCAGCAGAAATAATATCACTAGAAACAAGATTTAAACTCAAATCATTAGCTTTTTCCCCCAATCTTTCCACTTTCCTTTTCAACAATTTTCAAAACAGCATTCACAGAGTTGAAGATTTAAAATAATAATAATAATAATAATATTGCATTGACACAAAATCATGTTTTTTTTATGTAACACACATCGTACAACTTGTTTTTAGGAAGTTAAAAAATTAAATAATTTTTTTTAAAGCAACAATAACATATTTTTATAAATTATAACAGATCTAACGTAATATATTAATAAATAAATGACTATTTACAAGTTAAAATGGTTTTAAAAAAGATGTTGGTATATACAGGTAAATAATGTCTATAACACTAAGACAAAAAACCAACGATCCATATTAAGTACATATCTATCAGTGTACAGTACAGTCAGAGACATAGCGTGATAAATCACTGTGATAGACATACATGTATCACTCATCTTAGTGATTTGGATATATCTTTTGCTCTATTAAAGATATCTTCAAAATTTCTTTTACATTTAGAGTGTTCCTTACTATCACCCAAAGGCATATCAAGATAAGTAAATAGATTAAACTGACCAAAAGATAAATCAGTATCTATAGTATAAAGAGTGATATGTCTATCACAGTGATTTATCACTCTGTCTCTGACTGCACTGTATCATGGTTGACACAAGGACAAGTTAATAAGAAACTCTCTATTTTGGCAAAATAAAACACAAATACAAACTATCTTTTGTTGCTTTCAACACTACTGCTTAATGAGTACAAACATGAGCAAGTTTTGCTCATTGTAAAATTTACAGAACAAAATAAGTATTTTTTTTTCTTTCAAAAATTGAGCTTGTACAATTCATACACAATAAATACCCATACATATTAAAAGAAATGTTTTCAACTGATGGCAATTGATTTAATGCAGTATAAAAATCTACAATACTAATAAAAACATCCATCAAAATACAAAATAAGTCATGTTTTATACAGCTTAATGCACCAATTCAGTTACTGGGGAAGACTATTGTCATAGTACTGTTGGAACAATAGGGGACAACTAACATTTCTTTTAAGATTATTTATTATTTTGACAATTTATAATCATGAATTTTAATCATGCTTGAAATTGTTATTTAAACCTGAGAAAATTGATAGGTTTTTCTTGTCACCTGTGGGAAGGGTGTTTGAGTATTCCCATGGATAAAAAGGCTTAGAATAATAATCAGCATTGAAAAACAAACTGAATTTTTCCAAGGTTTTCGTCGATACAAAATCATACTTTTCTTTGTACAGGATACATCTCCTATACAGTTATGTCCCCTTTTAAAGTTCCTGTTCAGGTTTTCAGTACCTTCAGTGTTAAGTGTAACATCAAGTGGTGCCCTCTATAAAGTCACATCTTGAACATTCATACAATAAAAAATCAATCTTATAATGATGACCTTCCAATCACAATTACACATTATAATTTACAATCACAACAACATGACCAAATGCAAAATGCCTGTCAGTGATCATTTAAGAAGTCCTGAGTATTTCTAATTTGTGCACATTTTTTATGAATGAACACATTTTGTGAATAACCTCATACATCATGTTTATTTGTCATAGATTACAGACATATTAGGTCTGTGTACATTCATTCATGTCAAAACTTCTAATGATACTCAAACTTTCATATTTAATGGCTTTATATGGATCTTGTTTCAAACTTGCAATCAAATATTCTATTCAATGCATTTTGTACTTGGTACAGCAAATTTATTGCAAAAATTATACAAAAACTTCCCTTTTTAAGGCAAGTAAATGCTGCAATAGGATACATCACTATACAAACATACACATATTTCTTATATGAGCAAATTTAATTACAACTTAAAGAGGTGAAAACAGTAGCATTTGGGCTATAAGCTAATTCTACATTGATGAATATATTGCACAAAAACTTGAGGTAGAACACAGAATACACGACCACCTGTATGGAAATGGTTGTATATAAAGTGTCAAAATAAAATCCTGGCTTTAAATAATAAAACATAAGATTTTCTTGGGACTGCTATTTGGTTTGAAACACTGCGATGAGAGTTATGCATACAAAAGCATGATATATGGCTGTCAAGACCTGCAAAAATATGTTACTGACCAAAGACAAACACGATATAAAGGAAAATGAGTGTGTGGATATTTTTAGGGGTTAAGGCTATTTGTGTTTATCAACATTTTCGGCAATATTTCAGCTATATTGTGACTTCCCGTCTTATTAGGTGAGGAAGCACAGACAGACATAACAAACTGATTAGTGACACCCCTGGCCATGTTAACACTTGAGGTGTGTAACAGAGAGCTAGAACGGACCTCAGTGGTGTTAGGCCTCTGTATGAGCTAGAACTGATTTCAGTGGTGTTAGGCCTCTGCAGAGCTAGAGCTGATCTCAGTGATGTTAGGCCTTCTAGTCAGAAGTCAACAACCACTCAGCTATCTAGGCTGCTTGGATGTCAAAATACTCAATATTTGCCATCCTTAAACCCTTCACTTTGGTATAAACTATGCAGATCTTCAATCCTTTTTTTTTTTTTACATCTGACAAGCAGAAAATGTGTCTAGTCACATCAATGTAGAGGTAAAAATAATCACAGTGATACTATCTTACATTGTTCTTAAATGAATACTAGTACTTCAAAGAAAACCAAATTCAGGGATTCAGCAATACTAGAACAAAACACATAACTCTGGGTGACAAAAAGGTTTTTAAACAGTTAAAATGATCAACCATGAAAATGTTTGAATAAAAATAATACAAAAATGGTTGCCACAAAACAGATTAATCCTTGGCTGGAAAGTGATGGAATTTAGTTTAGGCAGTGTAACATTGAATTCAATACATGTCTTTCCCTGAAGTAAAAATGACCAAAAATGATAGTATCTTCAAAATATTTTTTTGGAGCGAAATGAAGAACAAAATGTAGCATTTAAAACAGACATAAAACAATTTGATATAAATACATGCATGTACAACTACTGGCCAATAATTCAAATGTTGTGGAAAAAAATATCAAAAACATGCCATGGCATATTTATTCTATCAAGTTACTTCCCGTCAGGAACTAAATTACAGACTTGCAAGTCTTGTGTATATATCTGGATAGTAAGATCAATGGCTGCAAGAATGCTCATTATGTGGACTTAAATACTTGTATCTGGTGTGCACACAAATCACACTCAAACTATGGTAGATACAGCAACTGTCCATTGATATTTATAGACAAGCTTAATGACCCTGCACACAAAACTATGGTCTGTATCACCATCAGGGAGTTCACTTACAAATAACTATGGATTTTTATCTCTATTAAATGTTCACCTGGTGTGTTTAACAGAACAAATATGGTAATTCTATTTTAACAATTGTCTAGTTATACACATCGTAGAATAAAATGCTTGTAATCAAATTTAGACTTGCCACTCATTTAACCAACTTGTCTTAAAAGTGGAAAAGTTTTAAAACGAGAGCAATTGGTCAGCTTAATCTTTATTACAATAAATAGCTCAGTTTCTCATAAAAGGCTTATTCTATCTTTAGTATAAATAAAAATATTGTCCAAGTGGGGCTTTTCTTCAAATGACATTTTTCACTGCCATTTCATTCTTTAAAGAATATCTCCAGACCAAGAAATGAAAAAAAATATATCTACCTTTGATGAGAAAAAAAACAAAAAACTCCTTCATCATATAGTATATACCTTATTGGTTTTAAGGTACGACTTCCTTATTCAATATTTTCCTCTATCAAACCTCTTTGTATGTTGTATATATTCATATATTTTTTTGTAGACTTATGAATACAACAGACAATTTACTTCCTGGTGACCTTTCCCGCCTTAGAATTCAAAGAAATATGACTAGATTAATTATCAACACAGCACTCCAAATACTGGCAAGACTCTCCGTCAATAGTCAAAGAAATAGTTAACATTCCAATGCTAGTGGTGGTGGCTGTGAATAGGGGTTAACCCCTGAAGTTTCACTACAGGGAAAAGCTGCTAATGTTAAATCAGGAGGGCTGTTTTCTGATATACTGTCCATGTCACAGTAACTATTACTACTCGTCGTGCTTTCTGTATCGTCAGTAGATTGACTTCTACGTAATTCACCTGGTCGTGATTTACTTCCCTTTGTACAACTCCAACACGGCTGTAATAACTGAGGATCAACTAAAACTTCTCCATTCATTCCTTTGAATATTATTCCACAACAAACTTGAGTTCTGTAACAAAATAATTATTGATTTAAAATTGTGGGAATAAGTTATTGTTCTCTATTTCTATAACAAACATGGATTACATGACAAGAGGTTTTGTCACATGTAATACAGGAAAGGGTTTTAAAATGTTTAGATCTCAATAATGAATACAATCGGCTATCATCAATAACTCTGATCAGACCACCCTATAGAAGGTACTGCTGATCAGACATAAAACTACAACAAGGGAGGAGGGGGTGTACCAAACAAATATGTTTATTTACATATACAGGCCTTGCTCTCATAGCATGAGTTTATACTCATACTGACACAGCCTATCGGAACACTATATAAAATTAATATTTCGTTCTGATGCGACAGTTATTGAGTACAAGTACAGAAATTATACTCAAAAGTCTTATAACCATAAGTCAAGGATTACCTCATGGGCAGGGAAATAGCAATATGCATTAATCTGCTATCACTAATTTTATATCAGAGTAATTCTTCTGATGATGTAATACGTCTGGTGAAAATTAATATGCTGTCCATATCAAAATTTTCAGAGGAATGGGAAATTTCATCTTTCCTAAAAAAAAACATTTGTTTTTTTCCTGGAATGTATTTTGACTTCTTCCTGGCTTTCAAAATTAGACAACAATCTTTCAATACTGAATCTATCAAGGCCTGATATGTATACTGATAGGTGCAAAAGGGCTTTGACATGACCTTGCTTTAGTACTACTTCATTTCATAATGATTTTGTGAAATAGTAAAAGTTTAATTATTTACAAAAAAAAAATTATGAAGACCATGGACTCGTTGTTTCTAAGAGAGTTCACATGTTAATTACTAAATGAATAATCTTTGGCTGAAACATTTGGTTAAAAATATCCCTTCCTCATCAACAAGATGTGAAAATAATTTAATATTTCTTATGTTAAGTATTATATATACCATGGATCTTACGATATTAACTTATTTAAACCAACGAATCCGAAGGATGAGTTGGTTTAAATAAGTTCACGAGTGAGATCCATGGTATATATGGTCTGTAACAGAAATTACATGATTAACAGATCTATGACGTGAAAATCATGGAATAACATCAAGATCTTCATGTTAGACCATGATTTGTAAAAGTTCACTATTTTTAAGTTGATTACTGCATAAAAACATCAAAGGAAAAATGTGTATTTATGTTACAAGTGGTATATAAACAGCTTGTTCCTGGTAACTTAAATGTTAATTGTATTACATTATATTATCTTGTCTCTAGTCCATTGAAGTGGGTTTTTTTCATAAAGCAATTTTAGAAAGTTAACCATGCTCTACATTTTTATCCATAGACATAAATCCCTTTCAAGATTTGACATTCCTACACACAGGATGGGTTAACACATTTATAAGTTTTCTTTATAAGTTCCAACATCTAAGTGTTGATTTAGAAATAAACCATATCAACCTGAAAATCTATAGAATGCAATGGATTACAAAAACACAAGTTTAATGTATGGCATTGAAAACATGTTTTTAAACAAACTACATATATTCATGATATTTCTAACCACCCCCTTCAATTTCAGATAACAATCCGCCACTTTTGTAGACATAGTTTGCTGAAGGATAAAGTGTTATTTAAATACACATGTATGTGTGGGTGGGTGTGGTTATTCATCACCTAACATTGTTTGGTATTTAATATTTCCCACAGAGGACATTTAAATAACACTGACATTTCTTTTCAAGTGTGGCAATATTCTAGCCATAAAGATTTTATAACCTCTCTTGACATACATTATATATGTAATTGCTGATCCCTTGTCTATTTTTAGCACAGGTAATTTTTTTAATGGTCTGCTTACAAATAATTCATCTGTTTTGGATTATGGACAATCAAATCATACTGTTTTATTTCTTATACAAATCTGACACCTACTTACTAAGGAATTGAGACTTTGGATAATTTATACTAATTAGGAACTAATATAAAAAAAACTAGAAAAAAGAAAACCAGGCAAAAGAAATTTTGTACAGGATGACTGACAGTATGAAGAAGAACATAGTCATGTTAAGTAGTCATTAAATTATCATTCCTTTGGCAATAAATGTTAATATCATGTAATAAGACCACATTTAACAGTCATTGATTAATATTCAAGACATGAAAAATTGTGTGATTTTTTTGGTGTTCCAGTTTGAGAAATAAAGATATACAGAGTAAAAAAAAACCCAGACATGTCTATTCTTCTTTTTTTTGCTTTTCTTTAATCTGAATGACTTATTGCCAATCAAAACTGTCCTTTGCATGGGAATTTCAATTAGCTATGGCAAAGATTTGCTTTATCTATTTTTTACATTAATGTAATGTAAGCTTTTAGTCTGATATTTGAAGGAGGTAAAATTACCTATCTACCAAACCTTTTCAAAAACTGAAATATTTAACAGCAAATTAGTCTGTTCTATTTTTAACAAAGGTGGCATTGTATCAAATTATGTTCTAAAACTTAAAACAATACTTTCTGCTCATTGACATGTTCTACATATATTAATATCAAACAAGATGACCCTTTTTGACCTACTCACAGAAAGCAATTTCCTTTCAAAAATGAAAATACAATCTATTTAGTTTCTTTTTTTGTTTCATTATTGAATTTTAAAGGTTATTCATACATCAATCCACATCAAAGTCCTCAGATGATCATCAGCAGATGTTTATTTTATTCCATAGGTTGTATATCTAAACCTTTGTCTAATTAAAATAGTTGTTTCCCTTGGTCTTTATCCTCACTTGTTTGTTATGGGTTCCCATGTCAACAAACCTCTGATAAACTACACTTAGTTCGAAAATTGAGGGACACTGGAATAATATCTACATACTGTACATGTATAAATACCCAGGAAATGTCAGAATGTGTCAAAAATATTGATCAGTGAAGTGGCTTGAAAATTGAAATTTTAAAACTGCATGTACAAGGGTGATAACCAAAATGAAAGAGGTTAGCAGCAGTGAAAGTTGTAAATGCCATTTAAACACAAGAAGATTACATTTTTATTTACTCTCTTAATTGATACATTATGACATCTTAACATACATGTACATGTAAGCTAAAATATAATACTTTTGATTGGATCTTATTACAGGAAGAAGCATCCAATCAACTATATTGCATACTAGCCCAGGAATATATATACACGTACATACATGTACAACAAACTTTGTCAGGTCATGGTTACAAGTGGATATTATAAACCATGACAACTGAGGCTGTTTGTACTAATGTCAACTTCTCATTAAATCTTATATATAGTAAACCTTTGGCTTTATAAATTGTAATTCATATTAATTTACATGTACTACCTCTCCGAAGGGCATAGTTAGAAATTAAATATAACTAAACCAATATTTTCCAAACATGAGATATTGAGAATGGGCCTACTTCTTGGGTCTAAAGATTTAACAAAACTTACTTTTTCCAATATGTGAGATCAAGGAAGGGACTAATTCTTGGGTCTGTAGATTTACGCTTCTGTTTAGTTGGTTTTTGTAAGGCAGGAACTGGTTCATCGTCTTCAGATTCTTCACTATCACTGAACATATCCTTGTCACAACTATCTTCATTAACTACAGAAAAAGAAGAAAATGTAGATTAAAAAAACTAGTCTTCTTGTGTCCAAGTTGAATAAATCAATGATATAAATCTAATTAGACGATTGTTCAGGGTAATTACCAGGGTACATTAAACTTCTAGTTAGTAACAAGTACATTGAAACCTGTCTATACCAAACCTACTTGGGACAAATTTTTGTGTTCGGAATAGATATGTTTGGTTTATACAGGTTAAAAATTGTCTAAACCAAACCTACATTGTTGTACTTGGGACCAATTTTTGTGTTCGGAATAGATATGCTTGGTGAATACAGCCTCAGGTTAAAAATTAACAGATTTATTAAATTAGGACTTATATTTAAGGTTAGATTTATACAGGCTTCCTGTTTATTCAGGACTCGATTTAGACAGGTTTCACTGTACTACAAACGAACCCTATTTTACTTCAAGTATCCAAGGAAACAATTCTCAGAGTTTGAGATAACAAAATTTGACTTTACATGTAAACAGTTATCTTCCACTCAAATAAACTGAATTCTGGGATAGCTTGAATCAAAATTTTCGTTCATTTGTATTAGTAAGATTTTATATTTCGCACTTTCCACTGGGTATGGAGTGAACACTAGATGGCCACAACTTCTAAGAAGACGGTGGACAATAAAACAGAGCACCACATAAGAAGCTAAATACTGGATTATACATCTGGTGCAGTACAATAATCAGGCTAGTCTATTAATCACCGAAAGGGACCGAAATGGAGATATTATGAACCAAACTTCATCAAAATAAAGCAGTTATGGATAGAAATGGACCCATAAACGCCCGAAATTGACAAATAACAGACCCGATTTTCTCTCAATTTTTGTCACATTTTATATTCGAAAACACTGAAACTTCAATAGAGAAACTGAACAAAATATTAAACTCCGATACTGAGGAACAAGTGAAGTTGCTGGGCTCCTTTTTAAAAGAGTCAATTAAGCACCGAGGACAGGAGGCAGCTAATTTCGTTTGTTTTATATGTATTGTGTATTTCATTACTGTTTATTTTATTTGTATTTGTAGCCATTGACAAATGGCGTAAAGTGCTAATAAAAATTAGAAATTTTAGAAACATTAATTCATGGCTGAAAATGTTTTTAAGATAGAGTGCGAGTGAGAAGATTGCAACAAACAATAAAAAAAGAAAAAAAAAGAAAGACATATGTTTATTTATTTGTGGCTGAAAATCTTTTAAGATAAACATATGTCTTTCTTTTTTTCTTCGACTTTTGTCATGTCTATTGCATCGGCATGTTCTCACTTTTACTTAAATTTTGTTGTTTATTCTTGAAGATAAAGTGGCACTAACAAATAATTAAAAGTTGGAAAAAAGTACATGGTACTTCCTCATTTTGAAAGCCATGTCAGGAGAGGATCAAGCATACATCAAAATTCATAGACAAATTGTAATTTCTGCCAGATAAAAAAGATGAACAGATGGCCAAACGGTAAAGACATTAAGGTGTTTCACTTGCATGCTTTTCATTTATTACACTTGTATTATTATTTATATCTAGTAAAAATTAAGCGTCCATCTCTTATAAAAGATTTTCAAATTTACATATATCTTGTAAAATTAAGCGCCCATCTCTCATAAATGATTTTCAAACTTTACATTTATCTAAAAAAAATTAAGTGTCCATCTCTCATTAATAATTTTCAAACTTTACTTATATATACATGAACAGTCATTACAATACTTCAACTTGTAAAATCACTTAATTGTCCTCCGTAGTAATTTTTCTCTTCTTGATAGATCTACATCTCTCGGACCGTTTTTTTTTGCACTGATTCGGTTTTTTTCCACCAGAGGGGGTCACTGGTACGAATCTCTGGCCATCCGTAGATTGACAGATATTTTGGGCTGGACGACCAGTATCTATCATAAATAGTTGAAATATTCTGTCTCTCTGCCCCTGGGATTTGTTGTACCATTCATCGTATACCATTGCTCTGTGTTTAAAGGTATCATCAAGATAGCAAGGTCCTCGTCCGGTTAATGCCTTTCTGATGTCCCCATATCTAGCTAAAACCATTGTTTGTACCTTTTCAATCAGTTCAACAAGTTTGCATTGCTTCCATTCGGTTTTCACTTTAAGAACAAAGTTTGAACTTTCAGTTATTATTCATCCACATCCTTTACTTTTCTCAGATATGTCGAGGGAGTTCACAATTTTCAATGAATTTTTTTTCTATTCGACCCATATACTTCTTAAATTTGTCGGGATTTTCTGTCACAGAATTGATCATGTTTCCCATCCTTGTTTTGATAATTTCTGAATCTGACTCGCTCCAAATGCCATTTACACCAAAAAGTTCATGAACTATTTTCTCCCGATCATTCTGGCCCATACCAATTTTATCTGACAAATTCCGTTTTACATTGTTTTTCAAATGTCTACTACAAACAAACGACTTGGAGAACGGAAAGTTATGGCGGATAGAATTCCGGAGTGCAGCTTCTTCATCTGATCCAAAAAGTATGTTCTTTGTTCTTCACGAGTGAAGTGGCGAGACAGTTCTGACATAAACTGGTTATATACAAGTTCATCACAATTTCCATGAAAAAAGAAAGGCCCGAAAAAAATAGGATGATCCCGAGCGTCGTATTTTAGTACTGCTTTATGCTTAAACACGGCAACAGTTACATGAATATCGGCCAGATTAAAAGTCTTGTCGAAGCCTAAAACTGCACCATCAGGAACAGCATAAAATCTTTTCATGTCCTGAATTTGATCTGGCAGATAACATATTACAGATGGAACCTTTGATTTAAAGTTTATGACTTGCTGTACAAATGGGTTTGAATGCAATATATTTTCAACAACCTGTATGTTATCCGCAAAGTTCAAAATATTGCTGCTGGTGGGAAGATTTTTCCTTTAGTCAGTGTGTTTCTTATTACGTATTTATTTTACATCCCTGTGTTCTATTATACTACTGTTTGCAGCCAAATCATCATACACGTTTGATGGGTATTGGTGTTTCGCTTCCTGACCAATTTTTTCCAAAGTTATGTTTCGCTTCCTGACCAATTTTTTCCAAAGTTTCAGCAGGTGTTCTTATAAAGTCTCGTGTAGTGGTCTTGTTGTTTCCGTGATCTTGGCGTCCTGGATATATATAACTCTGTCACTTTTGCCTTCTATCCAAGTAACCCTTTTTCGGTATGAAGGGTCTTTTTTTTCCCAAGATGCATAACAGTGATCAACTCCCTCAGTCCTTATTGCAGCAGATGCATGGATATTGTTTCCGTTACAATTTTTTGTCTTTCTTAACCATGGTGATTTTGAAAGTGATAATAGTACTACACGTTTTCCAACTTTATTTCCAAGAAGAATAAGTCTGACAATTAACGTCTAAATTCCAGATTGTTGCACGACACGATTTTGACATTATACATATATTTGAACTGTCTAAGTGACAAGTTTCTACAAATACTTGAAAACAGATTTATATACATTTTTCTGTAAATTTTAGATATATTCATATTTCCCCTCCCCATAGATATTACTAAAGTAATAATTTCTTGATTAGAATAACGAAAATTTTAAATATCTTTTAAACTGTAGATTTTAAAGTAGAAGTGTAAACAAGAGTTGTGTAGAGAATCAAGGGTGCTAATTTAATTTGGAAGTTTGCAGATCAGAAAGTGAATGGAATTGGCCCTGCTCATATAGAAAAATTGCATTTTAAAGGAATTTTTGGGTGTATATTTAGACAAAGTTTGATGAAATACGGAGGGAACAAGTCTATAAAAGAGAACAGCCTGCAGCCGTGGGTTTTAATCCCTGAGGACAATAGACACTCGACGGTCACCCGAAAGATTCCATTGTTCTCCGTAGAGCCTGTCACCATCTCCTACACACACTATTTTTCGTTATTTTTATTTTTTTCACTAAATATATAGCACTTCTGTCTTTAAGTGAACAAAAATGAAGTCTTCATATATAATATGAAGAATATATCATTGTCATTTTGTTCGATTCTGTATGACATTTTGAATTTATATAAATGCTCGCAAAATTAGTAAATTTTTATATTATAGAACCTCTGAGACCAATTGGAGGGTTGATTTTGGGAGGAGGAGAACATGACATTGAGCACTGTCATTTTGTGAGCTATTTTTTTTTTTTTTTTTTTTTAAATCAAACCTGCAACTTAAATATTGTTAAAAAAACCCTAAAAACTGCAATAATTATTGATGAATCATTGATACATGCAATTGTTTCACATAACTATTCTACTAAACCAAGTTATATTTTTCAACTCAAACGTGAGCTAAAAGTTTGGAAATATATATTTAACCTATTCCATTTCGAAGTGCTTATCCAAAACAGGAATCTGAAGTTTCGATCTTTGTCTTTGTTTGTTTTGATTTTTCATGAATATAAGGCCCGTTTTGTGTTTGGTTGGATTATAAACTGTCCCTGTTTATCTTTTTTTGTTTTGCATCAAGTTGTTTTGTGTATTATTTATGTATTATAATCAATATATAAGTTAATAAATTCATCTGACCCCAGATAGTTTCAACAGTTACAACTGTTCTTAAACCTTAATGAATTGACAGACACATGTTCCAAATATTTTCGGCATTGACTTAAACGATTTTTACATTTTATCTGTCTATTATACTTTAACCTGCGTCGTCATCATCACAAAAATCAATGATAATAGGTTCTATGACACTTCTATCTACATGTATAGTTTTCTTTTTCAATTTTGACCACATGTTCTTCTGCTTTAGTCCACACATCTTTTGTAATTTTTCCAAAAGCATCATACGTGAGTTCTTTAACATCTTTTAATCGGAAGGTGGTATTGTTTTTAGCCACGAGATCTTTGACTTGCACCCATATTAATTCTATCGGGTCAAGTTCAGTGTCGAACGGGGGTTCTTATTACTTCATGTCCGTGTAAATTAGCAATTTTATCTGTTTTATAAACTACTGGGGTCTTTTTCTGTTTTATTTTTTCATATAATACTTTTTTGGTATCAGTAGCAGAAAAGGGAATGTTGTGTTGTGTAAGATAGTTTTGGAGAACAGCTTTTTTCTGACTAAAATTAAGGCACACCGTATCTTCTGTTTTAACATTGTGATAACTTGCATTATCTAACACAACCAAGCTAGGAGCAGGCATCAATTGATTTTCAAATCACTCCAGAAAGACAAAACTAATCATCTCTTAGTGATAGTCACCATCCTTTGATTTGGCCAGAAACACTAAATCGCAGCCGTCAATCAAACCTTCACTTCGCGTACCTGCATGCAAAACAATCAAACGCTTGCCTTTGCCCGAGGGTATTTTTGGGGCATCAGACCCATCATTCGGAAGCCACATATCTGTGCCGTGATTTTGGTTAACCCATGTTTCATCCAGGTACACGATATCATACCCTGCTTCCCTAAAAGATTTGATCTTTCTCAGATAATTACACCTATAATTGATAATAGACACTTGGTCGTACAGAACTCTTCGATTATCACCAATTTTTTTATAAGTATATCCAAGATCAATGAGAGTTAGAGTAAGTTTAAACTTTGATATTTTAATAGAATCTTTTATTTCCTTATGTATTACTGAGACGGTCGGAGCAATTTTCCGTGAATATAAACTGTGGATTGTTCTTTTAATAACACAATGATCAAAGTCGTTCAAAATTTTAGCTCTTTCTTTGGGTCTATTTGACTTACAAGGCCTCTTATCATTCATAATACGGTGCACTGAAGTGTAAGACACACCCAAAGCTTTAGATGTCCTTTGAGACAATTGGCTTCTTCGTTGCCTTTTCCTTACTAAAAAAGGCAAACAACTTTTTTTTTACAAACTTTTGGCATTCTGGAGACAAGTCAGACTTTTTACCCATTTTACAAAAAATGCAAAATATAACAATAATTTATGAGAGAAATGCTTCTCAGTTTCGTCTACGGTACATGTGGCTGAGAGAAAGATCTTACAGGTTTTCTTAAAGATACCCAACGTACAGATGGCTCTTCTATAAAGTACATCTACCCCCACCCAAAAAAATGACAACAAAATGCAAAATTTCATCAGAGTGCAGCCTCAGCCAAAACAATAACATTTTTAATTAAGTTATAGAAAAAATTCAGCATTGACAAAACTGAACTATTTTGACCAGCCTGATAAACTGACACAGTAACTAACAAAGGTGACGATTCCATATGTATGAAAGCATTTTATTGTATTCGAAAATGAGGATAGCTTAAAAATATATACAAAAAGCTTATAAAAAAAAAAAAAAAAAAAAAAAAAAACTTTTGTTGAATTTAACAATATCTTGCATAAATGCATGTCATTGGAGACAATGTACCATGCTGTGGTCTCCAATTGGTTATTTACCATTAGACAGGTGTCGAAAGGTCTCCTGCCGATTTCAATTTGTCCACTTCCTAACACCTGTTTGACTAATGATCTTATGTGTCATGTAATAAATATTTGTTTAGAACTCACAATATGGTTTTCAGTTTGCTCTGGGCTGCATTCCTTTTTGTTGATTTGTTTGTAAAATTACAAAAAAATATATATCAAAAGCTATAAAAATTGGGTTTATTTACATCCCAAGACATATAAAATATATGAATATGACTTTGTCGAAAATTTTAAAATTAGATACAATTTTTGTACAGTCAGCCAACACAAATATAAGATGTATCTTAAATTCTTAATTTGAACTTGTTGTCTTTTGTCCAATACTTCAGAAAGCAGTCATTACAACTTCGAGAATGAAGTCTAGGGTTATGTTCGTCAAAAGTTATCTAATTTATTGTATCAATTTATGCCGTTCTGTTCTTTTAAGGCAGATTTCAGTCTTGTATGAGTCAATTTCGGTTAATTATTGCTCCATTTCGATTCATTTCAGTGATTAGACTAGGCACAATAATCTATGTATCTTGTATCTGTGATGTTTGTGAATCAAATGTTATTGAAACTGCAGTGGGTGGGAGATAGTATGGATGTTTTTGTCCATACTGGGCAAGTGTAAATAAAAACAAAACAATAATAAGTTTAATATATAGTGAATTCATGTTTGTAGTTGTATGTTAAATATTAATTTAATTCAAGGTCAATTAATATTATGAAGTTAAAAACTATTAAGTAGAGACTTATAGTTATTCAACAAAGCTTCTTACTGTTATCGAACTTAACAACAACTTGACTAGTGTATCTTTTACTGTCATTACCCTGCATTTCGAAAATTTCAAGGGTTGCAAGTCCCTTTTATAACAAATAAAATACAACTTTTTTTATTACCATATTTATGTTAATTAAATTTTCGACAAATGACCTTTCATTTATCAAAGAACAATATACTAGTGAACTATCAGTATCATAAGACAATTGTATTGTAAGTTACATTCCAGTTTGGGGGATATTTATCCAACCCGGCCTCAAAGAATCTTTTTGAATCAAGTAGTCTGGCGGTCACCATAAGCCAAATAAAATTTAAAATGATAAAAATAATGTTTTTTTCCCCTTGATAATTTGAAAACATTTTAAATGCAGAAAATATTTATACTAGATTGTCATTGCCAAAAAGAAGAAAATGACACTGTCAAAATATCTTTATTTTAGATTTTACAAACATTTCAGTCCCAAAAATTTGTCTGGTCTATCTGTAATAGACTTCTGACTTCTATCTGTTTTAATGTTGCCAGATGAACAATTTAGTTATCATGGCAACCCAATTGGTAAACTAAATTGAGACTTGTCAATTCTTTAAAAAAAAAAAAAAAAAAAAAAAATTATAAATAAAGTGTGAATAAAATATAATAGAATGCCTAAATGGTCAACATCATGACTCATGTTCTGGTTGACCATTCTTGATGAAAAAAATTACCATTAAAAGACTTTCATCACAATAATTTCTAATATCAAGTGTTAAATCAAATAAATCAATCATTATTCTGTCATAATATGGACCAATTAGTTAATAGAAATTAGAAATCTATTTTAACAGTATTTTAATCAATACACCTTCCCTTGAAGACACATTCAAAAGTTCAGAAAAACATCTCTTAATATTACTGTACTGTTAGGAATTTAATGGAACCAGGGAGTTTACAATCATCTCTATAATGCTGAGAACATGTGTACACATCAACTACTTCAAAGAGATTTTAATACAAAATACACAACCTCTAATATCATTAAATTACTGGCATCTAAAATCAATAACCATTCCTAGGAGTCAGCCATGCAGAAAATCTATTTATAGTCCAACTGTAGCTTGCTGTGTCTTATTTATCCTCATTTACATAAAATATTTTAAATGATAGCACACATAGGCATAGCATTCCATTGAAATCTGCTTATTTAGTAGACACTGTAGACTCCAGTGTATTTGTTAGCAATACAAGGTCAGATTGTCACAGTGATAAGCATTAATTAATTAGGCCAAAACAGTGTATTCACATTACATTTTTACATAGAATCAAATATTTTTAATTTGCTTTACATAATAAACAAATATATCTAAACATAAATCCCAGTTTGATACATGTTTTGGTTTGAATTATCGTGATGGTAATGTTATAATTGCTCTGGTAACAATAATATTTCTTGCTGTGGATGGAACCAGTACTGAAAGCTATCCCCCTATGAACATTAATTCATAATTATTTTTCAATAACAGGCATCTCTAAAAAAAATATTTGCACAAATGGAAGTGGTAATGTAGATCAATACAAAATCTATAAGAGTCCCAAGGCTTATTTTGGACATTATTTCAACAACAAAACTTTTCTCCACCATCAGGTTTCACTGTATTATAATCAGTCTATAACTATAGTTTAATATATTATGATGGCCTATTGACCATAACCACATAGTGTGTGCAGGATGTATATACATGTGTTGATGATCAACTGATATTTCCTGATCAAGACAGATGTCAACATGTACCAATGTTAGCCTTAGTAACAGATGTTACTAGCCCATGGATTAACAGGGTCATATTGACTTAACCAGATAAATCAGTCATATGAATCTTTTAACAGCTAATTAATGTAATAACTCATTATCACAATAACATGTGTTTTGTCTTAAGTTACCAGCAATGCTTCATTATCTCATTTCACTTGTGAATGAGATACATTTACCATAGCTTATCCATTCATGTAGTGAAACATGATCATTTTACTAAATATGGACAGATTTAAAATATGTAACAGATGACCAATCAAGTGTAGATGGCAGTTACACATGATTTGGGGGGGGGGGGGGGGGGGGGGGGGGGGCATGTCAGAAATCACTGCAGGGGAAATTAAAAACTCCTTTATTGATCCTCTATTTTAGTGCTTCTTGAATATCACAGGAATGCATACTATACTGTTCACTGATAAAAAGCCCCAATGTTGCACAATTGACTATGGGAATACTCTATAAAAACAGATCTCATATTACAATCTTTCTAGGTTATCAGTTTTTAAATACCTCTTCTGCAGACAACTAGCTACTGACACACTGATCTAGAAAACTGATTAAACAGCACACAAACCGGCTCAATAATATTCATAACTTAATACAGTGAAATTCATTTGGGTTTTTAATTCTGAACTTAAATGGACTCAAATTGAGAGGTTTCTCATGCCTAAGATTAAATAAAATATTTTAACAAACTTTTTGCCATAGAAAAATAATATATCCTTACTTGATGTGTCATCAAAAAATGAAGTAGGGCTTGAAGAAGGAGTGCTATAGAGTGATTTCCTTGTTTTCAGTGGAGACTTGTATTTTCCTGTAGTTGGACTCAGCTGTTGTTTACTTTTTAATTTAGTTGTTGATTTAATGCCAGGTCCAGCTCTTGCATCTACAACCTACAATGTAAATTGAATTGACAAACTTCATATAAAATTATCATTATGCCTTATGGCTATGGGAACCATTCTTGACCTTTATTTATGTATGCTTTATCCCAACACGGTTCCACCCTCAAGGTACAACAGTCAAGTTTAAATTAAGATTATTTTGTACCTTAGAAATAAAATTTGTGTTTTCTGTTTAGTTCAGATCAAGGTCAAAAATATAAAGATGGCTTCAGGGATTTCAATTATTCAATACTTTACTTTGCAATTTCCGAAGAAAAACAAATTTGTTTAGTGAACAATAAGGATAATACACTATCTGTTCTAACAGCCTGTCTAGAAAGTAGATGACCCAGATAAATTTTAAATTGAAATTGTATTGATATATTTTAAATCAGCCTTACACAATAACAAGCAGCTGCCTGTTTAACATTTTTGTGGTGGTTTAGCAAATACAATGTACAAGGTATTGGATGCTTTACATGAATCCTAAATGTTACAGTACTATATTTATAAATAGACCTTTCTATTCTAAATTTGAATTGTTTTCCTATACATGTACCACACCAAATAATGCTAGACAAAAAAAAAGATTAAATAAATTTGAAAAAAGGATTAGCAGTATGTATATATATATATATTATATATAAAAAACAATGGCAAAAGACATTTGATATCTCACTTAATGGTGAAAAGATAAGTTGAATATAGCAAGAAAAAAGTAAATTAAAAGATAATACATGAAAATAAATCTAAATTTGATGGAATGATGCATATATATAGTGCCTGAAATGGACGGTCGCCCAGTTGCCAAATGCGACTAATATCTTATTCGGGCAACCAAAAGCTGCTCCAAATTAGGTAGTCACTGGCCCAACAAAAAACGTTTGGGCGATTGCCTAAAAAACCATTGAAAATTGTTGTTTTACCGCAACCGGACATATTTTACTGTAACTTCAACGGTAGATAACTCTTCTATTCTAGTCGAAAAACGGTTTGTTACGAGCACAGCGATTGGTCCAAATACATTTTTGTAGCCAATGAATACACAGCTAATGTAATTTACTGTTCTCCCCAATTATTTATTTTTATCGAGCCAATAAATACACTTTCTACACGTTTTCATGTAATACACAAGTATTCACTAAATATTATAAAAGAAATATGTTTTTTTATGATTTAATTATTAAAAATCACAGACGAAGTGGAAAGTTGTGAACAATAAACTTATAATAATGTTTGCGATCTGGTATCTTCCACGGTTCGGAAATTCATTCATTCAATCTGCTACAAAATGTACATCTACGAATTTCATTTTACAGAAATCGGAAACCTTTTTGTGTCAATCCTTAGGTAATCATTGAAAAACTTTTTCACAACAACGGAGAGAAAATCGTTGACAGTTGTCAAACTACGGAAACGATCTGGCCTGTCACTTCTTTTCAACTTTTCAGACATATAGTTCATGTACACGGCTACATTTTAATGACAATTGGAAGTGGTTTTCTTTTTTGGAACCAGAACTTTTGCTTATAAATTAAAAAATAACAGGAAAAGTTAACAGTTGTTTATTTAACAGAAAATGACAGCACCGTTTGTTATTTCAACAAAGTGAGATACTTATTTGGAATGAATAACCAACTAACATTACCCCGAACTGAGAAGTTATTTTACTTTAAAATCACTTCTTCATAGTGAATTGAAACAAGTGATGTCACTCTTCACTCTGGGGAGTGCAAGAGCAGTCCTTGTAGTGGCCTTAGTTTACTTTTTTCCAGATGTCTTTAATGTGATCATAGCATTGATCTCCCCTTACACAAACCAGCCTTTTATTGTCCTCATCCGATGGACTAGCATCGTTTCTTAAGACCACCCTAGCCAATGGCGTCAAGGTTGTCAAAAAGGTTATAACAAGTAAATTCAGGTTTCATTTGATAGCAATATATGCATTGGGGTGTTTTCGCAATTTCAGCTCAGTGTGGGAAACCATTTTTTTCAAACACTCGCCAAAATGGCGAGTGGACTGAAACAAGTACTCGCCAAAATGAAATATAGCTCGCCATGTTTGGCAAGTGACATTTTTTTAAAACTCACCAACAAATACCAAATAAGCAATACAGTAATGTTCAACAATTTATTTTGCAGATTTTGACAAGTCATTAACTTCGTCAAAAAGGATCAACACTCTATTAAGAGCTGCGTTGATATCTTCTTCCTCAATTTCGTTGTCTTCGTCTTTTAAGTTTTAATGTGGGTATAAAACATGTTTGTCAAACCTGATTCCGACACATATATAACTTTATGTTTTCGCTACGAATTCGTTTGAAATATTTCAAAACCAAATTATTTTATTTGCACTAATTTTAAAAGTCATCATATCTATTTGTAATGAAACAATATTTCATTTAATCGTGAATTCGACCTTGGCAAAATTATGCGGGGTCAGGATTGTATACTTAATTTTTCTGTTGACAGAAATGAAGTGTCATGACTCATGGCGGAATGTTTTCTAATTGAGTACAATGATTAATAAAATGTTGGATAAATGACAGTTAACAGAACATTTAACTGTTTGGGAGCTATGATATATTAAAGCTGTAACCAGTTATCGTGGAAAGTGTTTTCAAGTTCCTACTTGCCTTACAACTGTTACTCGCCATTTCGGCGAGTATAAAGTGGATCTTACTCGCCACCCGAAATTTCCACTCGCCTTAGGCGAGCGGTCGTTTCCCACACTGCAACTACACACCTGTACCTACCAAAATTACCTTGAAGAGCCCCCCTCCCCCCCCTCTTAAGACTAGTGTAAGAATGAATTTTAATGTTATTGATATCTGATGTCTATTTTTCATAAAAAAAATATGTCACAAAATGTTTGGGCCACCATTATGCCATTTGGACCAGTGACACTAATTTTTTACTGGCACAAAAACAAATTTTTCGGGCCAGCCTAAGGCTGGCCCTCATTTCAGGCACTGTATATATATATTGAATTTTTTAAAATAAACTTGACAGTTTGTATGAATTCATTTTCATCATATTAAAGGTGACACAGACTGGTATAATGTCAAATACTTGTGATCACAACAGACTAGTATAATGTCAAAATATGTGTGATAACACGATTTAATGTTAGGAATAAGGAAGTGGGATAGACTGACATGATTATATATACTGTTGATCAAACAGGATAAACTTGTTTGACCACTGTCTGTCATCATATCTGAATTGTACCCTCTGGGTGATGATAAACCAAAATATTACCCCAATACCCCCTGTAACCAAATTATCATCCACAATCAATCAATATTAACAATTAATACCAAATTGTGAATAAACATCAATTACACCATATCCCAACCCCATTAATAAATGAACAAACAATTAATTAACCATTCATTTTAATACTATAATCAAATATATTATTGTCTTTTATATTAACCAACAATAACAATAATCTTTATTCTTCTAAACTTATACGATTATGTAGTCTAGTCTATAAAAGAAATAGGGTTACCTAGGTTTTAAACTCTCATTTATACTTCTAATTAGCTTGAAAAGTTTTTTTTTGCACATTTTATGACCATAACAATTTTTAGCCATATTTTCATGTCAATAACTTATATATACCACAAGACAAATGTCAACAATGTTAACATTACATAATATTTTCTATGACATGTCTTAAGATACACATTACCCTGAACTTGATGGACAGGTAAACTGACCTATTTATGAATTATAGTAGGTAATCAATCAAGTAGACTTTACTGTGGAATTTAAACTATGACAAATAGTTCAGTGTACAAATATTTACACACTACAACAAAAGACATTTGTACAACAATGTAACATAAATTATGCACAGCTACTTAATTTTAATAAAGAAAAAAGTTATTATCAGAGACCAAAATTCCATGATTATAAACAATTGGTGATATTCTAGTATTTGACTATTATATGTTATTTATGATAAAAAGGTATAAAAACTATTATTTTGATATCAGATTATTTTCACCAAAAAAAGGAGGACAACAGATTAGATTCTAATATTGTAAAAGTTCCATATTAAGAAAATAAAAGAAAAACTTATTCAATAATATATAGGGAATGAAATAAAATAATTGTCATGTACAACAACCCATTAGTTGAGAAGTTAAATCATGAGTTTGTGTTGTGGCTAAAATATATTATTCTGATTAATAAACTGGTCTTTTTGAGACAATTTTCGGTACCTATGATGAGTTTCAGTTCCATGTCATTTAGAACAGGTTCTATTACTAAAATTGTTTAAACGAAATTGAAACTCGTCTGTTGCAATTTTTTTTTTAGAAGTATTTGTTTGATGATTTAAAAAAAGATACAGCATTAGCACAAAAATAACTACAATATAATTTTACGTGAAGATAATACAGTACTTACATGATGCCAGTGTCTATTTGTTCCAGTAGGTAGCTTCTTCCACCTTTTGACCAATAGAACACAAGCATTACATATTTCCCCAGAACGCCTTTCCTTTATTCTAAAGCAGTTTTCAAATTCACATTCATAACGTTTGCTATCAGTAAATCGTGAGCTTGAGGATTTGGCACGGCAAATACAACAGCCATTGTTACTCCGATAAATCTTTGGTTTATGAAAACTGAACATTTTTCAAATTTAAAATTATTCAACTGATCTGAAAAATATTTAAAAATAACACATTAAATAAATAATTTTTAGTTTATTTCATTTCTACTATTACTATTAATCAGAACAAAAAGATAATCAAATAATACGTTATTCATAAAAATAATAACATGTTAGCTTAATTAATCTATTACAGGTCACATAACTACTACTGTACCCCTACACAGTCACAGTGCACAAAGAGGAAGTTCATTAATTATCATTTATTTAACTCTGTCCCCTCTACACATGCTACACAAGAAATCTGAATCTGATTAATTATCATAAAGTTTAATAACTCGGCCATCTACCTGTTTTTATGCCATTTTATAGTTTTCTGGTAAAAATCAATTATCCGCTAAAGAAATTGTTTCTGTTGTAAATGGCGCTGCTAGTGTCAATGTCCACTCATCATAGTTGTGATCAATAGGCCATTCGCGGTAACTGTGTCAATAACCGCTAGAACAAGTTACGCTTCACGGCGTTTTCCTATTTTGGAACAAAGGAATTTATGATTGGCGCAGGCCCAGATCAAGTTCATCGTGTACATACATGTGCACAGTTTTCTTACAATATCTTAAATAACATAACAGAAAATAAATATATTTCCTTACAATTAACAATAAACAAGAAGCAATCTACATACTTTCGAATTATTAAGCTGTCATTTTGTCTATCAAATGAGAAAAACAAAAAAATTGCAACCGCTCCTTACACACCGGTAACATTTCGATTATATTCCATCATGTAATATAAATTTTTGAGAAAAATGAAGTATAACAACTCATATTTTTGATTGAAAAATATACATTTATATCTCAATAATCAAGTTTATTTCAAGAATTCCTACCTGAATAATTTTTTCTTGACTGTCAGACTTTTTTTTCTGTCGTTTGAAAAGTAACTCGATGTTCAAGTGTTCGCCTGAAGTGAAACATCAATGAACACGCATGCGTATTCAAATTTATTATGACAACAGCGGGGATGCTTTTTATTTTCACTAAAATATAATTATTTATTATTATTTTAGTATATTATAGAGATTAGAAATATACTATATATTTTTAAAAAATATTTTATATTAAAAAAAGAAAAGTCTCGTGAGAACGGACGAAATTTCATTATGGGATATCTTCAGCGTCGCCATTTTGAGAAGTAATCGTTCCCGCCTGACATGATTTATTCCCGAATTATATTGTTTATGTAATGCAATAACCATTGATTTCTGTAACATCCTATTCCCCAAACATAAGATATTTGGTTGCACCTGATGTCATACAACTGACACCATGATGCTCTTGAAATGACAACAGAAAAGAGTGGAGACCATTTGATATTGAATATTTGCTTCGTGTTTACAGTCGAAAAATAACAACACTTTATTGTCCTCAAGGTTAATATCGGAACAAATATTTGACTGAATTTTAAGAAATTGATTAAATGTAACATATATAGTTTACTTACAAAACAATGGTAAATTACGACAGTTTGTAGCCTACTTTCTGTTTACATCGTGTTTCCCCTATTTTTGGTGGTGTTCGTTATTTCACAGACCCAGGTTCCATTTTAAAGTATATCAACATTATTTATTGCAATATAGTATATTATAGAATAAAACTACTATTTTTTTGGTAGTTTTATTTATCTTGTGTATTGTCCTTCAAGATTGAAGTAGAAGATATGCTACAACCTGGCCTACATTACAACGTCGACTCAAAACAAAACTTATTATGTTTTACAAGATTGTTCACCATATAGTTGCAGTTCCTACAACAATATTAATACCAACAGACTCATGAATCGGACAGTTTCATCCATTTACATACAAACATCTTCATGCATTCAAAGATCTGTACAGGTACTCATTCTTTCTGATCACAATCATTCACTGGAATTTACTACCTCAAACTATAGTTCTATGCCCAACAGTCAACACGTTTAGAGAACAGCTAACACCAACTGTTCTCAGCCATCTACAATCACAAATTTAAATAAAAATGAAATTTTAAATAGTTTTAACCACAAAATTTATTTCTGTTTGGCACCACTTGTAAATATGTTATAAATTGACTGAATTTACTATTATTTCTTTATGACATTTATTCCCACGCATGTGCAACAGCTAGTGATCATCCAGTGGATGGATAGCTGTATACCGAAAGAAGAAGATCACAAGATTTCTATATTAGTGATTGCATAGGAATCCTATAGTGTATCCTTGGGCCCTTGTTGACGATCATCCTACTTTAGGATACTTTAGGATCTTCTATGGACGTTGGTCTCTCAACCACTATGTCCGCATCTTCTTCATCAATATCTAATATAAACTTCTTGTGACTTCCGGTCTTAACCTTAATTTCCTCTTAGGCCAAAAAAAAAATATGTGTGTTTCCGATCGACCGACCGACCCTAAAATTTTACCGCCGACCCTAACATTTTTTATGCCAAAAAAAAAATAGTTCGGCTAAATCCGGAAATTTGTCTCCGTTTCCATGTTTGTTTCCGAATTCAACAATAGATGCTTGACTGTTACGATATTGACGGAATTGTCTTCATTTCCTTGTACATTTGATCGATGTTTGGAACTAAAAACATTGTACTGCATGTCAAATAATTAATAAGCAGTAGTAAGAAAGAAACAAACAAGTTTGTGTGATTTTAGAGGAAGGAGCATACTTGTAGGTTTAAAAAAAAAAAAAAAAAAAAATCCCGACCTACCGACCCTAATTTTGAAGACCATGCAATCGGAAACGCACATATTTTTTTTTTTTGGCCTTGTAGTCATATTTCACCTCCTGGTTTTCCCAATTCTTGTCCAGCAATATTTCAAAGCTCTGTTTTTGCTTGTACTAACTCTTGTGGCAAATAATTCCATATGTCAGTCACCCTGTTCTTAAAGCTGTGTTTTCTAAAATTCTGTCTGCAGTTTCCTTTTTGTATTTTTTTACTATGTCCTCTGGTTTGATCTGTCCTACTCATTTCAAAAAATCTTTCTGTCACATCCTTATAAATTCCATTTACTATTTTGAATGTTTCAATCATATCCCCTCTTAATCTGCGATACTTCAGCGTTGGCCTTTTTGAGCTTTTTCAGCCGGTCAGTGTAACTCCGTTGTTTCAATGATGGTACCTGGTTTGTTGCTCGTCTCTGCACATTTTCTATTAATTCAATGTCCTTCTTAGTGTAAGGGGACCACACTGCCGCTGCGTATTCCAAATTTGGCCTAACTAGAGCTTGAAACAAATATCTGAAGCTAGTTTCATCGAGGAAGGTGTAAGTTCTCCTAATTAGTCCCATTATGCTATTAGTTTTGTTGACTTTTTGTGTAATATGTTTACTGAAACTTAAATTTCTATCTACTAGCACTCCTATATCCTTTTCTCCTTCTGACATTTCCAATTCAACCTCTTCCCCTTGATTATTATATAAGTGGTAGCTACTTTTGTTCTCTAATTTTGTCTTGTTTGAAACTGTCATGACTTTATTCTTGTTTGGATGAAATTTCAGTAGCCATGTGTCTGACCATTTTTGGAGTTGATCTAGATCTGCCTGTAAACCACTTACGTCATCTTCACAGCTTATTTCCTTGTAGATTTTTGTATCATCAGCAAATAAATATGTTGATGCATTCACACATTTCGGCATGTCATTTATGTATATAACAAACAGTATGGGGTCTAGTACTCTCCCTTGTGGTATGCCACTCGTTACCAGTCGATCTCTGGATTTTGAGTTATTCACAGACACTTAGTCCTCAAAAGTAAGTTTGATAATAGTAAGGCCATGAGAAAATGATTGTCGGTTTCCCCTAACCCGACTGGGTCAAATTTTTACTGCCGGGTCGTTATCTTTTATTACTAATAAATAAAATAAAATAAACACCGGCAATGTGTCTTCTAACTCAGTGATATGGAGATTTTGGTTATCGTAAACAATTTCAGTCGTGTCTTTTTTTATGTTTTTCCACATGTCAAAGTCATTGATCTAGATCGCCAAAGCGCTTACGATATTGGTAAAATGACCATGATCTAAAAACGTGTACGTGATGTACAGTATGCATAAAATGGCCACCGTCGGTGTGCCCAGTGGAACTATTCTGGCTGTTCATTTACAGAAATTTCAGTGTTCTCCATTTTTGCTCAGTGATGGGCAGTCTTCCCGAAACTTGCTGAGAAGTTGTCAGTCATTCGGACTGACAGACATGAAAATCTTGTCAGACCGAAAAATATTTTGCCGGTCCGAAAAAAAAGTCCCAAAAAATTCACTGTCACATGCATAATGTTTAGTTTGGCCTTTTTAGAGTGATTTACCCTAGTATTAGCAATTGGGCACCTGATTTTACCTCTGGTTTTTATAGAGGTTAAAGTAATTCAGTTTTCAGTGTTGTTCAAAATTGTATATGTTGTCTTTTATAGTGTGTCTCGAGTTTTGTTGTTTTGATGACCTTGTACTATAGGTCAATGGTTATATGAAAGACGTCATGTCATTGGCTAATATATATACAAATAACCAATCGTGTCATGATCGTCTTCACAAATGGGTTTTGTTGAAACCGGAAATGTATAAAAGGGATGAAAACAATGAAAATTATGTAATTTAAAAATAAAATTAAACACTGATCAATGCCTTTCGGACAAAATCTGAGGTAACTATTATACCAAACATTCGGTATTACAGAGTTGGCGAAAACTTTTTTTTTCTGTCTGACATTGGGTCAGACAGGAACTGGGGTTCTGTCTTACCCATGGGCTTTGTGTCTGTCCCACCATTTTTTTGTAATATTGTATATAACCTGTCAAATTTAGTTTTTTTTATACAGAACTGAATGCAAGATTACCTATAGTCATAATCATTAAACAACTCAATTAAATGTTTTTCTGTATACATATTTTTATCTAAAAAGATAAGGCAGATATAGCCAACAATCTGTATCTAATGGTCCGATCACGTTCCGAATATTATACATTAATGTCAGTTTCCGGTTTGCCTACATTTTTTATTTCAGTTAAGAATATGAATCTGCTGTCATCTTCAATATATAAGCATCTCAAAACATATTTATTTAAACACAAACAATCTTTGATACTTGGGGAGTGCGGAAGTCAACTTATTTATGTACTCAGTAATATATTTCAGTTTTAATGTTCCACGTTTTGCAGGTGCTGGTTCCTACTAAAAGGATGTTTACATTTACGTACATTTGTACAGGAGTTTCGATTACAAAGAGGAACGTGTCGGTCTGACAGAATAAATAAACAAATTTCAAATCTCTGTCTGACATTTTAATAAAACTGAAAACGGAATTTAATGCCATTGGCAGTGGAAATTGGGAGGGAATAAATTTCAATCGCCAGTCCTTTCAAATATCTATGTTTTACCGGACATTCGGTCCGATATATATTTTGAAATCGTCGGTCCTACTGCATTTCTGTCGGTCAGGACCGATGGTTTTCGGGAAGTCTGGATGGGTGGTTGTTTTTTGTTGCTGACTTTTATAGTGTGTTTTCATTTGTTCGCCGTTCCACTTAAGTACGCATAATCACGACAAAAATAATATAAAGAATACTTTATATTTCCAATTTTATGCTTCTACTTGCTACTGCAATTTTATTTCATTTTCAACATGTCTCTCTTAATTCTTCTTTCTCTTGTAATTTTCCTTAGCAAAAGAGATTTCATCACAATTTTTTTCAAAAGTTTTAATTTTTCTGTTGATTCCTTTGCCTTTTCAACCAAGATATGACTTTCTAAGTTTCCCCCAAATGTTCATGGCTGTCCTGAAATCAAATTCTGAGTCATCCGGTCCATGTATTGAAACCATCATTAATCCTTGACAATCCATACATCTGAACCATTTTTTGGTCTTTGGTTGTATTTTTGACAAATGGAACAGAAGTATCCTTCTGGAGTGACAATGAGCCACTTGAAGTCCTGTTCATGTTTTCCTTCACTTTCATGTCTGATCCTTTGTTTATGCCTGGCTGGCGAGTCCGTTTTCTGTCTTTTATCAGCTAGCTCAGGTTGGTTTTCTTTGTCGCCGTCATCTCTTTCTTTCCGTTTTCCAAAGAAAAATGAAGTTAAAGATGACTGTCAGTCTGTGTTAGTCATTTTTTTTCAGTCGGCAATGAAAACAACCCACAAAATCATTGTCGATTCAATATATGTTTAGACACGTCGATTAAAACATTCTGATGATTGTAACATAAGGGCCACATGAAATGCAACACAGGATTTTAATTGGGATCAATACGCAAGTTGGGAAAACGATGATAATTTTCTGACCAGCTTTGAAAAATGAATGTCGGTCTGAAGAGAATTATAGCTGGTCGGCGAAGCTGGCTATAACCAGCAATGGAGAACACTGAGAAATGTTTGCATTTATCAAACGAAATAAGAGTGATGCAAAATTTTTTACATAGCAAAACCTTTGTTATATTTTCTGACCTTCATGGGAAAGATAGCAAAACCGTGATTTGCAATATCTCTTGAGAAAAAAAAAAGAGAAAAAAAAACCTGCCTGCCTGCCCTTAAAAATTTCCCTATGATAGGGGAAACCAACAATCAATTTTACATGGCCTAATGATAGCCAGTATATACATTCAGTAGGTAATTGTCACGGGTGATCGACTGTCGGTCGATGTTGGAATATGGATCATCGATCTTGAAACTTTGACTGATTCCCATCACTAATTTTTGCATTCTAACACTGTACAACTCACCTGATCTAAAGGGCCAAGTGAAATCATGCCACCAATTTGTATCTTTGGAATGGAACTAAGCTTTTCAGAATGTTACTTCCAGTCATAACTTTTGCTCCATTCAGAAATTCAACATGGACTAAAAACCTTAGAAATAATATTTATAATATATTTTTTTCATATTGTAGATATCGACATGTTTTGGAAATTTAATTTATTGACAACTTCAAAGATTGACACTCTCCTTGAGAAAGAGGTAAGTTTTTAAACATCTGTAGAAAGGAGGAATTGTAATTATCGTACAGTAGAAATTTGCTGGCTCGAACTCGAAGGAACTGTCAAAATCTGTTCGAGCTATCAGTAGTTCGAGCCACCGAGGTCCTGTAATTTTAGAGAGAAAAAAATCTGGTTCTGACCCGGACAGTTTCATTACGCTATGATAACTAATGCACAGTAAAGTGGGCCTTTCTTGTAAAAAATATTTAATCCTTTAGACAGTTCTCAAAGACTACGGCTTCTGAATACCTCTTTGGCATCTTCAAACGTTCCTTAGAAACACTTTTTTCACTTTGTTCGCTATCTATTTTATAAACAGGAAATATGAGATCGGGTATTAACACTTGGATCGATATCGGTATAATGCTGATAATTCGGATATATATTTTTAATGGCCAATTTAAAATTTTTAGCCATTTTCTTTTTTTTTTAATATGAATTTGAAGAATAATTGTTTCTTTTGGTATTATATACACATAAAAACTCATGTTAATCGGAATTTCAGAACGAGTACATTTCTTTTGTTTTTGGTATTGAACATTGAGACCACACAGTTTGATATTATTCGATCCCAGCAACTATAAAGATAAAAATAATATTCTCAATAATAATAATTCATGTAATAACCAGGGATGTCAATAGATTTTGAAGTAGCAGGAGAAAATTGAAAAGTAGCAAGCAAATTGATGCGGATGGTGCGCCAGGGGTCTCAAGGCCCCCGAAGCTCTGGGATAAATGGTGCAAAATCCTGCATTCTAGGCCTCTCCTGGCACTTAATTTCATTATTGAAACTTCATTTTTTTTGTACTATTTTTCTCATGTTTTCAGCAATTGTTCAAGATAAAAGACCCTTTTTTACTACTTTTGATTATATTGTGGCAGTGATTCAGGCACTTCAATTTGTTGACTACAAAGATGTATTAAGATTTTATTTCTTCAATGCAATTTAACTTGAAAAACAGAACAGTTAACTAACTATAAATGTAGTTTAATTCAGTATGGTGATGAAAAAGTTTTAGTTCAAAATTTCATTGAAAACTGAGCACTCTTTCATTTTATAATGCTTTTCATTTTATTTTGCATCACTGTCTATTCTTTGCTTTTTGAAAAAGCTGTCCAGTAAACCTTGTTTACATCTTTTTTTGCTCTGCACCGCCATAGCGTGTTTGATAAGGGTGCTCCTGTATAGGAGAAACGTTTATAATTTTGTAAAGTGTCATTCGGAACTCATCGCAATATTCCTAAAAAAAAATAGAAAAAAAACCGAGAATATGTAACCCGGATAATTCAGTCCCCCTCCATCTACGATTTCATCTCCGATTAGCGGAAAATAACGACTGATATTATTCGGGTTAGAGGATATACATGTAGCGATGTTTATTTGTAAAAATCGGCAAACGTAAACATACTGATCAGTAGATACACGCACTGTACGTTGTATTGCTGATACTAGATAAATTTTCTCTCATTATTTTTTTTAAAGAGAAAAAGTAACCGGCGGTGACAGTTTGAATTACTGGAGATTTTCGCCGGTTGCCGGCTTCTAATGTCATCCTTGATAACAATTTCAAATATTGTTTTAATCAACTTTATTACGATTGTAAACATTTGATTGTTTTAATTATTGTCGAGTGTAGGCTCGGCTTGGTACAATCAGCGACACCGGTCTCGGGTTCAATAATTGTTCTTTATTAATCGTAATTAATGGTCAATAATCAAGCCACAATTGAATTTAATGACTAATTAACACAAATGATGAAAATTTTATCCCTCTACCTGTAATTGTTAAGTAAACAATTATCTGTTGGTAATCTGACATTTTTCACACCTTGCAGTAAGCACATTCAACGGTAACATACATCTGTCAATTAAATTGCCATGTTCGAGTTTGGCATGGTAAAACTCGTGATTTTATTATTGACAGGCCCATTTATTGAGTTCGACTGTTCGAAGTATCGGTGTTCGAGCGAAAGAAGTTTTTTTTACTTAGAAATATAGGGAAAATTGACCGGACTTTCAAATCAGTTCGAGCCATCCATGGTATTCGACCCATCCGAGTTCGAGGCATCAAGGTTTGACTGTATTTGAATACCATCTGGTCAAGGAATAGGAACTGAAGTTCTCCAATATGTATGAGTTCTTGTATGACATGTCTTTATCACATATTTGTATGTAATACATACTTTTTTGCATGTGTGATAATTATATAATAGTTACTGATATGGAGGGCAATATCAGGATATACAGACTGCCCAAGGGTCGTGGTACGGAACAGTGAAAATGATATTGCCGGAGGCGAGGGAAATATCTATTTCATGGTCCGTACCACGACCCGAGGACAGTCTGTATATCCTGATTATTGCCCTCTATATCAGTAACTATTGTGTTTATTGAATTGAAGACACACAAAATATAAATTTTTCAAGAAATCAAGAAACCTTGACAGAAACTGCAATTTCAGGAATAAATAAAACCTTACATACAGACAAATGAACATTTTTAATGTACTTTTAATCAGGATCATTAAAGGTGTTTTAAAATTTCTATTAATGCTGATATAGACCAGTCCAAAAACCGTGGTTAAACCGGTAGCACCAGTCTGTATGGTTTTTGGACCAGCCTATATCAGCAACCCAGTCAGTATTGCGGAATAGTGAAGGTCACATGGAGAGTGTTCAACCAATTAAATGCATGCTTTTTATTCTGATCTTCAATAAACGAAGATGTGCCCGGGCCAAATAACCGGTTATTATGCCCTGCATCGATGACGTCATTGTGATACATAAGCAAACATGACAGACGAGGAAGCATACAACAAACCGATACAGCACTGAGGGATGAAGAATGTCAATGCAAAACGTAAAACTGAGAGTGACAAAAGGATATTCAAGGATGGGCTATCAACAGTGGGAGAACTCCGTAATCCCGAAGATATTGGAGGCGAGGAGATGAACATGCACCTGGCAAGATTTTTTTTCAGCGCGCATGAAATCTAAACAGGATTACGAACTGATTCATTGAAATGTATCTAAGCTTCCATCAGTAGATCGGCCTATCTAAGTGATGGCGAATGTTGATATTCACGTCAACGTGTCGATTATTGAGAACTATGAAAATAGAACAGTTACTCCAATTTCCGTCAGTTATAACTCATTACTCTGTCCAATCAACGGTTACTAATAATAACTCTGTCCAGCAGACCGTTATCGATGTGGCTCCCAGTATGACCAACTCTAGAATAACACTATTCTCATAATCAAATATCCAGGGAAATCTGACAATAATTTTTTTGGCATAGATGATAAGAATTGGAACTCGGATATATATTGAAAAGTGATGTTTAATAGTTGTGATAAATATGGGGAATTATATTGCAGAGTTTTACACGTTATTTATTTTGTTGTTATTTTGATAAATAAACATAAATTCTACATTTATTTTTAATTTATTTCAGTCATGGTTAAATATGTGATAAACAGATTATAACATGGCATTTTCCATATCGGCCCAGGTATCAGCCCAAGTGATATGGAAGTCTCAGGATGATACCAGGACCGATATGGAAAAGACCATGTTATAATCTATATGTATCAGATGATTCAGATCACATGGTTTCCTTACTAATATAGAATAGTAAAATTTAATTTCTGGTTTATAGGATGTCACTCTTCAAGAACTCATGGATGAAGGAGACATACTACAGGAATGTAAAGCTCAGAATAGGAAGCTCATTGATTTGTAAGTAAAACTTGTCAGTCACTGACAATTATGTCAAATCTGTTTTATCTATTTCACTTGTGTGTAAATAGCCAGTGGCTCTAAGTGTTTGGTGTATGTAAAGTCATTTAGGATTGGAACAAACAAATCTAACATGTTCATGTGACACAATATTGACTTTCAACTGCACATATGACAGTAATTATTGATTTAGAGAATGGGAAAATGGGGACAGATGAAGAAAACTAGTGTGGGTCACACAAAAATTTGAACTTATTTGAAAGATATTTGAACCTTAAGAGTTGCAGAGTTGGCGAAAACTTTTTTTTTCTGTCTGACCAAATGTCAGACAGGAATTGGGGTTCTGTCTGACCCATGGCCTTTGTGTCTGTCCCACCATTTTTTTGTAATATTGTATATATCCTGTCACATTTTGTTTTTTATACAGAACTGAATGCAAGATTGCTTATAGTCATGATCATTAAACAACTCAATTAAATGTTTTTCTGTATACATTTTTTATATCTAAAAAGATAAGGCAGATATGGCCAACAATCCGTATCTAATGGTCCGATCACGCTCCGAATATTATACATCAATGTCAGTTTCCGGTTTACCTACATTTTTAATTTCAGTTCAGAATATGAATCTGTTGTCATCTTCAATAGGCCTATATAAGCATTAGTGGTGTACCGATCATCGGAAACATCGACTAATCAGTCGGACGTCGTCATATGCTTAACTTTGTTCTTTGATTGGTTTTTTTTTTCTGTCTCCATACTGACAAAAAATATTGCCGTTTTATACCAGCTGGTTTTTTTTTGCCCTCATACTGACAAACATCTGGCAATTTTGTCCAAGCGTACTTTTGACACTCAGTCAATACACATATTTGGACTAATCTATTATTTATCTACTTCCCGGAATAGTCCATTTTATATCAGGTGTTACACATATGGAAAACGATCTTTTGTTTTGTTCTAAGTTAATGTTTACAAATGGAAAAATTGTAATTTGTAAATATATTATTTGATTTTATTCAAATCTTTACTTTTGTCAAAAACATATTTGGACTAGTCTATTATTTATCTATCTATATCAGGTGTTACACATATGGAAACGTTCTTTTGTTTTGTTCTATTTTAAGGTTAATGTTTACTAATGGAAAAATTATAGTTTATAAATTTATGATACAATTTTATTCATATCTTTACTTTTGTCAATCATACTCTTGAAATAAAGACTATTTGATTAATTATAGTCAGTAAATACATTTAGCAGGCAATTGTCACTGATGATCGATCATCGGTCGATGTTGATATAACGATCATCGATCTTGAAAATGTTACCGATTCCCATCACTAATAAGCATCTCAAAACATATTTAATTAAACACAAACAATCTTTGATACTTGGGGAGTGTGGAAGTCAACTTATTTCTGTGCTCAGTAATATATTTCAGTTTTAATGTTCCACGTTTTGCAGGTGCTCGTTCCTAAAGGATATTTACATTTACGTATCTAGAGGAGTTTCTATTACAAATAGGAACGTGTCGTTCTGACAGAATAAATAAGCAAATTTCAAATCTCTGTCTGACATTTTAATAAAATTGAATTTAATGTCATTGGCAGTGGAAACTGGGAGTGAATAAATTTCAATCGCCAACTGGACGACCACAAAGTAATATTTTCGTGACGGACATTGGGACAGACACGGTTCATTAATTAATCGGACCGACTGTTATTCTGCCGGTCAGGTCCGACGGGTCCGACGATTTTTGCCAACTCTGGAGTTGATCATGTCTATTAGTCTGGACCCTTCCACAAACATATATTTATACTTCCAAATATCTGAATTCAGTATAAACAGTAACTGGTCTTAAAACACAAATCAAATAAAATTCAAAAGATCATAATGATCTTATCAGCGGAGTGTTGTCATGGTTGTGATCATATGATAGTGGGATTTCCTTCACATATACATGTAGTTCGAATCCCACTCAGGCGAGGTGTACTCGATATAACATTATGTGATAAAGTTTGTCAGTGACTTGCAGCAGGCTGGTGGTTTTCTCTGGGTACTCTGGTTTCCTCCACCAGTAAAACTGAAATAATATAGCTGAAATATTGTTGAAAATGGCATTAAGCACCATAACCCTAACCCTAATGATTCTATCAGATTACTATAGATTTATGTTGCTTCAGTTAGCTTTGGTGTTGTAATGATACCAGTTATCTTGTATATGACGATGATGTTGTAAATATCCAGATTTATATTTTCAGTATTGTGACAGCAGACAATATGGATTTGATGGTTAAAATGATAACAGTGGAACCAGAAGATGAAGAAGACGAAAAGGCTAAATACAAGTATGAATATGTCATTTATCTAGTTAGAGATGAGGCCAGGACAGGTGTAGAATTTAAGCTATAATTTGTACTAACCAGCCCTGAACTAGTAGATCAAATAATATAATGACCTAGGAATTCTACTAGCCCAACAAACTTGGGAGATAATTAATAAGAAAATGAAATTAACATTATATTTTCACAACATCTTTACCACTCAAGGTACACATGATTTATCTAATTAGTTGGTTGGTTTATGGTGTTAACAATATTTCAGTTATATCGTGGCGGTCAGTTTTATTGGCGGAGAAAACCACAGACCTGTCGCAGGTCACTGACAAGCTTTACCACATAAAGTTGTTTCAAAAGTCCACCTCGCCTGTGCAGGATTCGAACTTACAATGTTAGTTACAGTTAGAACGAAGATTAATGTAATGACATTGCATGCCATTTATCTAGTAACCACATTAAATTAATGACTTATTTTTTCAGATATCCTAACACTGCATGTGTCTAGTAACCACATTAAATAAATTATTTTTATTTTTTCAGATATCCTAACACTGCGTGTGAACTGTTGACCTCTGATGTACAACAGATTACAGATGCACTAGCTGGATCAGAAGAATTAGTTATCAGACTATACAGCTTTCTAGATGGAGAAAAACCTCTCAATCCTTTATTAGCCAGCTTCTTTAGTAAAGTGATGGGATTACTGATCACAAGGAAAAGTGAAATGGTTAGTAGTTATCATTGTAGCTACAGTAAAACCTGTCTAAATGGTTAGTAGTTATCATTGTAGCTACAGTAAAACCTGTCTAAATGGTTAGTAGTTATCATTGTAGCTACAGTAAAACCTGTCTAAATGGTTAGTAGTTATTATTGTAGCTACAGTAAAACCTGTCTAAATGGTTAGTTGTGATTAGGTCAGTTTCTCTGTTACCATACAACATAGGCTCACCATATTCGGTCCACACATTTCTCATTGATGATACAAGTCAGTTAGACTTGTCACCTGACATTGACCTCATTTTCTGGGTCAATTTCTCCATTGATATAACCTAGGCTCACCATATTTGGTACACACATTGATCATGGTGGGTGGATGTCAGCCAGACATGTGTCACCTGACATTGACCTCATTTTCTGGGTCAGCTGACTTAAATTAACATCAAATTTTTGTGAGGTCGGTTTCTCCATTAATATAACCTAGGCTCACCATATTTGGTACACACATTGATCATGGTGGGTGCCTGTCAACCAGGTATGTGTCACATGACATTGACCTCATTTTCATGGTCTACTGAATTTTATTGAATTTATGTCAAGTTTTTGTGAATAAGTCGGTTATTCCATTACCTTATTTATAACCAAGGGTCGCACATTGAAGATGTTGGGTACATGTCAGTATTTATCTATATATCACATTTTCTTAATTTAAGTTGCATGTACATGTACTTTAAATATGTTTATTTTATGGAAAACAAATCTCACAAACTGGTTGCAGGGTCAGGCAAGATATAGATCTGTGTACACTATAAGTTATCTACGTGTCGACCCGTGGGCATTGAGATTGTACCACTCTGAAGCACTTCTGTATAGCCTGAGGCGAAGCCGAAGGCTGTACAGTGGTGCTGAAGGGTGGTACAATCTCAATGCCCACGGGTAGACACGTAGATAACGATTTTATCCCCGGTTTGAAAGCAAAAACTGATTTTTAATGGATTTTCTTGTTCTTTTTATAACGTAATCATGACGTTTTTGTACTTGCGGAGTGAAATGCCATAGCTCATGTGAAAATTTGGGTGAATTTCGATAAAGTGTAGGGAGATACCTTTGATATCACCCTACAGCTAATCATTTTTAACGTTTTTTTGGTCTTATTTTGTTGTAATTTAATTTCTTGTATTTGGCACGTATTGTGACGTGAATAGCGTTACATTATACATGACGTCACTAGTAATAGGATCGAGAATTCTCTTGATATAAAAAAATGCTTGGTACATATTTTGGATGGTATTAGTACGATAAAACAAATGAAGAATTGATGTGAAAACAATAATGACAAATGATTTTAAAATGATTGTATTCAAACAATTGACCATTTCTATAAAGACGCAACATGACAACAAAATCAATGTTTCATGTAACGCGAATCAGCAAAATGTTACACATGCTAAACATGACCATCAATACCGTAGGAACTTTAAAAATCTCTCAACATTATTTGGTGCATTGTTTGTTTTTTCTGCATTTATTGAGACGCTTGATCTTTTTTTCTCTCAAGAAATAAGTCCTCCGTTCTCCATTCCATGTTGAATGCAAAGCACTTTGAGATTGTTTACGTTTTACACCATCTTTACATAATGCATTGCAACGTAAAGACCCCCCAGTGACGTTACGTAACTACCAGCCGGTAGCATGGGTTTTGTACCAACGGGTCACCGACCAATCAAAAACCGACATTTTTATCAAGCCGGAGATAAACTTGTTTCTTCATGCACTACAATAATTAAGTAATCATTATCTAGATAGTTTAGTTCCATGCACCCTGTTTTTTTCTCCCCTATTAAACATAAGGCATGGTGATACATGTTTTGTTGAGTCATGAACCTTGTATTATTCTTTCATTGCAATATATTTCTATAGTTGTCAGTTAATCATTTGATTAAATTACCTTTATACCAGTCTTTGCCTTAATTTTTTTCAGCTACTTGCCCGAGAGTTAAATTTAGACAAAATTTCTATGTATTCAAACAAATTCTTTCATAATTTTCACATGTCCGAATCCAGTTTTACTTGTCCCGGGCTTCAGGCAAGTGAGTTAGCGCAAAGACTGGTATATTGGAAAATATACTTACATCCTAATTATTATCTTTCTTTTTATGATCTGATATTCATTTCTTGATATAGAAAAGAAAAACAAACAATCAACAATTTTCTATATTTAGAGGTTGTATTTTGTTAATCATCACTGAATACTACAGATTAACTTGCTAAATGAAACTTGTAAATCTATTTTCAGATATTTGAATTTTTAAAGTCAAGAGAAGATTTTATAGGGCAACTTTTACACCATATTGGTACATCAGCAATAATGGATTTATTTTTACGGTTATTAACTTGTATAGAGTGGATAGAGCTTAAACGGGCAGTTGACAAGGTGAGTGTTTTTATTATGTATAACATGGATAGAGATTAAACAGTTTGTTGACAAAGTGAGTGCATCTGTAGTCTGATAGATCAGTTAAAATAGAATGCAACAAATAAATTTAATGAAAATGATAAGCAATTCAATCGTATTATGTCTGTGATTGTTTAACTCAATATTTTATTTAGGAATATGTTAAAAACATTTATAAACATCAAACCGACAGTTTTGAAAATATAACTTGGACTTTTCTCAATTTATTTTGTGAAAATGTGGTCCTGAAATTGTTTCTGTCACAACAACAATATAGTGTTAGAACTGGACTGTTTATCGTCTTTATTTGGTTAATTGTAATTGTACGATGTTGCATTTATTTGACAACCTATGATTGGATAAAATCATTCCTAAAAATAACGATAGAAGGCAGAGCCATATATGGAAATCTAGAGAATAAGATTAATACGCTTTACTGGCTAGTGGAAAATTCCATTCCTAGAAATAACGATAGAAGGCAAATGTTTTTCCTTTAAATACTCACGTAATAAAGTTGCCGCCGCAATTATCTGTTTAATGGTTTTTTGTGCATTCATTTTAAGTCTCTTTTGTTCGATTTCCTCATCGGTAGTTGAAACAATTCTCATCTTTTTCTCCTTTGTGTTACTTTAGTCCATTGCACACCGATGCAGACGATAGATAAACGTGCAGTTACGAAACGATGCAGACGGAAAATTACAGAAGGTCAGTGGGCGGTGCTTAATTTTGTCTAGTAACCATTACGACTTTAGCCTTAGAACTTCCAAGAAAGTCCGTCAAACATAGTTCGTGGAAAAAACTTAGTTACTGTTTCAAGTTATAGATCAGCAACATCGTACAAAATTGTTCTAAGCTCCCGTGACCGACTATGATTATTTAGACGGTAAGTAAATAGTTGAAGGGTTCACGCTAAAGCGCTCACCCTTCAACAATTTACTGATGGTCGAAATAATCAGTCTGTCACTAGGGAGCTTAGAACTTATAATGTTTAGAAGTGTTTATATTTTGTCTACTAATGTTGCATATATCTTGTCTCTACTATCTATCGGTGTTATTATTTAAGTTTTATGTTCTTTTGTAAATCCTGTTGTCTAAATACAGAACAGTATTGTTAAAATATGATTGACATTGAATAATTTCAGTGGTTAAATGAGAAACGGATTGTAGAAAGATTAGTGGATTGTATTGTGTCTAGTGAAGATGAAGAGGTAAGATCTTATAGATAAAGGTAGTTAGTGGCACATTCCCTGGAGTCTAAGATGAGCACCAGTACACTTCCAACTGATATACCGTTACATGTACACTATTTCTGAAACAAATTTGACTGCTGTAATAATTTGACTACTGAACCAAGTTAACTTCTGAAACAATTTGACTGTTGTTACAAGTTAACGTCTGAAACAATTTGACTGCTGTTACAAGTTAACTTCTGAAATAATTTGACTGCTATTACAAGTTAACTTCTGAAACAATTTGACTGCTGTAACAAGTTAACTTCTGAAACAATTTGACTGCTGTTACAAGTTAACTTCTGAAACAATTTGACTGCTGTAACAGATGTGACTGCTGAAACAAATTTAGAACACCATACATGTATCTAACAAGTGATATCAATATTTTTCATCATTCTTTTCTTTATGAAGAAGAGATATGAGAAACCAATTTCCATCATAGATTGTTTATTATACTTAAAAGACTGTTCAATATATATGAAATGGTTGTTCCCCGTTAAGAAAGTCAACTTTATACAATTAATTAAGGAATCAGTGTTGATATAGGATAATGACAATTATTAATGTTGAGACAGACACTAGCTCTAGTATCACAGCCAGTCAAATAGGACGAGATGTTATATTAGTGATAATGTGTGTCGAGACTTCAAAACTGCTTTACTGTTTTTATCAGTAATGTCATATTGTGTTTGACATCATACTGTTTTTCAGTATTAATGTCAGTCTGTTGTCGTTGTCGTGATCGTATGGTAGTTGAATTTACAACTACCTATACAATCAGTGCCTATCACCACTAATGTTGTGAGTTTGATTCCTGCTCAGGCGAGGTGTACTCGATACAGCAATATGTTATAAAATTTGTCAGTGACTTACGGCAGATCAGTGGTTTTCTCCAGGTACTCCGGTTTCCTCCACCAATAAAACTGAAGACCTGATTTAGCTTAAATATTGTTGAAAATGGCATTAAACATCATAACCCTAAACCAATCTGTATAAATTACCTATAGAAATAAATACCTGATTCCCCGGAATTAAGGATTGTGTTTTTTATGTATTTGTTTCTTTGTTTTACAGGTTCACTGTAACGGTGCACAGTCTTTATGTGATATTGTTAGATTAGGTCGTGAGCATTTAAATCAAGAAAATCCTCTCCTGTCAACTGTAGAACAGTAAGTACACAGTCTTTATGTGATATTGTTAGATTAGGTCGTGAGCATTTAAATCAAGAAAATCCTCTCCTGTCAACTGTTGAACAGTAAGTACAGTCAGAATGTGTCCCCTGTAGAAACTAGCTAAAATTATTTTAAAAAATAAAATCTTTTTCCTACCTACGACCTTAATATTTTAGAGCATGTAAGCAGAAACAGAGGTATTTTTTTTCTTGGCGTAACGGTAAGGGTGTATTAAGACATAGCAAAGTAAAAATGTAAATATATGTGAAAACATTTTGTTTTTCAGAGAAAATGTAAGGATGAAATTAAGTAGAATTGTATACAATTTAATTTGATTAAATACTGCAATCTGATTGGTTGATCCGGCAGGAGCAATCAATATTGGTTACACTTGATAAACTGTGTTGTATTGTGACATCGCCAACATATTCATTTGCCAACGACAAATTCAAATGGTTTTATGAAATAATCTTAATTAATATCGAGGAATCATACAATTTTGTTGTGAATATTAAATAATTAGGAATATGTTCAATTTTTGAACAGGTTATAGTTCATGGTTTATTAAGCGTAATCTGCCCCAAACCAGGTTATATAGTATAACCTGTTCAAAAATTTTACATATTTCTTAAATATACAATAAGTTTTGACATTTTATGTTTCTTTTCACAGGGAGGACACAGTAGCAAAGTTATTAAATAATATGTTAGGACAAGACAAGAATGAATCTGTTATAGTTAATGGTCTATCTGTGATACAAACTCTGTTAGAATTTAGAAAACAAAGGTAGGTTAGTTACTAGAACACAGTAAATAATTAAACTTGGTTAGAGATTAGTTGTGGATGGTAAGATGGTCTTTATTTTCTAATACAACATTATATGGCTTTGATTAAAGGAAAATCAAGTCAGTTGAACAAATGTTCAATTCAATACATTATAACTTTTTATTTGTAAACAACTAATTCTTAAACAAAAAACACCTTTATTAACATTAATATACCCAATTAGAAATATGAAGGGGGGAGGTATCTACGTATAATTTCATGTTTTACATGATTGGCCGTAGGTTAAATAACTGTCAGTTTTAACTCGTTTTATGAGTACACATGCTTTTTTGTCGCCAATGCTGTAGTGTTTTTCGTGGTCACTGGTCGATGTGTTGACAAGGGTAGTCCTGATCGGTAATTACTAAAAAAAAAAATCTTTTCGCACTTTCCCTTTTCGTTAGTGCAATAAAATGCTTGACATGAAGTCATAATGATTTTGTAAATATCAAAAGATAAATATACGATGTTATTTTATGATTTACATAATTTTTAATGATGAAATTGCAACTGATCAATGCTGCTACAATATAAGATACTGCTATCGTGACGTCACGGCTCTTTCGGAAAAGCTTTAATTGCAGGTATAATCCGAGAATGGATTATGCCTTTTTTCTCATCACATTAAAGAGTTCTGAAAAATGGTGATCCCCATTATTTGGTGCTACATGCAACTTCAATGACCAAATTCTACCTTGCAGTATACTATTTTTCACATTCATTAGCACAAATGTCTTTTATTTACTGTCATTTAAATTTTCACGCTAACTTGTTAAGACCATGGCGTTTTCCTTTTAAGATGTAAACATATCACATTTTCTTTTAAGAAATTATTATTGTCGAAGGATTTTTTGACAATCTTTTCTCATCATGCACAATCATCCACCTTGCTTTGACCAATATTTCAGCTTGTAATGCGGAATTGTGGTACCGTTTCTTTTTTTGTCTATTAAACGCACTCCCTTTCCTCCCCAAAAAATCTGGGGGAAATTCTAGTTCCTATCTATAGAATGCAGGGAGATTCAGTAAAACATTCACGGCAGAAATCCTCGTTCAAACGGCAAAATACTGCTTACCACAGATCACGTATTTGTTAATCCATGTATTTTTGATAAATTTTAGACAGGGAAATGTTAAATTAATTTTGTTAAAAGAGTTTAAACCGATTATTCTACATGTTGCAAGCGAAAATTGGCTGTTTTGTCAATGTAGGAAATTTATCGGTAATGTTTAATTTGAAAACAAGTTCAAAACGGCAATGAAAATGATACGGATGGAGCAGTTGATTTTTTTGTCATTCTTTATGTGAATTATGGTTGTTTTAAATAATAAATATGTAGATATGTTTAATCTTTAATCAGTATTAATTCATCAAATAATGAACCATTCATGTGATCAAAGATAGGCAAGCTTGGGTCAAGCTTAAAATAGGAAGTAATTACGATCGATTCAAATAAAGAGAAAACAATGCAAAAGTAATAACATTAATTAAGACCTGATCAAAGAGATTATAATTTCTTTTGAAGTGTACTCATATTGTACCAATGCTACCATATATTATATAATATTGACAGGTGTCCCAGTATGTTCAATTATCTTTTCACACCTTGTTATACAATATACGGTCCTTGACCTTGTGAATTGCTGTAAAAATCGATAATTCAAACAAAGGTTCAATACCCAAACACAGGTAATTTCACCCCAGGAAAAAATAGATTGAAAAAAAGTAAAATATCACACGTCTGATAGCAAACATTTGACAGTTATTCCTGCATTTGTATGGACAATTAGTTCTGAACAACAACACCAATGCACAAGTATGATTATTGACAAACAGCGAGAATATTTACATACCTTTCAAAAAGGCAATGAATATAATTTTTATACAATTTTATTTTAAATAACACATATAATGAACACAATTAATGTTATTTGAACATTAATTCATCGATCATTGGGAATATTGCCGTCTGTGAACTCAAAGCTATGCTACCGGCAACTCTCTGCATGTCCTGAAAAAAAGTGTTTGATACTTGCTCTTATGCATAAAGCGCACCCCACCTACAAATTATAATTTTAAAGCATAAGATCGCGTTCTATACGTACCAAAAAACGGTATGTATGCTTTTGACGATTTTCATGGTTCCAAAGCAACGGTATACACGACTAAAAGTGCCACATATGATTAACATGTGTAAGACAAATCATATGTAGCCTAAATGACAGTTTAAACATATCGAATGCCAATGCTTCTTTGCCTTGACTGATTTTCTTTCAGAGGATTTTTTTTTTATTAGGAATGGTTGTTTGAGGATCTATATACCTTTTGACAATTTTTTCTTATGCAAGTCTTCCAGAGTTATGGTACCTAATCCAATGAAAAGTAACATGTTGTTAGCATATCATGCACAATCATATATCACCTTGCTTTAACCAATATTTCAGCTAATAATAGAAATAGTGGTATGTATGCTTTTGACGATTTTCAGTATTACCATTACGGGAGTATCGTGTCATATAGCGCAGCTGTTTTATTTTGTAATAATCTACGATATAATTTGGTAATATACAAATCTGGTTTACCTAAATCTTTTAGGTTATTTATGTTTGTTAACACAAAATATCCAAAGAAACCTGTAAGTGATGATTTATTTTTGGGTGATTTTTAGTGGATTTCATACCTGAAGGGTTACAGTCAGATTTGTTTTTAATGTTTCCATGGTTACAGAGTAGTAATTATTGTATATTTCATGCCTGAAGGGTCACAATGACTTCTGTTTTTAATGTTTCCATAGTTACAGAGTAGTAATTATTGTATATTTCATACCTGAAGGGTCACAATGACATCTGTTTTTAATGTTTCCATGGTTACAGAGTAGTGATTATTGTATATTTCAGCCCTGAAGGGTCACAAGAACATATTGCTTCCATAGACACAGATCGTTTAGCACAGGGTGTTAGTAATGTTTTATTAGCTGTTACACCTAGGTTAAAAGATTTTCATAGTTTATTAATAGAGCCACCTCAGGTGAGTATCTTAGGAAAAAGTTTGTGAAATCTTCAAATTTACTTCTCTGTACTAGAGATCCTTGCCACCTTGTTAGATGAGTCCTGAACTCCCATGTTCTATTGGAACTCGCCAAAATTTTGATAAATGTCTTCTGGACTCGTCAAATTAAACTGCTCCATCCCTGCCCAGTACCACTGAAATGCTTGTATTATTTACCTGGATAAAAATTTTACAGTACCACTGAAATACTTGTATTATTTACCTGGATAAAAATTGTACAGTACCACTGAAATGCTTGCATTATTTACCTGGATAAACAGTACACAACGGTGGAGAAAAAAAACTCATAAATATTACATACCGTGTTGAATGACACTCATTGAAGTCTAATATGGCAACCAGTAAAAACATAGTTTTTAAGTATATCTTAAAAGATCCAGCAGTGTTTCATGCTGTCTGTATAATGTAATTTTATAAGAAAATGATCTTTCAAAGAACTATTACACAAAAGTCATTGATAGGTTCCTTACTACATGTATTTCTTACTTTTAATAAAAATTCAAATCCAATGACATTAATGAGAATCGCTGCTGTTTATTTCGTTCTTTCTTTCAATTGGTCAACATAAATGATTTTCTCTCCCATCTGGTGGCCGTAATCGTATGGTAGTTGTAAATCAAACTACCTATGCAATCAGCACCTATCACCACTAAAATGAGTTTGAATCCCACTCATGGCAAGGTGAACTCGATATAACATTATGTGATGAAGTTTGTCTGTGACTTGCAGCAGGTCGGTGGTTTTCTCTGGATACTCCATTTTCCTCCACCAATAAAACTGACTGCCCCTTTATAACTGAGATATTGTTGAAAGTGGCATTAAACACCAAAACACTAGCCCCAGTCTTTGCACTAACCCATTTGCCTGAAACCCTGGGCAAGTAATGCTGGATTTGGACAAGTGAAAATTATGAAAGAATTTGTTTGAATGAATATCATTTTTTTTCTAAATTTGGCTTTCGGGCAAGTAGGTGAAAAATATGAAGGCAAAGACTAACCCTCCCTATCTATATACCATTAACTTATTACTTGTTTCTTTACAGCAACGGTTCAATACAATGCCAACATCTATAGGAAGTTTAGAGCCACCATTAGGAAATACAAGATTACAAATAGCTAGATTAGTATCAGCACTAGTTTTAACCAATACACATTCTGTTAATGTAGAATTAGCAAACTTAGGGACCATAGGTGTTTTATTTGTAAGTATATTGACAGGGCTACAATGTCATCTGGCATTACAAATCTATATTTTACACATGCAAAAACAAATATTATTATATAGTAATAAATATTTCTCTATTCAATCCTTTATAAAAAATCGTGCAATATATTCTTGTATTTTACTGTTGGTCTCGATCGTTTTTATAAAATTTGGAAAAAATATCGGTGCGTTCCGAATGTCATTCATATTGCACTAGTGCAAATATTAAAATATTTTGTATTTTACTGTTGGTCTCGAACGTCTTTATAAGAACCCGAAAAAATGCAGGTGTGTTCCGAATGTTATTCATATTGCACTAGTGCAAATATTAAAATATTCTTCCTAGTGCAATATAGTAATGATATATGAAAAAATCATATCTTGACAGTATTAATAACACTTATGAAGAAGAAATATTTATTACTATATAATAAAAGGGTTATTGCATGAATATTGGTGAATATTGTCCCAAGCAGTATATCATATTGCACAAGCGTGCGAGTGACAATATTCACCAATATTCATGCAATAACCCTATAATATTCCAAATTTATTAGTTTGTCAGCGACTTGCAGCAGGTCGGTGATTTCCTCCACCAATAAAACTGACCGCCAAGATATAACTGAAATATTGTTGAAAGTGGCATTAACCACCCTAACCCAAATTTATTACGATTTTGGTTTTTTTGTGTATTTTGTTGAACATTAGTTCATGCTAAGATATTAATGTGGTCACCATACATATGTACAAAATTTTAATTTAAAGGAAACAAGATTGTAAATTATACAAGTAATAATAAGATATATATTCAAAACTATCAATCTTAATATATTGTAATGTATTAATTTTTACATTAGCAAAAATTATGATAATAAGAAAGTCTAGTACAAAGAGAACATCATCTCATTGATATTTAGCTTGTTATTGCCATGAAGTAGCTGACAAATTGCTCACTTGGCATTGAAGATGAATCACTCGTTCACTCACTCACTCATAATAACAAAAACTCAATGCATGGAGTTTATATATGAATATAACCGCATCAGTGGTGTAATGCGTGCTCGTCTCGATTGCAGTAGATCGTGGGTTCGACCTCATTATCATTTTATTGAAAATTAACTTGTTCTGGCCATGATATAGCTGAAAAATTGCTGAGTTGGCATTAAACAACAACCACTCATCCACTATATTTTTTGTGTAATCCAAATAACTAATATATATTCTTTCTTATTTTTCAGGATTTATTTTTTCAATATATATGGAATAATTTTTTGCATGTTCATGTGACACAGTGTGTAAATACAATACTCTATAACTGTCCTGTAGAAGTCGATGGGAAAAAGGAACATCCGTTATTAGCACAGGTGAGCTTCAGTCAAGACCAATCAAACATGTACTTTCTAACATACAATGTAATGTTTTTTCTACTTGATAATAACTGGATCGGTGGTGTAATAGTTAGTGTGCTGGCCTTCAGTGTGGTAAATTGTGGGCTCTAGACCTGATTGGGTAAAACAAAAAAATTTTAAATTAGTATTTGCTGATTCTCCGCTAAGCATGCAACTTTAAGGAGTAAGAGCCAAGACTGATAGGCTCGGAATCAATGACATGGACTGGTGTTTCAGTGAGTTAGCACTATAAAATCCAACCAAGCGTGTTGTATTTAGTACAGAGCAGACATCATCATCATATCATCAAAAACTTTTTCTTGCAATGATATCTGAAAAAAATGTTCATTTGATGTAAAAAAAAACAATCACTCGCCCACTTCCTACTTGATTGTCACAAAGCAGTAATTTAGACATAAAATACATTTGATGTAAAACAACAATCACTCCCACACTTCCTACTTGATTGTCACAAAGCAGTAATTTAGACATAAAATACATTTGATGTAAAACAACAATCACTCCCACACTTCCTACTTGATTGTCACAAAGCAGTAATTTAGACATAAAATACATTTGATGTAAAAACAACAATCACTCCCCCACTTCCTACTTGATTGTCACAAAGCAGTAATTTAGACATAAAATACATTTGATGTAAAACAACAATCACTCCCCCACTTCCTACTTGATTGTCATACAAAGCAGTAATTTAGACATAAAATACATTTGCATCCAAATAATGGAGCCAAATCTAGTTATGTCTATGTGTAGAAAGTCAAAAAATTCAAAGTTCACAAAAACCATATGCAGAGCTGCCAACCCTCCCGTTTTTCGCTGGAGCCTACCGATTTCCGGCCATGTCTCCCGACCTTCCGCATCAGTACCGTTTTCTCCAGAGATTCGTTTCGCGCAGAAATTCTATAAATGACGTTCGTTTCGGTTTTTTTAACCGGATCTAGAAAATGATCAGTGGAACAGTCATGTAGCCTCCCACGTATAATTGTGTGATTACAATGGCTGTTACAGCTGTATATTGGCGGGAGGGACGTTTGTTAATGTAATAGCAGTAAAAATGGCATCCAAACGACAACATGAGCATGAAACTGATGTTGAAGAGGACGACCGCACCAGCGTAACCGCGAAAAAGAAGAAATGGCTAACAAAATTTAAAGGGTGTTTTATTTCACAATTTTATAAACCTCCCTTGAAAAAATTGAAAACTCCCTGAAAAAATGCCCAGATCTCCCTGAGATCAAAATTTTGGGTTGGCAGCTCTGCATATGTTTTATCAGTCTTTGCGCTAACCCAATTGCCCGAAGCCTGGAACAAGTAAAACTGAGTTCGGACAAGTGAAAATTATAAAAAGAATTTGTTTGAATAAATATAATTTTTTTTTCTAAATTTGGCTTTTGGGCTAGTATGTGAAAAAAATTAAGGTAAAGATTGTTTTATGTCATGTTATAGAACACACCATTGATGTTTCATATCCTATTCTATTTGAAATAAATGACAGTTAGCAAAATTGATTTGAAAGTTTTTTTTTTATTTATATATTTTCAGCTGTTTACAGAATTTAATATATTACAAAAAATAGTAGATGTTTGGGAAGAAAATGAACAACAGCAGTAAGTACGATTATTTCAAAGAAAGATTTTTATTTTTATAGAATCTCTCTTATGACAATGAAGTTTGAACTGTTTGATTCTTATTCTTTAGTAGATCTTATATCATATTAATTTAAAAAAAATTGAGTTCCTTCTGTTCTCAAGTTGATTAAAATCACTTCTCTCACTTGCTCACCTTGACCGATATGTCGCGATGTAGGAAATCTGCAGAAACACCATTACGGATCTCAATCAGACCATGAAATTGGTGCACAACGAAAGGCATCAACAGCAAGAGATGTCATTTGCAAGTTTCAAAACCAAGAATTCAAATATCAACAAATATATTAGTTTCAAATATATCCACAAAAATAGACACCCAACGAATAGAATTTCACAGTAACTTTAGATATATAGTTCAAACTTGACAATAATAAGAAACAATTGAATGCTTGGTTTAGGTTAATGATTTCTTACTGTATTTGATAGGATTTTATTTTGAATTTTATCTTTTAGGAGTCGAGAAAAAGGAAGACGACGAGGTTACATGGGTCACCTGACAAAAATAGCCAATGAAATTGTAGCAGTTGTAGAAAAGGGAGACAATTCAGAACTAGTTAAAGAGTATATTAGTGGTAAGTTTCATCAGAAGTCTATATTAGTGGTAAGTTGCAACAGAAGTCTATATTAGTGGTAAGTTACATCAGAAGTCTATATTGGTGGTAAGTTACATCAGAAGTCTATATTAGTGGTAAGTTACATCAGAAGTCTGTATTGGTGGTAAGTTACATCAGAAGTCTATATTAGTGGTAAGTTACAACAGAAGTCTATATTAGTGGTAAGTTACAACAGAAGTCTATATTAGTGGTAAGTTACATCAGAAGTCTATATTAGTGGTAAGTTACATCAGAAGTATATTGGTGGTAGGTTACATCAGAAGTCTATATTGGTGGTAAGTTACATCAGAAGTCTATATTAGTGGTAAGTTACATCAGAAGTCTATATTAGTGGTAAGTTACAACAGAAGTCTATATTAGTGGTAAGTTACATCAGAAGTCTATATTAGTGGTAAGTTACATCAGAAGTCTATATTAGTGGTAAGTTACATCAGAAGTCTATATTGATGGTAAGTTACAACAGAAGTCTATATTAGTGGTAAGTTACATCAGAAGTCTATCAACAGTCTAGTTCTTTATAGATAGCTATTGCTTAACTAAGTGTTGCGTTATCTATACTAATATTGGATGAACTATGTTTTGGATACTTGATCATAACTAAATACCAAGCATTTGTAGAGGGTATATATGGCTGAGTGGTGAAGATCGTTGTCTACTGACCAATATCCTAACACCACTGCCATGGGTATATACCGTCACTCAATATGTCATAGTCACGATACAGCTGAAAAATCGTTGAAATGACGTTAGATACCAGTTACCCTACCACAAAAGTTGGTAGAGAATTTATTTATTCCATTAACAGTCATCGAAATGAAAATTTGAATTTACTGGTCCTAAAAAAATTCTTGAATTAATTTTTATATAGTTCTCTAAAGAAAACAGAAAAATTTACTGGTCTGAACAAAGTTTAAATTGGTCTTAGGCCGAAGGACCGGTGCTCATCGTGAGGACTGCATTAAGCTTGTGACCTGTAACTTATTTTGTAATGTAAGTGATTGATCGTTGTTTACCATCAAGTGAGCAATTCTTAAGCTTTATACAGGATCAGAAACATACATAGATTGACAATATGGACAGACAATTCAAGTCTTTTTCTGTAAGACCCATTTATATTTAAATCTCTTGTTTCAGATACCTCAGAAGAATATAAAGAGAAATGGGAATCTTTTGTGTTAGGCACATTATCTGATGTCAACAAGAGAAATACAGTGGAATTGGTATGTTTATTGAGATTGTAATTTTTGCCCATCACCAGAGGGTGTACAATGACTAAGGTTGGGAGGGTAAGATTACAAATAATCGGCTGTTCATATCCATATATAACCATTGTATAACTTTTGAATGCCTTCAAGGATATCAGTAACTTATACTGTGGGGGATAATACTTATCCAGGCTTGATAAAGATGTCGGCTGTTGATTGGTCAATGACCCGTGCTTACTGCAAAACCCAAGTACCCCGCTTGTAGTTACATAACGTCATTTTTTGGGTTCGCTATACATTGCGAACCCAAATAAGTTCAAAGCACTTTGCAGATCACACAAAGAAGGGAGGACGAAATTTGTGAGAGAAAAAAATGAAAAAAATCCCTATAAATACAGGAAAAATAACAATGCAGCAAATGATATTGAGAGATTTAATACCCCTACTGTATTGATGGCCATGTTTACCGTGTGTGTAGCATTTGTTGATTTGCGCTACAGGAAACTTTGCTTTTGAAGTTATTTCAGATTTGTGTCTTCATAGGAATGGTCAAGTTGCTTGAATACAAACATTTTAAAATCATTTCATATATTTGTTATCATTTGATTTCTTAGTTTTTGTTTTATCATACCACCAGCTCATCGAATACACATATTTTCATCAATAGAATTCTTGACCCTATTACTGGTGACGTCGGGAATATTGTACCTATCCATGTGACGATATGCTCCAAATGCAAAAAACTAAATCACAACAAAACAAGACTGACAAACGTTAAAAATTGGCTAATTGAAGGGTGATGTTTTCTAATAATTTGTAGGTTAAGATAACTGCAGAGTATGAACTTTGCTCACAGTACCTTTAGTTATGTCATCAAAAACAAATCGTTATTGATAAAACTTTCTAAATTTATTAAACTAATCAACAAAGGTGTATGTTATCCAGGCTAAAATTATATTTAATTACATTTCTTTCTTTTTATAAATATTATACATACATGGCTTCTCTATACCTATGTATATGGTTTAATGGGAATAAAGATATGACATGTAGTTATTTGTTATTGTTTGTTTATTTTAAATAAGTGGCCATCATTTTAATTATGTGTTATTGGTTGTTTATTTTAGATAAGTGGCCATCATTTAGCATCTAGTAGTGAGGATGATGATCCTGATTTTAGAGACATTCCATTCCCAGCTGATGCTGCTTTACAACAGGTCAGTATTAAAGACAGAATTAGAGGTACACAGCTGATAATTATAGGCAATATTATTGTATACCCAGCTAATACTGCCTTAAAGCATCTTAGTATCATATACAATATTAGGATACAAGCAATATTAATGTTATCCAATTGCCAATCTGACTTCCTTTCATCTTTACAGTGACATTAATGGTGCCCAACTGACTATCGGAAACGGCATCAGTGGTGTAATGGTTAGCATGCTCGCCTTGAGTGCGGTATATCTAGGGTTCGAGTCCTGGTGTGGTCAAACCAACGACTATTAAATTGATATTTGTTGCTTCTCCGCTAAGCATGCAGCATTAAGGATAAAGAGCAAAGACTGGTTGGCTCGGAATTGGGATATTGTGTCTCGAGTTGGGGCGATATGTCTATCCGCAGACTGTTGTTTAGTGGACTAGCACTACAATAAAATCCAACTAAGCGTGTTGGTTTAGTAAAAAGCAACCTATCTCCGGGACCTCCGGTTTCCTCCACCAATAAAACTGACCGCCACGATATAACTGAAATATTGTTGAAAGTGACGTTAAACACAAACAAACAAACAAATAACAAAGGTTGACAGAAAAGTTTCAATGATTACAGTCAAACCTGTCGTAACGGTCACCTTTGTATAATGGTCACCTGCTCATAGCGGTCACTTTCATGCTCTCCCGATGCATTTTGCTATATATTTTAATTCGATATAGCTGTCACCTGTTCAATGTGGTCAGCGGTCACCATTTATAAGTAATTTTCAGTGTAAGACCTTTTTATAACGGTAAATTTATTTTTAAAATAATACCGGAAGTGATTTCGGAAGATCTGTATTTTTCTCAAATGTACCAAAAATCCTGAGGTGTTACAAAATATATTGATTGATTTAATTAACTAAATAAACAAACACCATGAATTTTGTGGATAGTTAATTACATAAAAGACAATTTATCCCCGGGCGTTATTGGAGATTTTTATTCATTACGACGAGAGTAGAAATTCACTCGCCAAAAATATTTATACCCCCCGCAACAAAGTTGTAGGGGGGTATACTGGTTTCACCATGTCAGTTCGTCCGTCCGTCCGTCTGTAGACAAATCCTATGTCGTACGATAACTTGAGTTGTGTTTCTTAGAATCTTTTAAAAAATCTTCAGCTGTTTACTGGTGAAGAGAGGAGGATCCCTTTCATTTTTGACAATTTTCACTTTTGCCATTCCAGAGTTATTGGACTTGATATGATGGAAAATAGGATTTTTACGCTATGTCGTATGATAACTTGAGTAGTGTTTCTCAAAATGTTTTGAAATTTTATTAGCAGCTTACCGGTGAAGAGAGGAGGATCCCTTTCATTTTTGACGATTTTCACTTTTGTCGTTGAGTTATTGGACTTGATATGACGGAAAATAGGATTTTTACGCAATGTCGTATGATAACTTGAGTAGTGTTTCTCAGAATGTTTTGAAATTTTATCAGCACCTTACTGGTGAAGAGAGGAGGGTCCCTTTCATTTTTTGTATCTAAATAGGAAAGCTTTGAAATTAGACAACAAAGTGAAAGCGATAAATCATTGTGATGTTGGGAAAGCTGTGGGCGAGGAGATGGGTGTTGGTTGTACCCAGATAATGAACATTCTTAGAAGAAAACGTGAGATTCTTGACAATTTTGAAAACAATGCTTCCAGTTCAACGTCATGTAATACTGGAAATTGTACTTTTGTTTATTAAATATCTTTATTTATTTATTTGTATGTTTTATTCAAATCATCATATTGAGATAATTTCATCAACAATAAATGTAAACAAGAGTAATATTACGACAGGAACAAAATAACAAGTAAAACATTATTAAAAACATAAGATGTAATGAAAAATGTTTAATTACAACTAGCGTGCAATATTTTGTCGGAAAATCAAAACCTTTCATATAAAGGTCACCTGTATATAGTGGTCATTTTGTCAATCTCCCCCAGGGGACCACTATAGACAGGTTTGACTGTAACAGGTTATATAATTTATGAATTGATTACTTTCAGGCATTCTCTGAACATCAACTACAACAAATGACTAGTAATTTTATAGATCAGTTTGGTTTTAATGACGAAGAATTTGTAGAACAAGATGATAAAATTGAGTAAGTAGATCAGAATTATCTTTCATAGTATATTTATCCCACATCAAGGTCAACCACATCTGTGGAGTAATGGTTAGCGTGCTCACCTGAAGTGCGGTAGGTCGTGGGTTCGAGTCCTGGTCTGGTAAAACCAAAGACTATAAAATTGGTATTTATTGCTTCTCCGCTAAGCACGCAGCGTTAAGCAGAAAGAGCAAAGACTGGTTGGCTTGAAATCAGGATAATATGTCCGAGAGGGGCGACATGTCTATCCATCGACTGTTGTTTTAATGTGCTAGCATTATACAAATCCAACTAAGCATGTTGGTCTAGTACAAAGCAGACTTCATCATCATCTCATTGGAAATTAACTTGTTCTCGCCATGATATAGCTGAAAAATTGCTGAACTGGCGTTAAACAACAATCATTCACTCCACATCAAGGCTGATATGCAAACTAATGAAAGATACTGCTCTTTAGATGTGTAAAAGATTTCTAACATACTATTAAGACTCTAGATCTTAGTTTTTTTATCTTCAGAAACGTATTAGAGGTTATATAACAATGGGACTAGAGCACACATACATAGACTTATAATACACAAAATAACATTGAAATAGTCTGGAGAAATGGTCGAATGTTATAAAACAAGTTAATTAAAATTTAAAATTACAGCATGAAATAACAAAGAGATGGACAAAATTAACCATTATTTATATGTTGTATATATTGTATGGTACTATCAAATTATATATTTTACGTGGACGTGATCGTATGGTAGTTGGATTTTCAACTACCTGTGCAATCAGTGCCTATCACCAGTAACGTTGTGAGTTCGAACCCCGTTCATGGCAAGGTGTACACGATGCAACATTATGTGATACAGTTTGTCAGTGACATGCAACAGGTCGATGGTTTTCTCCGGGTACTCCGGTTTCCTTCAACCAATAAAACTGACTGCCACGATACAACTGAAATTTTGTTGAAAATGGCGTTAAACACCATCAACCAAATATATTTTATGATACCGTAAAATGATTAGGAATTAATGACCAGTGGTTTTATTTACAGTTCCTCGTTTAATGAAAGAATATCAAGTATAGATTTCAATATACAAGCAAATGATGAAGTTGCAAATGTAAGTATTTAATCCTGCCGGTCTGAATATTATTAATCTAGTTTATACAGACATTAAAATATTCATTATACGGATCATGATTAGTTAAAAAAAAACATGGTTTCTTGACTTTGCTTACTTGTCCACTGAAAGAAAATTTATACTTTTATCATATAGACTATATATGTTGAACAAATGCTTTTGGAATTTAATACATGTATGTTCATTATACCCCCCGCAAACAAAGTTTTGGGAGGGTATATAGGAATCGCCCTGTCCATTCGTCCGTCCATGTACCTTGTAAGTGCAACTCCTCCTAAGCGCCTTATTGGATTTTTATGAAACTTTACACATTTGTAGTACACTACCTGCAGATGTGCATGAAGGAATATGGTTGCTGTCCAAAATTTAAAAGGGGAGATAATTCAACTTATACTTTCACGAAAAGGGGGAGTGCATGTACCTTGTAAGCGCAACTCCTACTAAACTGCTTATTGAATTTTTATGAAACTTTGCACAGTTGTAGTACACAACCTGCAGATGTGCATGAAGGAATACCGGGATGTTGTCTCCTTGACATAACTCCATATCCATTCATTTTTCATAGGTAACTTGCTAATATACCTGTATTCCAAAGTTTGAACATCATAGTATTGCAAGCGGGGGGTATCACTCAGTGAGGTCACTCACAATTCTAGTTTAATTTTAGTTAATAAAATGAAAAACAAAAAGTACCACACTGTCGTAGCAATTCCAAATTCAAACATCAAAATCGTAAAAAAGAGGCAAAATCGATACCCCTAACACACATGTACATGACCGCTCACTTTCTCTTAATTAATACATTATATTATTTGCTTCATGAATAGATCTTTATATATGTGTATAAATTAATAAAAATGTCTGTATTTCAAGGCATTCGAAGATACTATGAGTGAATTTGAAGTTGGTGATGTAAGATGTTTGAATTAAATTTGTTATTTTATTTTATTATTAAAATTTGTTGCTCGTTTCATTTGAGTTGATATTTATGAAAACTGTTTTTAAGTGAAACAAAATACAGACATCCCCAAGAGATCTCTAGAATATGATGCTAATTGTCTACATGTATATTATAATTGACCATTTTTAACTCACCTGGACATAGGCCATGTGAGCTTTTGTCATGGCTAGGCATCCGTCGTTGTCCATTAGCTTTTCACATTTAAATCTTCTTTTCTGAAACCACTGAACAGATTTGAACCAAACTTGCCAGAAATGTTCATTAGATGGTCCTCTACCAGATTTGTGTTTTTGGTGCTGATTTGAAATTCAACATGGCTACCAAGGTCCATAATGTGTTCTCATTGGCTGAAATTTTAAAAATCTTCTTGTCAGAAACCACCAAGCCAATTGAATTGTTACTTTGCAGGAATGATCATTGGGTGGTCCTGTACTAAACTTGTGAATCGTTTGTCGATCGGAAATTCAAGATGGCCACCATGACTCGACTTAGTTTTAACATAGGACCCTATGGAAAAAATGTTTAAAAGTCTTCTCCTCTGAAACCAGTAAGTCAATTTAAAGCAAACATGGCATGAATGGTCCTTAGGTGGTCAACTTGGTCAACTTTCAAAATTATATCCAGTGACCCAAACCTCCATCCAAGATGGCTGCCATCAGCGGACATAGTTTTAACATAGGACCCTATGGGAAATATGTTTAAAAATCTTCTCCTCTGAAACTAGTAAGCCAATATAGCAAACATGTCATCGATGGTCCTTAGGTGGTCAACTTCTAAAATTGTGTTCAGTGATCCCGATCTCGGTCCAAAATGGCTGCCGTCAGCGGATATAGTTTTAACATAGGACCCTATGGGAAAATTGTTTAAAAGTCTTCTCTGAAACCAGTCGGCCAATTTAAAGCAAACATGGCATGGATGGTCCTTGGGTAGTATACTTTCAAAATTGTGTCCAGTGACCACGACCTCCATCCAAGATGGCTGCCATGAGCAGACATAGTTTTAACATAGAACCCTATGGGATTTGAATAGTGAGCGATACAGGTTCACCTGAGCCTCTAGTTAAGATTTTTTAATGTCAAGTTTTCTGATGTTGTGGTATCGTCACAAAAAGGAAAGATAAATCGTCCAACAATTTTACACTATAACTTTAAAGCAGGGTGTTTATGCAACATAGATCTTAAACTTTACAAATCAAGGCCTGTTGTTATAAAATTGTGTATTTAGGAACTGAGTCATTTTTTTATTTTCAACAGCATCGGATCGGTCTGTCAATGTTTGAACAAGCTTGTAACGAACGAATTCAACAGTTTGATGACAATGACAGTGATGAAGATATTTGGGAAGAAAAAGAAATAACATTTTCACCTCAGGCTCAGCAGCAAAAACATGAAAGGTCAGGGTAAGTTGCTGTTGTAGCAGGTTGGTGTTGATATGTAATTGTTTATTAACTTCTGTAGTACATATATGTTGCTGGAGAAATTGTTTTACAGAATATTTTGAAGTTAAAATTACTTTGGCTCGAAAGAAGAAATTTAAATGGAAAATAATTTGATGAAGTTTATTTCAAAGTTATGAACTGACATTAAGAATTCCAGTTCTTGATAGTATATTTTGTTTATTATTAAGAATCAAGATTTTTGATTTGATGGTGAATTTAAGGTGTTCATTAATTAAAGCAGAAACAATAAAGCAATTACATGGCTTATAATATAGTAATTCTTGTTACATTGCTAATTATACAATACTGCTTGTCCTGTAATTAGCACAGGTGTCATCCTTTATATAACTTCAAAGTGGGAGAAATGCCTCAACATGCTCAAGTTTAGAACATTTTAAATTGTAATGCAGACTTAATTTTAATAAAGAAGAATATACATATTTGTTACATCTTAACAGATAATGTTTCAGATATGAAAATCTGTTGAACATTGACAACATAAAACCATTATGTATTTATTATTGACATAAATTCCTGTTTAATATATCTCATCACTTATACATTGTAAAAAAAAAAGTCAAAATCAGGGTAATATGAAAGAATTCAGTTTCTTTCCAGAAAGGATGATTAAAAATTAGAAATTTTGAAAAAGAAAATAATAGTGTGAGACTCCCATCAGTAATGGTAAAGTTTAGTTATTGTAGTGGGATGGCTGACACCTAAAGTTTAGTTAATATCCTGCATGTATATCCTTACCTGGTGTCGAATTATAGATATAATCTTAGAATCCTGCATGCCTCCCCTAACCCAGTGTCAAGTTAAAATATAACATGCTATTTTTTTTTTAAATTTGATTGTTTTTAATTAATTGGTATATATTATATATTTGTATGGGGGCACATAGTAATTCAGTTTGTTCGTTTGTTCATCTGTCCTGCTTCACTTTGCAAATGCAACCCATCTGAAGTGGTTGGTCCGATAGCTTTCATATTTGGTAGGACGATTGATCATGATGTGTAGTTGATAATATTATCCTACCATTTTGATTTGACGATTTTTGTAGGACTTATGGGACTTAACGTTTTCATGCAATTTCAATATACAGTCAAACCTGTCTTAGGCGGTCACTCATGGGGAATGTCAAAAGTGACCTCTCAAGGGAGGTGACCTCTTAAAAGAGGTTCAGTAAAAACGGGCCAAAGTTGTCATCAAATGAATTGCCAAGCACTTTCACGTAATACATTTTGTACATGTATTTATGGATGTAAATGAACATAAGTTATGTTGAATAATGTAGTTCAAAGTTAATTTTTTAAATGCATATGCATTAACGTTTACACATACAGTCAAACTTGTATTAGTGACCCCTTCCATATAACGACTTCCTGTGTTATCCGACCTAATTTATTCCTCCCCTGCGTTTTCCCATTCATTTTACCTCTATATAATGACCCCCTGTCTAATACGACTAACGACCATGTTTTCAGAGTCGTTGTCGACTGAAAGTCCTGTGTTGAACGACTAAATTAGGGTTATTGTGTAAGACCGTCATTTTTTTTACAGGTAAGTTGTTCACGTGATGATTTATTATTGTTGTTTTGGTTTATTTGGGTTTATTTCTTATTTATAATTAAATACCGTTTTAATCTTTCAGTTTTATAAATAAGTAATGTGATTTTGAAAATTATTGTATGAAGTACATATATATCCCAGCATATATTTCTGTCAACATTCGTTTAACGTGCGGTAACAGATCAAGGTAAACACATGCTGATTGTGTGATTAGGCTATTTATAGCTTTCGGCGAGTGATTGAAGTTTGAAAACGTTTTGTCAGGAAATTACATTCTTTCTAATCATAATGATTAATTCTAATTACGATAACAATTAAGATAACAATAGCTGTTGAACGAAAGTAAAAAACTTGATCATTTAATATTCTTTTTTTTTTAATTTCACCCGCAAAGGACGGAAATATTTAACGATATTTGAACATATTTTTTATTTCATTATTCCTTTTTCTTGCCAGAATTTAAGCTCTATTCATGCATTTGTCCTCCACACGAAAGGGTTACAAGTTTATGCGGATTTATATACCCGAACTAGGTTTTTCCTCTCGGGATTTTGGGAGCAAATATCACAACCTCTATTCAACGACCCCCTGTCTTATGCGACCTATTTTCAAAACTCCCTTCAATGGTCGCTATTGACAAGTTTGACTACATTTGTCTAAGTAAACAGTTCGATAGATTGTATTGTACGATGTTGCATTTATTTGACGACCTATGATTGGATAAAATCATTCCTAAAAATAACAATGAAGGCAGAGCCATATATGGAAATCTAAAGAATAAGATTAATACGCTTTACTGGCCAGTGGAAAATTCCATTCCTTAAAAATAACGATAGAAGCAGACTGTAGCATTGTGTAATCTATTATTGCATAATTTTACCTTGACGCTGTCCGAGATAAAGAAATATTGTAATCGATAACTGAGACGACGTATTTAACCAGGCTCTCTATATATATGTGTGTGTATTTTGATTTAGCATAATTAAACACAACTGCAAGATGATGGTTTATATTTTCTTCTATCTGTATGTAAATAAACAATTTGATAGATCGTAATATTAACCCGGTGTCGACTATAAAATACCAATGCGGATCGATAAAAATCTGAAGCGTTCCCGTGCATTTCAACGAATTTTGAATGGCCAACCTTCGCATATATGAGCATATTAAATACGAGAGCTAGGATTTTATGCAACAGAAATGAGAAAATAATAAATCAAAAGTTCGTTCTGCTGAAAGTAACTTCGGACAAAAAGTTTGGTCAACATTTCTCATAGCACAGAGTTAGATTTCTTTCACTTTCCAATGGGCCATTGTTGTTTGTTATTGAACAAATTTAAAGTTTCTTTAAAAACCGTAATGTATTGCTTTTCAACAAAATCACTTTCAAAATACTTATAATGGCCACTTTTCCCACTTTACATTTTTTAATAGCTCCATGTTTCTAATTTAACGTTAAAATATGGCTGTGAAACATCTTGTCTCCGACAAACTTTTATTGCACCTGTTAGTGTTTTCATAAAGATTATTTTAATGAGCCTCAATGAACACTGTTTACACCTATTCAATTGTTTATTAGGATCTCTTTTTATCTATGTTTATTTAACATTTAAATTACCAACTCAATTAGTTGTATTTCCCTTCGGCAATTATTTATTATCTTAAAAGTAACCGTATCACGTGATCGATCGTACACATTATGTCATGTGATAAGATGTCCAAAATGGCCGTTATTAGAAGACGATCTCACAATTCACGCATAAAATAGGTGACCGTTGCCACGTTAGAGAGGTGACCGTTGAAAAGAGTTAAATTATATAGTAATATTAGTTTGGCGGGTCTCAAAGTGACCGTTAGACAGAGGTGACCGGTAAGGCAGGTTAGACTGTAGTTATACTATGGTGGGGCATAGTGACCTTTGGACACAGTAAATTCTTGTCTAAAATAAAGTGACCATTTTGTGAATAATGTTATGATTTAATTGATGTATTTATACAAACAAAATTCCCCATCAATTTTGAAATTCTACTTGTACAGCAGGTGAATATATGAAGCCTTAATACTCTCATTCACATACTATAGAAACGGTAACAATTTAAGATGCTTGTCAATGTCTTTATTGGTAGGGAAAAAAGATGTTGGATTCACCTTCATTTTTGAGACAATAAAAGTCAACTTTTAGCTTTACTCTGATTGTTTTTTTTACATTAAAACACTTCTGGTTGAACAGGTCACACCTAGTACAAATTCTGGTAATACTATAGTGAAATGGCTGGTAGGGTAAAAGGGTATTTACTTTGTGTAGTCCACTTTTCTATCAGTTTACAACTAAATTATTTCAAATCTATACACAAGTTTACATTCCAAAAATCAGTGTTATTGTTGTAAGGGAGCTTTTAATAGAATGAATGAATTGATGACAGCATAGCTTAAAAACCATTAAAAACACTTACACAGACTTACATTTTTTTTGGCCTAACATATATTTAATTACAATATTCACATGCCATTGTTGTTTTCATTTGCATGTCATTGATAATCAGAGGAAGATTGTGTGATTTGTCATTTCTGTCTTGGAAATGTGAATTGATGTTAAGCCTTTCTGTCAGTTATGTTGCATTATTTTCAAATAATGATGCAGTTTAGATATACAAAAAATCCTAAAAAGTTGACAAGAGGGGCCTGCTGTAGCCCGCTATTTTCGCGGATTGAACAAAACTGTATATTTTATTTTGGCAGATCGACACTATGAGTAAAAAAGTACAAGAAGTTACGGTTCATTTTGTTATTTCTTACCACAAATAAGTCGGTAAATTGATAGAAATAAGTACACAAACAACGATTTTATTTACAAATTGCAAATCAAGATCAGACAACTCAAAATCACATAGAGTTACAAAATATCTACATAGACTGTATCACATGTATTACACAGTTGTCTATTCTCGGGAGACTTTTGACAACGGAACTTCATCTTCCAGACTCTCTGCAAAGGTGTCACTAATACTCGTTTCACGGAATCCACTTCGGACGATTTGCGGATTGTTCTTGATGTGCTGAATCATTTTGATCAACCATTTTGCAGATAATGGTTTCAGCCGTGTCAAGGAAAGGTCAACGGGTTGAATTACCTCATCTTCAGATTCGGAACCTTTGTTCTCATTTAATTGTTTAACGATTTCGTCAGCATACCAGTCCTCGAATGACTGTCGCAAATGATTTTTTACGGCTTTCTGAACACTGACATCTAACTGAGTCTATCTGTACAGCAAGCTGGTACATACACAACTTTTATATTTTTTTCGGACAAGAAATCTAAAAAATCTTCTCCCATCTGAGCCCTGAACACGTCAAATATACACAGAGCCATTTGACTTTTGGATAGATTTTGTGTACGGCGGACTTTCCTGATGTATGGCAGAATAATAGTTTTAACAATCCATTTATGTTGCAGTATTGGCCCAATGGTTTTCAGAATGTGTAATGTTCCAATCCGACGGGAATTTGAACACGGGGTGACATTTGTCAGTTTTTCCACCATAAATAATCTGGGGTGGGAGAAATTCTCCTATTAAGAAAATTAATGAGTTTTTTTGTAAATATTTATGTAATTTTGTTTTAAAGGCGTGTTAAAATAAACAAAGCTTATTTATTACAAGTGAACTTGTGTCATGGTTTATTGATTAATAGATAAATGATGACATTTTATTGTTACCGGATCAAAGGTGCCAAGCTGATACGGATAATTGGTTATAATAATTACATGACATCAAGGTAGTATGTTTGATGTTTTTATTAGGATTAAGGTAGGTATGAATGTATTAACAAATTAATGCAATCATATTTTTTCATGACATTTTGTGACATTTATTGATTCTTATTAAACATACCTGACAGTGTACTTACAAATACTCCAGTCATTTGGCATTTGTCTCCAAAACCACTTATTTCAACTCTTTTGGACCCTTCAGAAGCCAGAAGACATAGTCTGGTTAGATACAGGTACAATGTTCAGGCCAGCCTGATCCCAATTTATTATAAGACTTGATGGAATTTCAAAATTAAAGATGTTCAAACTAACAACTAAATATTTAATTCGATAAAATAAAAGTGAACTGAAAATCAGTTATGAAAATTCACACACAATGCCGGAAGTACAGATTTTTTATAAATATTTCGCGGAATATATTTTGGCGATTTACGTTTGACCGTGAAAATAAAAAACCTGTGAAAATAACCCGCTATACGGTAGTATCAAGTATAAAACTTTCCTTCCTAAAGATAAGTCAAATCTATGCTAAATTTGTATTTATGCTTAATATCTCAAATTGAAATATCACCGCTTTCTTTACATGGTACAGTCAAACCTATCGTAATGGTCACCTGCTCATAACAGTCACTTTCCTGGTGCTTTTTACTATATATTTTAATTCGATATAGCGGTCACTTGTTCAATGTGGTCAGCGGTCACCATTTATAAGTAATTTTCAGCGTAAAACCTTTGTATGATGGTAAATTATTTTTAAAATAATACCGGAAGTGATTTCGGAAGATTGGTATTTTTCTCAAATGTACCAAAAATCACGAGGTGTTACAAAATATATTGATTAATTTAATTAGCTAAATAAACAAACACCTTATCCCCGGGCGTTATTGGAGATTTTTATTCATTACGATGAGAGAAATGAACTCACCAAAAATATTTTGTATCTAGTACATCATGTCAAAATCATCAACATCCGTGAATAGGAAAGCTTTGAAATTAGACAACAAAGTGAAAGCGATAAATCATTGTGATGTTGGGAAAAGCTGTGGGCGAGGAGATGGGTGTTGGTCTTACCCAGATAATGAACATTCTTAAAAAGAAAACGTGAGATTCTTGACGATTTTGAAAACAATGCTTCCAGTTCAACGTCGTGTTACTGGAAATTGTACTTTTGTTTATTAAATATCTTTATTTATTTATTTTTATGTTTTATTCAAATCATATCATATTGAGATAATTTCATCAACAATAAATGTAAACAAGAGTAATATTACGACAGGAACAAAATAACAAGTAAAACATTATTAAAAACATAAGATGTAATGAAAAATGTTTATTTACAACTAGCGTTCAATATTTTGTTTAAAAATCAAAACCCTTCATATAAAGGTCACCTGTATATAGTGGTCATTTTGTCAATCTCCCCCAGGGGATCACTATAGACAGGTTTGACTAGCTAAACATAATTATTTCTCTGCATATATATATATATATCCACTATCGTTTGATTTATTTTGTGAGAATGGATTTCTCAGAGCAATCTTGCGTCATAGGCGAAGTCTGAGATGTGAGATTTGATGAGAAGTCTATTTCGAGCAAAACATATGAATGTATGTTGACTAAAAAAAATTGTGAGATGACGTCAGTGATGTCATTATGTTGATATCACACTAGTTGTTTGATTATAGACACTATCATGTGTAAAGATCAAAGAGAAAATGTACAAATCATAGATAACAGGCTTAAGCAAATTATATGTCTCTTTACAAAAATAGTTTTAGACAATAAATGTAGTCTGTATTGTAGAATTGTTGAAAAAGAACTTAAAACAATGAGGAACTTAATGGGAATGCTAGGTAGTAGATAAAATTGTAATCCTTGTTTAACTGCAAAAGAAAATAGAGTAGCAGGTTTTTGCAAAGATAAAGTCAAAAGATAAAAGAATAAAGAAAATATTATGATGTTTGGAGATGTTTGTTGAAGACATGACTTTTATTACAGAAGGTTAGCAGAGACTGCAGAAGATGATTCTAGTGATACAAGTACAGATAGTGAGGATGAGCTGGACTCTCCTCGTAAAATAATACAACAACCTCCTAGTGAAAACATGGATGTTGATGCTAATGATGGTAAATATATTGTAATCCCCACCCTACTGACCCTCTGTAGACAGTGAGGAAGAGCTGGACTCTCCTCGTAAAATAATACAACAACCTCCTAGTGAAAACATGGATGTTGATGCTAATGATGGTAAATATTTTGCAATCCCCACCCTACTGACCCTCTAGACAGTGAGGAAGAGCTGGACTCTCCTAGTAAAATAATACAACAACCTCCTAGTGAAAACATGGATGTTGATGCTAATGATGGTAAATATATTGTAATCCCCACCCTACTGACCCTCTAGACAGTGAGGAAGAGCTGGACTCTCCTAGTAAAATAATACAACAACCTCCTAGTGAAAACATGGATGTTGATGCTAATGATGGTAAATATATTGTAATCCCCACCCTGCTGACCCTCTGTAGACAGTGAGGAAGAGCTGGACTCTCCTCGTAAAATAATACAACAACCTCCTAGTGAAAACATGGATGTTGATGCTAATGATGGTAAATATATTGTAATCTCATTTTCACATTTTGACATTCTCCTCTGAAACCCCTTGGCCAAATGAACCGAAACCTGGTAGGAAGCATCTATGGAAGATCCTCTATAAAGATTACTCATTTTGGCTCGATTCGTTAACAAACATGGTTGCCACAGGCAATTCTTGTTTTTGATTGGTTGATTTCTAAAAATCTTCTGTGAAACCACTTGGCCAATGAACCCAAACTTGATAGGAAGCATCTATGGAAGTTCCTCTATAAAGATTGCTCATTTCGTCCCAATCCGTTAACAAACATGGTCACCACAGACAATTCTTGTTTCTGATTGGTTGATTTCTACAAAAAATCTTCTCTGAAACCGAGTAGCCAAATGAACAGAAATTTGGTAGGAAGCACCTATGGAAGTCTGTGAATTTTTTGGTTATTAAAAGTAAACATGATATGTGAAGTTTCATTTATTCATCTAATTGCAATTTCCATCATTTTCATACAAATTGCTAATAGTGTCAATCAGACACACATGACTCTTAGTTCACTGCTGTATGTAACTCCAATGTCAACTTTTAAACTTTTTGAAATATTAACAAAATAAGTATACCATTTCCGATCAAAGATATACGATTATTTCAGTAAATACTTGCCAACTTCTGCTAAAATTTGGGGTATGACATGGTAACCTGTTTGAAAGAACAAAACGTCTGTTTTTAAGGATATTTCATAGGTATCTGATTCATGATTTCTAATCAGAAATGATCAGAAAATTACAAGGATGGGACAATCGTGCAAGTTTTTAGTGTTTCCATAGAAAAATTGGCGTCCGAAACAAAAAACAATTTGAATGAAAACTTATCTTTCGGTACTATTTTATTATCGGAACAAGTAAGTGAATCGTGTTCAATCAATATATTCAATCAGTTTCTCACTAGTTATTTTGTTACATCAACTGGCAAGCAGCAAATTATTATATCTCACTGAGACATGCGAACTCACCAGAATGGCTAGTACTTGAATGGTAGTGCTTGCCAAAATCATTTTATACTCGCTTCTGGTGAGTTGGCAAGGAGTGGTATCCCACACTGTTCTAGTGAATAGTTTGATGAAGTAACATTATAGCAAATTGAATATATATTCAGGGAATTGAACATATATTCAGTGAATTGAATATACTATTCAGTGAATTGAATATACTATTCAGGGAATTGAACATATATTCAGTGAATTGAATATAATATTCAGTGAATTGAATATATATTCAGTGAATTGAAACAGTCAAAATTAAGTTTTGAATTGACATGTTCATTTAAGTCAAGTTTGCACATTTTTCCTGAACTTTGTATGACATTGATTTGTGTGTCAGTACTTTAATTGTTGCTTTATCTTAAGATAATTTTAAAGTCCTTTGATGGATTCTCTAAGACCTATGATGCATTGATACAAAGGTGTTGTTTTGTTCATTTATTCATTTTTCCAAGATTAATTAAGTATCATGTCAAATTGAACTTCATTTAAAACTTTTTTACAGCATGGGCAGCCAATTCTGAAGAAGCTCAGATGGAGGCGACCCCTGTTGCTATGGATACTTCACCATGGAGTTCAACCCAAACAAGTTCTGCAGATAGTCAACAAGAAAAATG